>CAJQUW010008440.1:162500-762500 GCA_907163375.1 Prostheceraeus crozeri | reverse complement strand
ATCAGCAGACAGACGAACCTCAGCACTAGGATGCAGGCAGGTTTGTCATGTGAAATGTGCATAACTAGGACTTAATGCTAGATGACCATTATACGGCCAAAATTTCGCATGGTGTGCATTACTGAAAAAAGAGAAATAGTGCATTTTTGATATATATTATTGCACGACGTTCTTGCGTCTACATTTATCAAATGATTTATCGCTACATGGCTCTTAAAATCTCTTAACGCACTGTGGTTGTATGTATTCATTTTATGCAAACGTTTATTTCAGGACAGAAATAGAACAAAGACATCTTGATAAACAGTGATTGGATAATGCGGATAACAGATTTCTGTAATCGGCTAGCCAGCACTTGCTATTTCTAGACATAGAAATCGAATTATTATCAATGGCATTCCCTACTGCTATTGTCCAGCAAAGTTTTACAGTAGGTTGATCAGTGGTTATGCAAATCGAATCAAGACACGGCACGGCCAAAAAAATTCGAAGGATCCAGGAAACGGAAGATGCCAAAGTTAAACAACTACCCTAGTGGAGAATCCTGTAAATAATTAGGTAATTAAAAGTCATGAACGAATATAAATTAATACTAACAACACAGAGTAACCTACTCCAGTATAGAGTAGGGACTGAAATACGTATAAAGGTAAGTCTACACAACTGAAGACGGTAAGGGAAATAAATTAATACTTATAAACGATTTTATTTTTATCATATAAGAACTGAAATAAGAGTTCGTCATGGACCTGACGAGAAGCTAACTAAAAATAACAAAAGGTGAAAATTAGAAACCTAAAAAACAAAATTAAGTTTGCTATGTATGGAGTCATCAGGGAGGAACCATGTGGCTGCATGAAGCAAGGTTTCGGCCCCTAACCTCCAACCTATACCACATGGCGGGGCCAGGCCAACCATATCGAATGTACAATATGGAAGGTCTCTCCAAGCCTGAGGAATAGCAGAACCTAACCGAAAATAATTTTTTTTTTGAAATTTATTAGGACAAAAAGAAGCACATGAAACTAGAAGAAGTTTTCTTAGCCCAACATGCCAATGATGGATGGCATCTGGCGGGGCGAAAAACAACCAAACTTAAAAACGAGGGACCTATTCTTGGAGAAGGACTTAATGCAAGAATTAACCAGCAAATTATTCTTATAACCCCGTCCTTTAAAGATATCAAAAATGCCCTTAGCTCTTGATGTGAAGGCGGAAGCATCAGATGAAATCCTGGCGAACCTGATGAGTTGGGCAGCAAAGATGTTTAAGCCAGTGTTCAAAGGCATGTTACTCTCGGGGAAAGAATACAGCACCACTGGAAAGCTGAACTCATCAACCTTATGGTAAACCTCTGTGATGTATTGGCCACCATCTTCGATCCTGATTTTGACATCCAAATAATTAACACATTTGTTGTTGTCTCCGCTTCTGCTAGCTAAGAGATCTATCGGGTAGATTTCAGGAAGGATCTTATCAAAATGTTTGTAGTTAAACACACAAATGTCGTCGACATACCTAGTGGTACGAGAAAGAAGTTTGGCTAAACCAAATCTCTTACTCGCTAGGAGCCCCCTCACAAACTTAAACTCCCTGTAAGCCAAAAACAGGTCAGCTAAGAGCGAGCTGGAATTCCCACCCATGCCTAGAATTTGCTTGAAGACAAGTCCCCCGAAAGTGACAAAAGTGTTATCCAGGATGAAACTTATTGCATTATGGAATTGGGATTTGGACCAGCAGTGATACCCTCTGTATTTTTTATTCGAGAAGAAGGTTCTATAATAGCCAATGCAAATAAAGCTCTTGGAACTGCTAAAAATTAACTCACATAAGTCTTTCAAGGACTCCATAACCTGGTCTAAATTAAGATTCGTATAGAGTGTGGAGAAATCATATACATGTAAGGAGTGTCAATTCAAACCCGACATCCTGTCAAGGAATTCCCCAGAAGAGTAAATGCTCCAGAAGGCGTTCACACCTGAATTATGCTTGATGGAAAGGCAATAACTACTAAACTTGTCCCGAACCAATTGCAAACCTTTGTTCACAAGTATGGCCAAATCTTTGGAAGTGCTGTTCCTGGCACCAGCTATGAATATACTCTTATACGGATTTTTGTGCAATTTAGGTATCCAGAAAAGTATAGGTAAAACCATAAACTTATCTTTAACCGTTATGCCAAAGGAATCCTTGAGGGCGGTGCAATGTTCGGCAATTATGTCATTAATGGAAGAAATTACTGGTGCGCAAGTCTGATTACCAACAGCATTGAAACTTCTAAGGTCAAAGCCTAGTTCGTTCAAGAGAACAATGAGGTAATACTTCCTACACACAATGACAAAATTGTTGGCGGCCTTATCCGCCGGAGTAATGACGTAATTCTTCCGAAAGTTTGAGATGAAGTTTTTACACTCCTTAGATCTTAGTACCTCGTGCGAATGCAAAGATGGAAAGCTAGAACTTAGGAAGGAAATGCGATTTTTAATTATCTTAAGGACAGTCTCCGACCAATCCTGGAAGTCAGAATTCTTAAGGGCGTATTTTCTGCAGGACTTTTCAATAAATGCAACTAATGCATTTTTAACACTGACTCTAACAAAATCCCAAGACTTGTGAATAGGCTCTCTATAATTGGTGCCCTTAGCCATCAAATCCCTAAGTTTAGGGTTGGATATGATAAGCAAGTCATCCAGTAACCACGTGTGAAGCGGGCTTGTAGCAGAAGATAGAATTAGAACAAAGGCAAGGCTTGCTAATAAATTCTCTGATTTCATCAATAGAAGTATTCTTCAAGATCTGGTTGTAATTGAAGAGCTTCCGACCAATAGGGGTGGTGTATTTGAAGAAAACCTGTAGTGGACATTTACTACGAATTGGATTAGGCAACATACTGTTAACATGTGAATCAGCGAAAATGGAAGAAACTTTTAAGAGATCTACTTCTTTGCACTCAAAAGGGATAATAATAACTTCCCTGTCGATCTTATCAATGGAATCTTCGACTTTCAAGAATCTCGAACAGAAGGATTCGACTAGATACGAGCAGGTACCCGGCTTGCTAAGAGTAAAAGCAAGAATTTGTTTAAGTGTGGTACGACTTAGAGATTTCAAAGTGATGTAAAACATGTTGGAAATACAAAGGCTATTAATTTTATCGAAGAGAGACTCCAAGCATTTAGTCAAGACATTTCTTTTATTACTGTGAATCCCATGCCCTCTAGGTCTTCCAAGGACCGGATAAGAGAAGTACTGCTTATGTAAGGAACCTTTGGAGACACAACCAAAACCTTGAATTCTATCGTTCAAGCCAAGCGGGAAGATTGCACATAGTGTTTTAATCCAAAAATCCTCCTTCTTCAGAAGTTCCCTATCCCTAAGGTCAGAATTAACAGAGAAGTTGGAATCCACATGGTCTATAATTTGCAATTTAATGTTGCAAAAATTATGACCATCCTGCCTAAAGTGTTCATAAAGGAAAGTAGTGGGTTTTGATGATGCATGGTGACGGTGACCATTCAACCTAGCATTTAGAGATTGGGTGGTTTTGCCAACATATTGGAACCCGCATTCGCTGCAAGAAATGAGATAGATTACAAAGCTGGATTTGCAATCGAAAGAACCACTTAAATCTATGAGAAAAGCCTTTCTAGTGGTGTTTGATACGAAAAAGGAAGATTTATGTATGGACCCACAACACAAGCACCCTTTTCTATTACAACTGTCAATAGAAAAGGAACCCGTGCTATCGGCTACATAAGCCTTTTTCTTAATGCTGTAAGGGTAATGGTATCTAACTCTAGAAGCCGCAAGCAAAGTTTTATGGTTACCCCCTGTCGAATAAGGCAAAATTCTAAGACTATGAGCTCTCATAGCCCAAGGGCAACAGGCCGGACTGTAACCGATTGGCGAAGGGCTGCCTCGCTGAGGCGGGCGTTAACAGTCAATGGATCTAAACAGACCCTCCCACCTACACTAGCAATGCCTGGCGATTAGGATTTCGGCCAAACTCCATAATCTTATAACCGGATCAAAACTAGCAGCTAATACAATATTGAAGGCAGTAATAGCTTATCACCTTAATACTTAGAACAACATGGAAGAAAATTAACGTCGAATCCTAAAAAATGCAAGAGTGAACGAAGAGAAAGATTGATAATAAGATCAAACCAATAAATAGATGGCAAATTGCAATAATAATAATATGCCTACCAATAAAACAACTATGAGACCTATTACAAAAAAGAATACATGTGACGTGAATAACTAATGCACTTATACTGAAAGATGGGGACTCGGTCCACACAATGCTATCAGCTCAGTACTCATTAATCGAATCACATGATTCCTTCGCGTCTTCAATACCGTGGAAAAGTACTCATCAATTGATTCCAATCACCATAGCTATAGATTTTACTGAAGTGCGAAGAGTGCAGCGTGGCGTCATAATGCACAGTGGACTGTAGCATTAAGTTAGTTAATGCACGCCTTAGGCCTCAGCCACACTGCGAGCTTTTCCAAGCGTTTAGTGCGGGAGCCAGCGTGAAGTTGTGCAGGGAACGAGGTAGTACATAAAACTTTCACATAGCATAGTACACCTCCAACCTACTGCAAAACTTCGCGTCTGCCGGATCAGATCATTTGCTTTTCAGAAATAGAGAGGATAACACAATCCTATGTATTTCCAATGGTAAAATTGTGACATCTGAGGTGTTGACTCCATTTTTTCGAATTTTTGCTCATAAAAGTTACACAAATTGGTATTTTGTTGAACTGGTTATTATAGAAATCATCTACAGATCATGATCTTTCAAATGAGTGATCATTCAGTGACAGAGGATGAAGTAAAGTGTACAAACAGACACTTTTCGTTGGTGTAACTGCAAATTTTAACATAGAAATTTCAGGAAAATTGTTGATATACTTTAACGAAAAGTGTCTGTTTGTACACTTTACTTCATCCTCTGTCACTGAATGATAACTCATTTGAAAGATCATGATCTGTAGATGATTTCTATAATAACTAGTTCAACAAAATACCAATTTGTGTAACTTTTATGAGCAAAAATTCGAAAAAATGGAGTCAACACCTCAGATGTCACAATTTTACCACTGGAAATACATAGGATTTTGTTATCCTCTCTATTTCTGAAAAGCAAATGATCTGATCCGGCAGACGCGAAGTTTTGCAGTAGGTTGGAGGTGTACTATGCTATGTGAAAGTTTTGTGTACTACCTCGTTCCCTGCACAACTTCACGCTGGCTCCCGGACTAGCTTCCGAGCAAAGCGTTTTGCAGCAAATATTAAGTCATCATTGCAGCAGTTGTAGACTGCCACACTGAGAGCCATAGAAATCGATTGTTTAACTGAAGTTGACTAGAATGGAAATTGACTCAAGGTCGCGGCACCACCGGGGGAACTAAGTTGGGGCATGAATGCCCAATAAAAAGTTTTGATTTACTCATGTGACTGATTCTGAGCCAATGAAACAGTCGTTGACAAGTGTATCTAAGTGAAAATGCGTGCGATTTATGTGCCACTATTGTGTATTGTATGAAGCTTAACCTCCGTTCTAGAGGCTTTATTGTTGTCTATTTCTATGCTGAGAGCAAAGCAAACGAGAGCGATTAATACCTTCCGGGCATACGTTTGCTCGAGACGCTCGGGACGCTCGTGTTTGCTTTGCTTTCAGTGTGGCTGAGGCATTACGCGTCTCGACCGCTTCGCGGTCTCGACGCTGTCGTGCGTTAACCATTACTTGATTGTTTTGCTATAAATTGGCCGAGTAGCTCAATAGAATCGTCTCGTAGACCGAAAAAGATAAGAATATATTCGTATCTCTTTGAATGGCTTAATATTCCACTTTGCTCCAGACATAACGATTTATTGCAATCCAACTTTGAAATCATAAATGATAGGCATCTTCTAAATAATAGATATATCAAGCCTAATGTCTGAGCAGTTAAATAATATTGTACAAATGACATGAAATTTGATTACTGGTTGATTAATTTTTCAGTAATTCAACTACTGCCAATCTAAGTTTAAATGAAAAGTCAAGAAAATCTTATCAAATTTCAAATCGAATTCGTCATGTATGGCATAAGAGATTCTTCTGACTAATGCATCAAACTTAAAAATTGAGATCATCATCACAAAACAATAAATCATTATCTTAAGTAAAACTCAACAACACCTTCCTTTACGCTATCCAAAAATGTGCTATTTTATGGATTATATCGTCTTTAATGCCGGCGGGCACGGTGCAACCCCATGTCATGATCGTGCGTTCTGATGTTAACAGATCCATAGGATGTCAAGTTCCCCATGTTCACTTTCTGTTTGATCACTTGATCAGACATAGATTTACAGATCAATTTCATCGATCGCTATCCTAATCAGCCCTATCAAAATTTTCAGGTATTATTGGTTCATCAACGTTGGTTCAGCGGTTTCACTGTCAGCTGTTGCCTACGTTCAACAAGAGATCAGCTTTTTCATTGGTTTCTTGATTCCAGCCATTTGTATTTTCGTTGGATTAGTGGTTTTCCTGATTCCACAAAAAAAGTATGACAATGAAGTAATCAGAGGTAAGTAAAGTAAATCAAATCACCGGTGGCATAAACCTGCGTGTAATTCTTTCGATTGAATTTTGATCCCATGCATCCTAATACGAGAAGCGATGACATGCTTGTAGCCGTGCAGTGCAAGCATACTTCCACGCATGCTGGGGTGGATCTAAAATCAAAATTTAAATACGAGGAGATGTGTTGACACAAAATATGTGTTGTTGAGTATACTGTGACATAGACTATACACATCCCAGCTAGGTCTTGCACTAATCACACGAATCAAAACTACCTCTTGATCTAAACTCTCACACTCTTGCCGTAGCAAAAGTTTCAAGTCGAGAAAGACCATCTCGAGGAAGAATTGATCGCCTCACACGCACTTCAGTAGACTCCAGACATTCTCGATTGGATTGAGGTCTGGTGATCAAGCGGGCCATTTCAAAGTTCGCATGCCGGTTTGAGCATTGAATGAATTAGTTACACAACTCCTGTGACAAGTGGCTTTGTCGTCCATGTAAATCCAGTCGGAGGAAGGATCATCCAATTGGGAGGACAATGGAGGAATGTGGCTTTGCAAAGAATTGACATGTCAATCGGAATTCATGTTATCAATTTGGATATGGAGTTCAGTTCGGCCATAGAGTTAGGCCATTCATCCATATCGCTGCCCAAATCAACAATCTTCCACCTCCTTGATTCAGAGGCAATGTCAAATGGTCAGGAATGGCGTCAACTGACTTCATCCAAACTCTCAAACGGTCATCGCGACCTCTGAGGCAGACAGAAGCATCGAAGTGAACTCCTCAACTCGGCTGAAGACAGAGGAGTCGTTTCTTACCAAGCGGATAATGATCCGATCTGCTTGAAAAATTGTCTTTCTTTTTCCGACCGGATCCAACTTTTTTGGAAAAGGAAAACTTAGTTTTCCAGCTGTGGACGGTGGTATTTGGGACCTTTTCTTTTCGGGTAAATAGCCGTTCGGACTGTCCGTCTGACAAAAGAGCAGAAACTTTGCCCTTCAAAACCACTTTCACAAGCTTCGAATCAGTCATCATGACATAAGATGGATTCAAAAACGAATGGAAATTTTGTTTACTACTGATCTGGGTCAACACCCCATCTGGCTATGTAGACGTCTAGACACGATAGATATTGAAATTAACAATACCATAGAAAGTCCTAGAATGGAAATTGCATGGAAATTATGGCACACGCCGGGGGAACTTAGTTGGGGCAAAATGCAACTTGTGCGATCTGACTTTCATGTTTTTTGATTGGCATTTATATTTATCCGGCCAATTCTTGATCTGGATTGTTGGCCCTTGTCCAAAGACCATGTACTCAAAAGCAATAGTGAATCTACAAAATGCTGCGCCGACAGGATGACAAAGAAGGAAATCCTTTTAAACGTTCTGTACGTTCATCATTTTGAAATATCGCTCCGATAATCTATCAATAGTATAATCAGACTCTTATGCAACGTGTAATGTCGATTTACAGAACATGCACAACTCCAGCTTAAAATCAGAGGCCAAGAAATCTTAGAGTATTCATTTTACTTTAAAGGGTTCCCCTGTTCACTAAATTTGAATAATTTTCAAAATCTCTACATGCATTCGAATATCAGCCTCTAAAATATCAAGTGTCATTCAATGATTAATTGAAAAGTTCCAGCGACATTTCATTTATTTGAGAAATGATTGTCGGTGAAGAAACTTTCAATGTGTTTATTCCAGAAAAGCGCCAGGTTTCTTAGCCGCTTGAAGAAGAAATTATCCAATAATTAGACTTTCTATCGGTGAATTCTTCAGATGTTCTTACAAACAGCACACCGACCACTTTAATTATGACTTTGTGAACCAATTTTTAATTCACATTCCAATATTGAAAAATTGGGAAATAGTTGTCAGTGACTGCTACAAATAGACACACTATATTAATCCATGGAATAGTAGGCTATTTCACATGAAACAATGCCGCCTTCTCACTTGCAATTCTCTTCATGAAAATCCTGTAATTAGGTGTCAACAACTTCCACAACCAACTTGGCAAATAGTTTGACTATGATACAGTGTTTTAGATCGAATCTGATCTACAAACCATAGATTTTTCCATGTGCCATCATTGCACAGTCAGTACCGGATAATTCGATATCTTATAATTCGATTTTTCGGTTAATTCGATAGATTAGCCAAGTCCCCACCCTTTTTGCATAGCACTAAGGTAGTTTTTTTTCGGTTTATTCGATATCAGTTAATTCGATATTTCGGTTAAATCGATAAGAAATTTTGCACCATAAGAGAAATGCACATCATTAATTCGATAAACTGAGTCAGATTTCTTTCACTGAAATTCACTGCAGTCAAAAGGTCATTCAATTTAAAACATGAAAGGCTCTCACTGGGAAAGCGTCTTTTGTAATATCAAAAATATCTATGACAATTTCACATCGGTCGCTTTTGCGGCCACGTGACAGTTGCGATTGATTAATCATAGCAATCGATAGGCTTACAGTTGAGCTTAAGGAGAGAGAGAGAGAGGGTGGCTTTTGATTTCTATGATTGCTTTTGAATTTCAAAAGCAGAATCATTGATCTTAAACTCACTGAATCAGGATTAATTTCATTCATATCTCGAGATGAAGTACAGCTGCAAGTCATTAGCTGAAAAACAAGAGATCCTTCGATATGTGAACGAAGGATTGTAGTTGTTAACTATTTTTCCGTTTTCCTACTTGAATAATTTTAGCTATGGGATCCTCAGCCAAGATTCTTCTATCAGAAGCAGCAATGCAAATTTATATGCACGGCATACTTGTACACATGTACATTGTACACTAAACAAAGCAAAGCAGTGTGGGGTAATAATAAAAGCTCCTATAAATGTAAAAGGAAAAACCCATATCATTTTGCAAGTACATGTACATGTACAATGATTGTACATTTATGGATGAATGCGAGTTTATACGGGGTCTATCTAGTCATTTTATGAAAATAATTCAAAATAACCTTAGCAAAAATAGGATTTCCATAATTACACTTCAAATTTCAGTAGAATCAGATAATTCGATATTCTCATCTAGTCCAATGAATATCGAATTAACTGAAATTGACTGTACATAGGCAAGATATCAAACTTCCATTCTAGTGTACTATTATCCACTTCCATGTCTATTCCATGTCTATTTGAGTATGTCTATTTTATAGTTGCACCTTTTCCATGTCTATTTCAGATATTTCCAAATCGTTTCAGATTTCTCCAATTGAATTTCAAATATCTTCAAAGTTAAGATTGTTGATAGATATCTGAAATTCAATTGGAGAAATCTGAAATCCATCTGGAAATGTCTGAAATTCATTTGGAAAGATCTGAAATAGACATGGAAAAGGTGTAGTGATGTGCGGTTAGATAAATTTCTTAACCGTAACCGAAACCAACGGAAACGTCCGTAACCGTATCCAGCCGTAACCGTCAGATTTTTGACAGTAACCGACCGGTAACCGCAAAAACACATGTATTGTATAGCCCACTGTTAATCATTTGAACGTATAGGCTCGTTGAATAAATACACTATATCAGTTGCCTACCAGTCATCGTAATAAACTACAACTTGCTTAATAGTCTTATGCACATGCTTCGCTTATCGACAAAATACTGACAGCAGACTAATAGGCCTGGGCAGTTTGGCTTACCTTACCTAACTATTGTTATATAAAGCTTCATTTTTTTAAAAAATCTGGGTTTAGGCAGTTTATCAAATACATGCACACATGTAGTCAAAGAAAGCGGTTTTGCAAACGCTAAAAATGCGAATCACATAGACGTATAGGCGCATGTTCTATTAGCCTGTGGTACACTATATGATTAATCTCTTCTTTCTTTCATATGACAAAAGCTTCAAATCACGATAGGCTGACTAATAAATTAAATCTTTGGATAGTGTAGGGTACGCTGCTGCAATGGATGGCCTAAACCATAGAGGCTTACATGTGATTACATAAAATAAGAGTTGACCTATCCTCCTAATCATAGTTCGAATTCCAAGCCTACATGTACATGTAAATATTCCATGAAGAGGGCCTGAATGCGAATTATGAGTAGTCATGGTAGAAAAAAGCCAAGATGGCGGTATCGAACGTTAAAGTTTCGAATTGTAATTTACTTTGATATTGTGTACGTACATGTACACATAGCAATAGCTAATATTAGAACTTGCAGCCAATTATGCAATATATCATGTTATAGTCGTCTACTTGTCCACACAGCCATCCGACAGAGCTTCTTATTTTACGACAAATGCACAGACCTAACGTACTTGCACAATTGATTTTCATGATACTATTATGATTCTGACATTATTCAGATTTCGTTGAATATCTTGTTTTGTTTAACCACAAGACAGCATTAAATTGTCACTCATTTAAAGTTCCAAAAGTAAAACAAATAGAGTAAAAATATATTCCATTTCAAAATGTAACCGTGATTAACCGCATTCGATGATCACGTTAACCGTAGCCGACCGTAACCGTGGTACTTTAAAACGTTACCATGGTTATAACCGCACATCACTAATCATAACTTCTATAAAAGTACACCGATTTCGACGAACAATACTTCAAAAGAATGCTCAGAGAAAGACCTTTCACCTTGTGTCGATTCATTGTCATGCTCACATGTTTTCACATTGAAAATTTGAGATTTCGAAAAGTGGAGATTTTCACATATTGACCTTCGTCCACCTTAAACAATGACAGACACGAACGCACAATGACTCACTGAAAAGCTGAGAACATAAGTTCTTGAATGGTGTATGGTTTATCAATGTAAAATGCGATTGAAAGATCGGAGAATCGATTGAAGTTTGACACAATTTAGGCGGTCTTTTTTATGATCAACTCTGTACTTGTGGCTCAGCTGATGTATTGAATTGTGTACGACAGCTATCATAGCTACTTAATAAAGTCCCTTCTTGTAAGAAGAGTAAGACAGAATGTAAATTACAAGGCAGTATGATGCAGATTGTGCTTCGATGTTAGATAATTTCAAGAGTGTTAAGCATATTGGGAACATACAGTTATACCGCTCAACCTAGCAATTCGAACTAAACTTAATTTGATCACTTTATAACAAGTACGTGGTATAACTACTTTATAACACGTAGTATGCAAAATTGTCCTTTTTTGTTTTTAATGCATTCTATATTATATTATATATTTGACTCATAACACCAATGAACAGTTACATTGGGCGTCCAGAGTGAGCTTCTCAAAAAGATAAGCTAGATACACAAGTGAGGTGGGAATTTCAGTTGGTCATTAGGGGGTGAAAGAGATTTTATTGTCAAGCGTTGGTTAACAACTGACAAGCTAGATGGTGTCATACAATATCAGAGATTCATATTTTCATAGGGCTGACATCATAGGATGTTTGTGGCAATAATATTTGATTATTGGTGAATAAGAATGAGGACATATAGGCCTAGTAATTTTCCGTAATTTTCTAATTAGTGGCTCATTACTTTCAACGAACGAATCGACATGAGTTCATGTTAATGCTTGATTGTTTTAGAGCTGTTCAAATGATCATTTCTTTCCTCAAATTCCTGAGGCTCATATTGTGACCATTCAATAAGAACAATTTACCAGGTAATTTAACAATTATTGAATATTTCAGCTAGCCCATTTCTTTTTCTACTTACTTGCCCTTACTTTCTTTTTCTAGCATTTACTGATTGAATTCTGAAAATCATCTAAATGCAACAAACCGCATGTTATGCTGCTAGTGAGAGACGTGATCAACGTAGTAATAACACGATGGAACGCTAGACATTAAAATCTGATATTGCCATATCTTCAATCGTGCACAAACCATTTGATGGATTGAATAAAGATGGAAATTGGGGAATGTTGCTTGCCGGTCGCAAAAACGGTCTGTCGCCTAGTGCGCGCTCTGCCATTGATTGCAATGCATTTTAATGGCCGCGGCGACGTCATGGTCGAGGCAAATTTTGTCGACCACGGCTACTGGTGGCCGCTCTGACCAAATGCGCGCACTGACAAGCACCTTCCCATCATTGCATTGACTGAACATTCCTCTTGGCCGCGACATGGCCGCCCTGTGCGCCCACGCCGTAACTCGGGCGCTTTCTCTAACGCTTTCTCCACAGCTTTCTTTACGGCTGGATTTTATACTACTACACCAATGTATTTTGTGCTCGAATAGCATTATCATGTACATGAGTATCGCTAGTGAAGCATGTGCGCGGTTTTTAGAAGCCCTTCATGTTCGGTTGACGTATTTCCATGTAGGCGGATAGAGGTAATGGACGTACTGACCTTGATTTTTCGACGAAGGACGGTCATGTTAGTCATATTGTCACATTACCAGTAAAAGGTCATATCACCACAGATAAATAACAAAAGAAAAGCTACCGTAATTTACTTCTCATCATTCACATTCTCATTTAATCTTTGAAATGTGATTTCTTTATAGTAAACAAATTAGTTGTGTACAACGTCGATGCACACTTCTCCAATTATGTCATATAACGACATGCCAATGTACAGTGCAGCAGCCCTATGCATGTCTAAAAGTGCAGAATATAGTAATTTCAAGCACACTACTGCCTTTTGAAATTGGCGGCCCGTTGTCACTGTTTGGATTCCCAACACTGCGCATCAGTCGTCATCTCCATAGACTGAATATTTTCTCAATTGATCGCCTCAAATCGCATTGGATTAACTTTAATCGAGTAACAAACACTTGAACAGAGCAAATCTAGGGAACTCTCTTGGATTGCACGTCGTCACTGACGTTGAAAATCTTGGGATTTTTCGTCCGCCGTTGAGGATATTGAAATCTCTCTTCGGTTGCAGACAAAGTTGGTCTTCGGTCGCAACCCTGACATAGGGGTATGCACTATACCAACCTGGCAACACTGGGTCCCTGTCTAAAACTTAGCTACTTCAGCTCTGGCGCCCCAGCACCCACCCACGCGAACGGGACGCACCAGACAGGAATTGCCGCTGCATGTTACAGAGAACGGTTCTTTATCCATCATCAGACCGATTTGCCGCCGAGTGCTAATGCTAAGTCGAGTAACTATCTACGAGTAATATATTATGCGAATGGTTCTATCGTAATTATGGCAACTCGCTATTAACAGGTATTCAGTAATGCACATGACATGCATGCTCTGTCTTCTCAGGTAGTGCCTTTAACGATCTTTTTGCAATCACGTATCAAAGTTTCGAGAGGAAAAAACGATCGAAGGAAAAACTTTTTTCTGCATTTGATTATGCGCGTCAAAGACATGGTGGAGGATACGATGACGATTCAGTCGATGGATTGATCAGCATTCTCCGAATGATGCCAATATTTGGATGTCTCATTTTGTTTTGGACAGCATTTACTCAGGTTGGTGAACGTCTCCACATCAAAAAGGCATTCAAAAAATGTTACAATGTTTTGCTTTACGAGCATAACATGCTGTGTAGAATCATACAAAATGATGACATGTATTGTTCTATCAATTCAAAAATGATATCCTCACTTTGCATGTGACTGCATGTGCGCATGTGCACATGCGCAACGTTTCAAGAGAATTTCAGGAAGTGGCCTATAACATGAATTTCTAGTTGCCAATTGTCATGAACATTGTTGTTCATGTGACATCAAAATAAAAAAAGGCATTGCATCGGGCTTAGAAATCCTTCATGACAAATATAACATTAATTTTATTGCAGTAACATTTGCTAGCTATTTTGCAAGCCTGTTATAACATACGGCACTGTATATATTACCGTATATACTCGCATATAAGCCGAGTTTAGAAGTATAAAATACAATGCTGAAATCAGGGGGTCGGCTTATATGCGTATAAAACAAAATGAACACAAGGACAGATACTAATGCCAATTTTCCAGCTACACGTTTTCATCGCTATCTGCCTTTTTATTTGGTTGTGTGTCACCAGTGGCGAGCCGTAACCAAGCTAGAGGTAATGATGAAGCCGACGTCATTGGTACACGGTTTGGTTTCTTAGAAATAAAAAAATTTCTTCTATTTCTTTTAGTATGTAACATAAAAGTAAGCATTTATCATCTTTACAGTAACAAATTTCTATGAACCAAAAATATAGTGTAAAATTAGATAAGTTGAGTACCGGCTTATATGCGGGTTTTTGCAAAAACTGGTAATTCTAAAGCAATTTTAGATGGTCGGCTTATATGCGAGATCGGCTTATATGCGAGTATATACGGTAGGTCCTACATACCTACTCCTATAGGTCCTATATAGGTCCTATACGCACTCGTGCTAATTGAAAGGTTGAAGTGCTTTCTTTCATTTTTCTTATATCATTTTCTGTCCTAATAGCTGTCAACATTTGTGACCCATTGCATGAGTACAGTGCTAGACACACTGGTGGATGATTTGTCAACAATTTTTTAGGAGACTGGGCCTAACTTGAAAGTCCGATACAAAGACATGCGTGAAATTTAATAACCGTCGACTTTCCGGTATATTCTTTAATCTAAGCTGCATCACTACTTTATGATAAAGCAATTACATCGCAATACTGTCTACTTGTCTTATACTTTCATTCGCCATAGTTCCTGTGTATTAAAAGAAAGACATTCGATGAGAACTTATCTTTTTCAGGCTCAGACTCAATTTCTTGGTCAAGCAGAGAGAATGAACATCAAAATTGGAAGTTTTTCATTACCCGTGGCATCTCTCAAAATATTCAGTTCAGTCATAATTTTAGTTCTAACTCCAGTGATAGACCGCCTTGTGTTTCCATTGATAAAGATGGTCACCGGAAAGCCTCCATCAATTATGGGACGAATCGGCAAGTATTTTCAATAAATGAAATAACGTAACTACTACTTGTTACCGGTAGTTATGTAAACAAAATCTTTATATGATGTATGTGAATAGAATACTTATTTCAACATTTTTGTGCATTCTAGCACATAATCTAGAGATAAATCAGGATTATCTGTATTAAGAAATTTGATAAATAAGGAGTGGTATATTTTTCAAGTTATTAGAGAGATAAATTAGAGAACAAGTGTACAAATCGCGTCATAACTACCTCTACCAGAAGTGCTTCAAGAGTAGGACTAATGCATTTGGTAAATACATGTAAAGACAATAATGCCGATATATTTGATATTTTAATGCGATCTTCTTTCATTCCATTTTGTCATCAATATTCAAACATTGAATTAAATGTTCTAATATGTTTGCTTCAGGTTTTGGCATGATCATCGCATCAATTGGGACATTGATTGCAGGAATAATTGAAATCATTCGAAAGAATGATATCGAAGAACATGGCTATACAATGCAAACTATACCTGGTGGCAATATCTCATTTAACGCATCTTCCGTCAGTGTACTTTGTCAAATTCCTCAGTATGTATGTCTAGGACTTGGTGAAATATTCACTTGCATAACAAGTAAGACTATTTGACTTTTTGTCGTTTTCACACATTCTACATAACCGCTATCCTTACTTTCTGTAGAAATATTGAGGAAGATTAAATACAGTATTAAGTCATTGAAATAATTTAGCTTGTGCTCCCATAATCCTGTTGGCGCACAAGTAGCCTACATGCTATCCCATGTTATTGTCTAAAGTAGGAACAACAACTATGGACAGACTAGGATCAACAACAGACTATAGGAACTACAAGTCGCATGATTTACCGGTCTCTACTTTCAAATGTCTTGAGTGGACGACCAAAGCCATCTCTTTACTAGAGAGCATGAATTCATTGCGGCACCATCAATGGTATAAGGCCCAAATATGTATAAGGTACAAGCTTTTTTTCTGCTTGCAGCTCTTCTATAAAGCCCTAATTCAAGTAAATCAGTCACTTTGCCTTTCATGAATATTACTTCTTCATCGTTCATGGCAATTGCAATGTACCTACAATACAATAATCAACTGATCAGGAAATTCTATTCATTGGCAATGGCAAGCAGCGGGTATTCTATCGCAACGAAGCAAAAGCTGTGAAATCAGTTACGCAAGCAAATAGTGACAGGGAATGTATTCGTGACTCTTGATGAAAATCGGCATTACGTGACTTCCAATTGACCGATTTTCAAGTTTCCTTTGTTTGCATGAAAGCTATAGAAAGCATATTTTTTGTGGAGAAATGAGAAAAATGCTTTTTTCATTCGGAAATGAGCTCATCAATACAAAAATAATAATTCAAATACAAAAATTGATAATTCAATCAGCACTGCTTCATCTACAGGATGAAAACGGAAACATTTCTCATTCTAACTTAGTACATGTAGGCCTATAATAAAAAATCAAGCAAATTTGATATATGACATAATATACAGGTTATTACTCTTAATGCCAGAGAAATATGTACAAAATTCTAAAAGGTGCAGCAGTTTGAATTTCAGTTCATGTTTAAAGGTGATCCGTTTTTCATGAATCAATCTGTAAATGTTTGGTGCGCAGCCTATTGCTATTGTTATTTCAAAATTAATACATATTCAATGCGAGATGTATGTTATATTATTATCAATTAATGATAAATTGTTCATATTTTAGTTGTGCTGGTGATTCCGTTTCATTAATGAGGCTATATGAACGATCCCAGTCTTGAGAGTAATCAATATCAGCAGACTGTTGAACACAGATTGATGCATAGAATAAATGGTTTGATGCGCTCTCGATCAATTAATTGTTTTTCTATGCAGAATGTCAAGGTCGTTGTCATGTATGCATTTAAAAATAAAACAGCTGTTTTTTCATCGCCCATGACTTAAACTACGATGTTCAATAACATCGTCTGTCTTGCAAGTTTTAACCATTGAAAATGTCTGTCAAATGCTTTTATGAAATCAGGGAATCGAGGACTTTCATTTGGATGTACATTTAGCTTTGGCCAGTTATCCTGCAAAAATCATTAATTATGAGACATTCAAATGCGTCTGTCAATGGAGCTATAACCACGAAATATGTCTGTCATCACATGCTTGATATTCCATTATCCAAGAACTTTTATTAGAACACATTAAAATATATGGCCGACAATCCTGCAGATTTAGTTTTTTCGGCCATAGGGCATGTGGCCATGTGGCCCTTAGTTACCACTATTAGCGAGACAGACGTAAGGTTATGAAAATTTCCTATTACACACTACAAATTCATTTAGTTAACAATTTTGGCCACGTTCCCTGCAGGAAAAGTGTTGGGCGGCAGGTCTATTAGTTCAGCTAAGCAACGACTGGTTCGCAGTTTTGGCTGGTTATGATTTTACAGCTTACCTATTGACTTTCTAGTGAGTTTCTTCTAGTTGATGCAATTGTAAAATTAAGTGTGATTGGAAGTTGGATGTAAGCACTCGTAGTAGCATGGTTGTATTTTCACGTGCAGTAATTTAAAAATTAGACTAATATGATTGGTAAGGGATTTCCCAGATTAAGAATTGTTGGCTTTTTATGTGTTCTAAAAATCTTTTAAGACTGAAAATTTGAAATAGTGTCATTCTCAAATTTTGAAACAACTTCCGATGTAGAAGATTGAAATTGCATTGTAATATTTATTGGTGATGAATGATTTGCAATAGCATTGAAATATAAGTGAGACAGAACTGATGGTCCAGTCACCTGTGAAAAAACGATCATAATGCCTAAGATAATGCTGCAAAGATAAAATTGGCATCTTATGGACCTGTACTAGGTACATTAAACAATTTTCCATCTGAAAGTTCTCAAAGAAGTCAGATTTTGGGGGTTTAAAATATCGTGATTCAAGACAACGTTTCAGCGAAGAACGGCAAATGCATCATCTTTCAAAGAGCTGCTTCTATAACTCATAGGCTTATATGCATGATTTCTCAAGGAATCAAAGTTGGACTTGTACTAAGCCTGCATAGCTTGGTTTTCTATGCAATCACTTTAAGTTGATTCCCTGAATGTTGTATTCATATAAATCCATATATGGCTATCGAAAAACTTAAATTTGTTATGAGTGCATCATGTGGACCCAATTGCAGGTCAACACTCCTATATAGACTATGCGCTTGTATACAGTACATTTATTTAATCTATCAAAGTTCATGAAATCACAATTTTTCATATATTAATCAGTGAATATACATGCATAATCCCATTCATCGAAATTGCCATCGTCATTCGGTCTGTCAGATACTCGTAAATTACGCTGGCCATCTGGTTGGACCAATTTGAAAATTTCCGGATTCCAACCAGGATTTAAATGGCATAAAAGTACACAGTATTTCGTTTTTTCAGGTTTGGAGTTTGCATTTTCTGAGGCACCAGAACGTTTGAGAGGTGTCATTATGGGGATTAATTTGTTCGTTGCTGGAATAGGATTATTCATGGGATCAGGCATGCTCGCTCTTGTCAATGCTGCAACATCATCAGGTTAGTCAAATTATCTATCCATAGCGTTTGCATCTGTTCTTTAACACAGCTCGGTCAATTTTGACTAATCTCTACTGCAGGGTTGGAAACGGCCGCCGGCCCGACCCAGGCCATATATTTTGAAGACTTGCCGGCCTGAGGTTAATTTAATAAGACCAATGTCGACCGTCTGCGACATTCATTTTAGAATAAGTTGAATACTCAATCAAAAAATTGACAACATTGTGAGAGCATGAAAATGTAACATATTTTAAAGTACCTACACGTATGTTAAGTGACGTAAATGCTCACTGTCCCTCTAACGTTGAAATTATTAACTTGGAAACATAGCCTCACTCAAACCCTATTTTATCTCATATAAATTTTCCAGAGTCTTACACGTATATTTTGGCTTGCATGAATTTTGTGAGAATTGCCTATTGCTTAGCCTATCTATCGCAAAAGGATTATTCATTCCATGGGATGGTTTACAAACATTTGGAGCTTAGGAGATGCAATGACGGATTTCAATGCAGCCGCAGGCAATACCAGCATAGCCTACTACCTGAACATTTGACAGTAGATCGTGGAATATTGTTTGATAAGCTAGCGGCATGCGAAAAATTTTGATTGTACGAGTGCAGGTGCAGCAAAAACTTTTTGAACACATGCTGAAATGAAAACTTGACATATTTGGCTTTCTCTTTGTGCCAGCTTCTCACGTCACCTTCCGGTCATCCATATACATGTACATGCAAACTCAAAGTACCTGAATTCATACTTAGGTGTAGAGAATTCTCAAATGACGTCATAAATCACTGGAATTCCTTCACAAGTGAAGAAGAACCGCAGATCTCAACATAGTGCATCATTTCAAATCAAGTTGAATGATGAACGTCGTACTTTCGGAGTCTAAACATTTCGCACTATCATTACTCAGTCAGAAATCCGATTGCTCATTCTATTGTATCAATTTATTTACAGATTATTGACTTTGAAAATACATCAATAATTTTCATGAATTACAACTTAGGACTACTCGTATAACTCATTAGACTGTTAGATACATGTATGCACCATTGCGCTCAGTCTTTTCTGTCAATATAGGAATCATTGCATTGTATTTAGGAACTCTTGCTCATCCGGCCTACCATTCTTGGATTTCATGTGTACTACTATTTGGAAGTAGAAAAATGTTTAATGCTCTAAATTTACATAGTGATATCTGACGATCCAAGTACTAACCAGCTGGTAGAGAAACGCCGGCCTCTAGCCTAGCCCGGGCGGTTCCAACCCTGATTTGCATAATTTCTTTTCTTGAAATCCGATCATGAAGATCTTTGTTTAATTCTTCTTTCATTTTAGGTGCTTACAAGATACTGGATTAATACGATGGTAATTGCACACCTACGTTTGATATGTTTGATGCTACATGTAGGATCTAGCCAGACAAGTAGACCGGTAGCTACGTGACTTTTATTCAGACAAACATTTTCGGTGCTTTCTTAATCTCTGGTGCTTTAATTTTAGTCAGATGCGGTTATTGAAACGGCATATAAGCCAAATAAGTAATTAATTGATGTGTAACTGTAAGAATCAATGAGATATTAAGTGTATATACCAAGTTTATATACCTCCTATGCTTCAAGTAATGACAACAGTAGCGTAAAATGTATCACGTATTTAACACTGACGATTAAAAATCCATCCTAAATGATGAATAAATTCTCAATGCGGAAATCTTCCATCCCATTATGTCACTTTGCAGGATATCTTTGCTAATGATGTAACTTCACCAGACCGGCAGCGACAACATATCTGAATTTCACATTTTATTTCTTCTTCTTTTCAGAGAGGTGGATGCCAGATGACATCAATGTTGGACATTTTGAGAATTATTGCTTTTTCCTGGCTGGATTAATGATCTTCAACTTTATTTATTTCATCCCGATTGCTCTATGGTATTCAAAAAAGGGAAGAATAGAAACATATGAAACGCTGAAAGATGACGAGAACAACGACGTCTATGATGCTGAATTATTCCGACACACGCATGGAAGAGATACTATTCAAACTGAATCTCAAAACACTCATTCCCACGCATGATAAGGCTTCAGATCAATTTCACAGTATTAACAAATACACGTACCTTTTGCATGATGAATGTAACATGTGCTTTTAAATTTTGAGAGAATTTTGTATGTTTTTTTATAATTGCAATAATCAAACATTTTGTAAAATGTTGTTTTTACAATCGGATGAATCTAAAACATTGGTCCTTCACTTTGTTCAATTATTAATAATAGCGAAAACAGGATGAATAACGAATAATTATAGTGAAATTCTAGATAGTACTCGTCATACTAGTATAGTCTTACTGTTTACAAGATGAAAACATGATGCAATGGTATTCAGCACTGCATTATTTCTTCAGGTGTAGGCTAAATATTTCAATCATTAACAATGTTCATTTACCAAAATTCAATATGTTGAATATTACTGTAACCTGTTTTGATATTCAATCATTTAATATCAAAGCGATCAGGACTGAAACCGATTAAATCTATCATTCTCGTTGATATGTCGTCGTTCAAAGACTCGGTTCCTATTCTAGCGGCTAAATATATTCAATTAAGAATAATATCCATATTTCTCAACTCGCTGAATTTCAATTTTATGAACTAGTTCATTAATTTGAATCATTAACTTAGCCTACTGTTTTGGTTTAGTGCACCGGTACCGTCTAAAAATATTTCTAAGAAAAGCTGACCTCTAGGTTAATTGATTTTTGCATTAAACTTGCCTCGGCAATTAACGGGACAAACACAAAGAACGAATGAATCAAGCCATTTATTTGTTTCACAGGTCGGTGAAGACATTTGCAAAAATTCACAGAACAGACCGATTACATCAATTCACAGTTAAATTAGGATAATATATACAATAATAATAATTGTAAGCTTAAAATAAAAAGTAAGACATCTCATAGCACTGAGTACAGAATCTAATAAAACTATTAGCAAGACGCGTACGAATCTGCTCTCTTTTCAGAGGGCAGCAGTTGCGTGTCCGAGAGACGCGCTCGTCAAAAAGATCGTTTAGGGGATGATCATGGCATGACAGTATCTGTTCAAATAGCTAACTACACATTTGATCACAGACATCAAAAAGAGACGTGAATTCAAGTTCACGATCGTCAATGATTCGCAAGATTTTTTCTTCCAGTCGTAGAAGCTTATTTTTCAGGTATAGAGGGAGGTTGCAGTAGACAGGATAGGCCCTACGCATATGTCACGACAGAACAGATAAATGAACAATATGCAAAAAAAATTAAAGTTGAATCACAGCAGGGTGTCCGCGCCCCCTGGAAAACACCTGGAAAATGAATTTTATCCTGGAAAACTCCTGGAAATTTTGAGACTAATTAAAACACTAATTGCAAGTTGTTGAAGTCATGCTTGCTCTATGGTTGAAGTGTTTTCTATTTTTCCAGATTTTACTCTTTACATCTCTACTTATTTGTTTCAATTATAGCCTTCACTCGCATACAATTTTTTTGTTTTTAGAATATTTCAGTGACTGGAATCTCCTATCATGACGTATACAACATGAATGAGACTGAACTGCGCCGTACGGTTAACTATGAACTGTTGTCGAACTCCTAATCGTTGTACAGTATGGTGAATTAGTAGCTGTGAATTCCCTCACAAACGCTGCGCGGTAAGGTGAACTAGAAGTTGTAAATTCCCTCATTAACGTCGTGTGGTATGGGGAACTAGGAGCCGCAAACTCCGTTATTAACGTCGTGCGGAATGGCGTACTATGAGCTGCAAACTCCCTCATTAACGTCGTGTGGAATGGTGGACTATGAACCGTAATCTAGGATCAATGCTATTACACACTTGATTGCCGTGTGGCAGAATCTACTGACGCAAAATGGTGCTGAACATATAAACTTCATTTAGGCACCAGACTTGTTCCGAATGATCCGAGGCTAATATCGAATACCGTATTTCCTCTATTAAGAGCCCCGGGGCGCTTATTTACAAACTAGGTTTTTAAGGGGGGCTATAATAAGAGAGGGGCTATAATAAGAGGTGGGGCCTTAATATATTTTCCTAATTAATGAAGACCTACTTTTTCTACCAAACATTCTGCCTTTCATATACTGTATAATAAATACTGCATGTATAGAATAATTTGATAAACTGACATGAATATAAAATAACAACACCTATTTTGTTTTCTATTTACATTATTTTAAATGCAGTATCCACCAACACTAATCTATAACTACTCTTATGTCCTCTATACAGTCTTTAACGTGTAAATCAAAGAAAATGAAAAGATAAATTTTCAGCTAATGAAAAACCTTTAATTCAAAACAATATGGCAGAAACTCAGACATACAAACAAACTAACGTCATCAGTTATACAGATTCAGGTTCACTCTCAGCGTCCAAGTCTGCGATTACACTATCGTCACTGCAGCTCACATCTTCTTCGATGTCATAAGGTACTGTCGACTCACGCGCTGTTTTCAGTTGATTAAGAATTCCCAATTCTCTGACCGCCACAATCTCCTCGTCCTGGGATCCGTCGAGTTTAGTCGTCAATCCACACACTCTGAACGACTTTTGAATAATCTCCTTTGAGATGCTTCGCCATGCGTCCACCACCCATTGACACACTAGCAGCTTCCTGAGAGCTCGAGCATTTCCAGTCTTTGTTCAATTTTCTTTTGATGATCCCGTAACACAGAGTTAATCTTCGTATAACTTCACATATGCAGCTTTAAACGGCTTATTCCATGATACGTCTGGTGCCTGGAGATGCCTGTACATCCGCCCAGAATCATGGCCATGTCCGTTCTCATTTTGCTGAATGCCGCCTTGACCGCTGGTGTCTTGTGACAGCGGAAGGAATCCCATGCCAGAAGTCGGCGGCCGAATGCTAAACTTCCCCAGCACTTGGTCAACCACTCCAATGTCAGCGCTTCGTTCATCCATCCATTATCACTTGTTCTAATCACCGCATTTTTGAAATCCTTCAATTCTGCAGGGACTTTCTTTCATTTAATGACGATGAATGGGGTGACTTTCTTTCCATCTCCCATTGCTGCGAGAAGAACAGTAAATTTGGCTTTATGGTTACCGGTACTGAGCAGACTCACTGTCTTACTCCCAACCTGGTCGATCGTGTGGTCTTCAGTTGGGTCGATCCAGACCGCCGTCTCGTCAGCAGCACCAATTGATGAATTAGAATATGCACAATTTCTTCTAAGACCCTCCACAAACAATAAGTAGCTGATAGTCTTATTGGAGATATCCTCAGGAGTTTTCTGTGCAATCGTTGTCCTTTTACGGAGGCTCAGATGGTTTCTAGCCATAAATTTTTCCAGCCATCCATTACTGGCCACAAACGTTCCGTCTTTTTCTGCATTGTCTGTCTGTTCGAACAGAGCCTGTACTTTCTTTTGGACCATCATTCGACCTACACGCAAACTTTGTTTTCATTGATTTTGAATCCACTTGATCAATTCATTTTCCACATGTTGGCACTTAAGTGGTCTCCCGCCACCTGATAGTCGCTCTACTTTCTTCTTGTTGACTACCGATCTTAGTTGATTCTCCTGCTTACACCACTCTCGTATTCTTTTCGGGCAGACTTGATGGACTCGAGCTGCAGTATGTTTCGATTTGAGTTTGGCAGTATCGATCGCACGAGGTTTATCTTCCACAGTAAAAGTTCTCAATTTCTTTAAATTCATAACGGCCTTGTACGTGAGAGCGTAAGCTATTGTTAATGACTGCATGAAGACACGTACGCGCACTCAGGTGGAGGCGAATTCATCCCTGCCACAACGAAGGATAGTTAAACAGCTTGATAGATCTTCTGATGGAGCACATCGAATTGAGAAACTGCTCGAAATAGTGACTTTTTGATGTTGTATATGCTATCTTATTTGATATTCTATATACCGGTACTGCACTTTGTCATGTTTTGGGACACGTTGAATTGAGAAATTGTTACAAATACCGGTAGTTATCTTCTTGGACGATATATAATGCCATTTTATCACTATTTCATACTCTACACCGTCATGTTTTGGGGGCCCTAAATAGAGAGGGGGCGCTTATTAACTTCTTCAATTTGGATAGAGGCTCTTATTAGAGAGGGGCGCTTAATAGAGGTAGGGCTCTTAATAGAGGAAATACGGTATTTTCAAACACATTTCAAGTAGGTTTTCAATATGCAGATATATTTTTCCCGACACGTCGTGTGCCAATGAGCTTTCCTCGGTCAATTCTTCTCTGTGTCATTCTCTTAAGCTGACTGTGATTACTCTCACGCATATTCAGCACATCAACCATTATGTTCCTCTTTTTGGCTCTTGGTCTTCCACCTTCTACGGATTCACGCTGCAATGCTTCAGTTCAAATGATCTTATCCGAATGACAACGCTCTGACGTTCGTTCACCTTGTTGCATTTTATGATAGAGTGGACTTAACAGATATTCCGTTAATGTTGCATTTCATTGTTGAGTCTTATATTTTTCGTTATTAATTTTTATACTCTTTCTCTATCTAGTTTTCCTCAATCCGCAAGCTTTAAATTTGTTACGATCGATCATATTTTCATTTTTATAAATATAATGTAGCCGTTTGATGCATATATATTGTTATATGTTATTTGGAATCACCTGCGCCTTAAAAATTCAAACAATTTCACGCCACTTTTCAAATTCTTGTCTTCAATAATATTAATTTTATGGTGTGTAAGCTCCTTAGCCACAGAACTTTGGGTAGATTTTTCCCGGAATTTTTCTTTTAAATTTGACGCGTGCATTTCCCTGCAGAAAGTCTGGAATTTTTTTTCAAATTTGACCCCCCGTTTTTTTTGTTAAATTTCCCTGGAAAACACCTGGAAATTTTCATTCAAATTTGCGCGGATACCCTGATCACAGTCAGCTCTTCGTAAATTCAAAATCAAATATATTCGTTTAAAAGCCTTCTTCATCAAGACGTCATAATAGGAATTCCATTTCATGTCACACGAAATAATTCAGCCAAGTATCTTAACAGAGGATGCACTGCGCAATAACACATAGTTTGACAAATAGACATTTTCAAATGAAATACTTTTACTTGTGACAATGTTCATAACACAACATTTATCGTAATTCATGCTTAGTTCCATACAAGTTGCCCAATTCACAATTTTTTCCCATTCAAGAGAAAGTTGATCATCTTCAGACTTTCTTAGAAAATGGAGCAAAGTTATATCATCCGCATACTTAATTATGGAATTTGAACATGCGGGACTGAGAGTGTTTGTGGCCAACCACACTTCCCTGAGGCACTCCACTGGATACACTCGCCCTGCCAGAACAATTATCTCCAACACACACGCTTGAAACCGATTGCTAAGATAGTTGGATATCCACCACCGAAAAGTTTGTATCGTTATTTCAAACCGAACACAAGCAGATCCAAAATAGTTTTCGTTGTTAGTTTATCAAATGCTTTCGATAGATCTATGGTTAGTATTCGGACAGCACCTGATGAAGAATCAAAATATTCTAATATTTTCCCATACATCAAAGTAAGGGCATTCGTTCATTTCCCTCGGTCAGGGAGATATGCGAATTGATTCGATGATATTTTATCTTTCACATTAGGCAGCAACCACTTGCTGGCAACAATCCTCTCAAGTACCTTTGACAAAATAGGTAATAAAGATATTGGTCTGTAATCTTGAGCTCCATCCGCCGGACGAGGTAGCCTACCTTTGCGATAGGCTTTGTTTAGCCAATTTCATGCAAGAAGGAACTAGCCCTTCGCGTAAACTCCACTTAAAGATATGAGTTATTGCAGGAGTAAGTATATCACCAAAGTCACGAAACACCCAATATGGGGTGCCATCAGATCCAAAACTTCTCCTTTTTAGTTTACGTAGGCAATTACAAACTAGGTCATCATGAGTACACAAATCATGCGATGGTAATCGGTAGGAAGGTGATGGATTAATATCACGACGACGAGGCTGGAAGTTTAAAGAAAAATAGGAGTTGTATTCTTCCGGATGGATATTTAGATTGTTACTGCTATAAAAAAGGTAACTAGGCTGATTCTAGTATGCACTCAGTAGAAAGATCTGTTGGTTCATACGAAATTTTAGTTCAAACTAGGGAATTCCCATGTGGTTAGTTTGTATTAGCTATTATACTCGACGAACTATTTGATGCATGTCGATTCCTAGTAATGGTTGAACAATCAAGTATAAACTGTCTAGTAAAATATTCGTGCATACCACCCATTCATCTATCTAACTTTGGTTGTTTCACTGATGGCTTTCCAAAGCCTTCGAACATTACTTGAAGACATTGCATCAGACAAATATTGAGACTTCTGGCTTACGACTTCTAGTTTCAAGCGATCATATTTAGTCCATTGCTTCCTCGCACAGGCCCGATCTCTGTCATCAATGAGCATGTTTAATGAAGGTAGCATCCGGTGTGGATCTTGTAGACGAACCCGTATTGTTCTCAAAAGAAAGAAGTGATCGAACAAGAAATATAAATAGTCTGTATAAATTGTCTAATATAAAAATGCTCAATATATTCATGCTGTTTAGATGTGTCAAATTCGGATTTGAATTTTGCGAAACACTAATGACTGAAATTCCCTTCGCAAAAGTAAGACCTAAGCATTTGCCTGTAATCAGGGGCGACGGCAGGGGCGGGCCAGGCAGGGCCGCGGCCCTGCCAAATTTCATCTGGCCCTGCCTGTGGCCCTGCCAACTTTTTGAGAGAATTTTGAACATTTCGTAAATTAACAGTGTAGCAATATTTTATTCATTTTTTTGTATTATTCTTATTTGGTATGGTTGTTTTGCAGAGAATACAGATGAAACATTTGACACGTATTTGTTATAACGACGGCTGTTCTCACTCCATTGACAAACCAATTATTTTTATCGGTTTGTTTAAAAACGGACAATCTAAATTGGATGTCCATGACCTTGACGATCAGCTGTGATATTTTTTTTCAAATTGTTTTACACTCTTATCATCTTGCACTCTTATTAGGCTAATCATTCACCAATACCTAATTTATGCAAATAAAATAAACTCTATAACTATAAACTGAATTCGTAATTACAATTTTAAAGAAAATTAGGACAATTAATACGCTATATTTATCGGAGGGCCAATACGGCCAAAATCTTATTTATTTCATTTTTTGGCACAGGGCTGCCGACAGTCCGGATTTCATGCGGACGTCCAGATTGACCAGATTTCAGAATCAAGGAAGTATTTCCAATTTTACAGTAGTAGTTAATAGTATTGCGAAATACGCATTATGTTAGAGCAACCTTTTTAAAAGGTCGTATCATTGAAGCATAGGGTCTATCCTTTAGATTTTTATGTTGTAAGATAATAGGCCTACTTTTAATTCTACATTTGAAGTATGGTAACCAAATTTGAAGCGTTACTTACGTTGTGTAACTTGAAAATGCTATATATATGCTTATATTGATTGATTTTAATTAGGCCTAATGTATTAAACACTCAGCTTCAAAAACACTTCTCTCACACCTGCAGTACGGCAGCATTCGGCATTCTCATATATACTGGCGATCTTATTTTTATGTGACAGAGCACATCATCCGTGTGCTAGATATGCGAGGTGAGACTCGCTCAGTTGATCAGGATATTTAATTTCTAAGTTTTTCAAATAAGTCTGACACAAAGATATTTTGACGAAAATACAACCAGGCAACGTTGCAGGCTGGTTGTTTCTTTTCTCAAGGATAGACAGACCTGCAAACCATTTCCTAATGGGGTTATCAATGGTCCGTAGCTTTCAACTGTTCCAGTGTTTTTCATTCTCGACTGAAAGAAGATAGTGACCAGCTAAATAATCAAATAGCAAATTCTACTTTCAAAGAAAATGGCACCATTTCTCTTCTAGATCAGGGTGGATAGAACGAAGGACTGTTAGGCCTAATAGTTTATAAATTCTTGGCACAAACAGTAACATTGAATAAATGGAAGAACAGATGTCACTGGCAGTGCAGTGTTAAGGAAGGTATGTGATTGGACAGCGCCTCAGCCACTTAGGTGCCACAGAAAGTCTAACAGTCAAATTCTGTAAAATGAAGGACTGGTAGGTAGTTATGTGAGACGAAAATGTTTGGCTATCAATTGCCCTGAATGGAAGAGTTGGTACGCTATCAGAGACTGTGAAATCATGTCACTGGTTTACAAGTGAGAGGACGCAAGGTTACAGACGCGGATATGGACGATTCTAGCAATGTGGCCGCTAGAAGCCGATGTAAATTTTGCCTCTTCTACACAATTCAGTATCAAGAGTGTCAAAATCCACGTTATGCATATTCAGACGCTGCTTTTATAAATATTTCGGTTCGACTAGACAGTCATTTTGGAAATTTTTGATGCATGCTTAGTCTAATTAGTCCTATTCAGGCGCGTAGTTAAAATTTAGAATTGAAAGGGGCACAGGAGGGCCAACTTAAAAGGGGTGCCAAGGCATTATTGATTATTTTTTGATTTGTTTTGGTTTGACATTTCAAACCAGTAATAGGCCTACAGTATAACCAATTCTGCATCGGCCAATCAATCTGTGAAGCATTTCATTAGTTGCGACTAGTTGCGATACCTAACTCAGGAAAAGCGACCATCTTTCTGTTTTCATGCATAGCCAGGTAAATTACAAAAATGCTCCACCCACGCAATGACGCGAACAAAGAAAATGTACGACTACCGTGACAGGTATTTATCGAATTTCTTGCAGGTCTTCAAACCTGAAGTTGTGACTTGTGACACCTGCCACAATCCTCCAGTGGACGCTAAATGTAACTTTTTCATAAAATGATAGAACCTACTCTTTAGTGCATATCCTTCACTTTCGTTGAAATGACAAACTACCGTATGTATATAACACCTGTGATTAAGCTACTTTAAGTAGTACAGTAATGAACTACCGGAAACTTGACTTTCAACATTACAAACCATCTAAAAAGCGTCTATCATAAAAGTGAAAAATGAAACATAAAAATGTTCAAGACCAAGATCATATTAGCATTTGGAAAGTTTTGCTAAAGAATCCTGTCAGACGAATTCTACAACTCAATTATAAAGCTCCTGATGTGATGCTCTAAACAACGTCTTCGCGGTATTATCTACATAACCTCAACGACCGAAATCCAAAACTTGACGTGGAAATCGTATGTACAGAATGCCTCTAAGCACTTTTTAAGCACCTGATGAGAGAGTCGCATACTAACAAACTACTCATTATCTGTCAGACGAGATGTGGCTTCCCTCAATCTCTTTTGCAAATACATGTACTTCTCTTCGCTCAACGAGTCTTTCCAGGCTGAAAGTCTTTGCAAGAGCCAATTCAGTGACGTACACCGCGATGTTATCGCGTTACGAGTATTACTGAACGCACTCGCACCCAAGATCGCTCACGGAGTTTATTTGATCGCATATGTGGTGGAATCAGCTTCCAACTCAGTATGACTTTCAAAAGACATGTTACTATCCTAGTCATTTACTGTTGTATTTATACTCATTTTATATTCATTTTATACTCATTATACATGTATCTTATTATTCCATCAGTAACCTTTGCAATTTATGGCGTTAGCTGTGCTGGGGGGATAGGGGTGGGGGGTTTGTACGAGCATAAACAACTCACTTACATATCTAGGGATGGCTTCAGAATTAGTTTCTTATTGACGCAAACAGTTTTTCGTCTAAAAGTATATTTTTTTAGAGACAAGCTGTTTGCTTTAATATCTGAAAGCACCCCATACCCGTAATATACAGGTATGACTGCGTGCAAAAATTGCGAATACGAAACGTCCTGCGAGCCCTAGTATTATTGAAGAGTGTATAATATTTAACATGTATATTTCCTTATGTACAATCAACCAATCAATGAATCAATACAGACCGTAAACAAGTAGCCATTCCACTGTGCCATTGTTTACTGTATAAGCGCCGATATATATCATTACTTTTTTAACATTCTTCTGTGTCAGTATTCTTATTTATATCTTACATATCGGTGACGGCGATGAAAACTTCATTCTTTTTTTTTAGGAGAATGCTTTCGTCGTGGTTGCGTCAATCTACCAACGCGCGCCTCCCGAACACAAGCGATGATAAAAAAAGAACCGGTGACAAAGAAGCGCAACAACATACCTGCGATGTGAATGTGACACACACAACGTCACCAACTTCTTCAGAAAGTGACAGTGATAACGATTCAGACTCAGACACAGCTGAAGATGTGCCTGACAATGAAATTCTAGGTCAAAAGGTGACAGGCCTACCAAAAACTATTTCACCTAAGGAACATGTAGGTCCAAAAGACTTGTCTCGATTGCCATCTGAAACACCTAAACAACCTATTCTTCAGCAATATCCATTGCGTCACATGGGCAACAGACATCGCCATTTCAATTCAGCGTGGTTTAAAAGACATTCGTGGCTGGAGTATTCTGAGTCTGCTGACGCGGTCTTCTGTTTCGTATGTCGACATTTCCACGTTGCTGGTGAAAATGAAACATTTGTTTCGGATGGGTTTCGGGCGTGGAATCGGGCTATACTGGTCAAAATCCAAAGACAAATGCCCTGTTAAAGCACGCAAGCTCTGATTGCCATCTAAAATCGGTGGAAATGTTCGAAAATTACAAGGCCATGACAAAGGAAAATAAATCGGTCACCACTCTCCTTGATGCAGCTCACGTCACACAGATTAACCGAAACCGGCATTATTTGAAGACTGTTGCAAAAGTGCTGCGTTTGACCTGCTTACAAAATATTTCTCAAAGAGGACATGCTGAAACTGAAGTCTCCCATAATAAGGAAAATTTCCTTGAAATTTTGAGAATTGTCGCAGAACACGATCCTGTCATAGAGGAAAGATTGAATGGTGCCGGAAATGCCAAATACACACATTCAAGCATCCAAAATGCTATAATTTCAATTATGAGCAGTATTATTTCTGATCAGATCAGAGATGAAGTACTTGAAGCAAAATTTTTCAGCATAATTTGTGACGAATCGAAGGATCTCTCAAAAAAAGAGCAACTGTCGATTTGCGTGAGATACATTTTCGAAGGCGAATGTCATGAAGAATTCATTGGATTTGTGGAAGCGACTTCACTTACTGCATCATCTCTCACAAATTACATTCTGGAAAAGATTTCCGAATTTGGATTGCCAATTCAAAATTGTATCGCTCAATCCTATGATGGCGCTGCCGTAATGAGCGGTCATATCAATGGTGTCCACGCCAGAATTCGTGAAGTGTCAAAATGGGCAATATACATTCATTGTTATACGCATCGCTTGAATCTTGTAGTAGTGGATTGTTGCAAAGCTGTCCGTGAAGCAGGCCATTTATTCGCAACATTACGTCGCATTCACAACTTCATCAGTGGATCTTATGTGCATTCTGCGTGGTTTGATCTTCAAGAGGTGATGTTTTCCACTGAAAGACCGATCGAGTTGAAGTCTCTTTCTGATACAAGATGGGCTTCACAGGTTGCTGCTTGCAATGCTGTGTACCAACGGTTTTCGTGTTTGATCAAACTTCTGGAAAATATCTCAAACGAATCACACAGTGATCGAGCCTGTGATGCGAAAGCGATTCTTGCTGTGATCAATTTCAAATTTGTATTTTGCTTGTTGGTTTTTCGCCAGTTGTTGGTCCATTTGTCGAAAGTATCAGACAGCCTGCAAAGTCGCTCGATATCAATGGATGCGGATTTTGATCTCATCAAAGTTCTTGAATCGAATCTAACGGAAATGCGCAGTGAGGAACAGTGCGATTCTTTCATTGAAGCTGCAAATGAAATATGTTCCAAGAACGAGATAGTCGGGCTCAACACCGCCAGTGTCCCTGCGAAGCGGAAAAGGCCAATGCCAGAAAAGCTGAAAAACATGGTCGTGACCGATAAATCCATACCCAAGGACAATGAGCATGTGCACGAATTTCGGTCAGATCAACCCACGAATGCCACAAATCATGCGATACGCATTTACTTCCCAATCATTGACACCGCCATTGCTGAATTGAAAATGCGATTTTCTCCTGACAATATGAATGTCCTCATGGGAATAAAAGCCCTGTGTCCAGTCAGTGATAATTTCCTGGACTTTGAGTCGTTATCTCCTTTAGCGAAGCATTACGAATCAAACTTGGAGCTTCTGAAAATCGAGTTGCTTCAACTAAAGAGCATCATATCTCGCAAAAAAGAGATTTCAAAATTCAGTCCATTGACAATCTTGGAGACGCTGACTTTTGTTGATAGGTACGCAGATGCGTTCTTCGAGACAATGAGGTTGCTCAAAATTGCAGCCTCTATCCCTGTAGCGTCTGCAGAAGCCGAGCGGAGCTTCAGCAAATTGAGATTAGTAAAGTCTTACCTCCGGGCAACCATGTCAACTGAAAGGTTGTCCGACATCATAATTATTGCTGCTCACAAATCGAGAGCGAAAATGATCGATCTTGACATTGTTGTTGACCAATTCGGTTCACTATATCCAAACTGTCGCATTATGCTTCATTAATTTTTTTGTACAAGTATCTTTTACAAAGACATTTACAGTAGAGTTGACGCAATTATTGATTGCTTGCGTGGCAGCTAAAGAGGATTTATACCTTCTTTGTATTTCTCAAGCATCCCTCTGAATTCATGCACATCTTAGTGTATCATATCTTAACAAACTCGTTGAGTTCCCCAGAAACTGATCATTATAAAATGAGCATGAACGTGTCATGAGTATTAAATTGCATGAGTGTATCTCTTCAGTTCTCAGGCAAAAGATATTCATGAAACAGAGGGATGCCCACCTCATGTTATTGTCTCCCAATCCGGTATACAATTTTTTGGGGGTAATTATTTTCTCCCAATTCGGTCTACCATTTTTGTTTTTTTAGGGTATTTGAGATTTAATACGCGTACACACAATCTTGTTTTATCTGATTGTACGATAGCCTATATCCTGCTGTTTTACCATACGCTTTGTGATTTTTTTGTTCCCGTTTATCTGGAGCGATTAGTTTCAGATTTTCATGACTTTTTCTTTCACAAGATACTGCTATTAAAAGAATTTATTGTACTTTTTTGTTTTTCTTCAAATGGTTTAATGAATAATTGCCTCAATGAAAAAAATAATCCTCTAAATATGGAACCTATACATAATACGAGGTTGGCTTATCTCCGTATTTATCATATGTAAATGATGGTGAGGATTGCGGGATATGAATTATAGGACGCCGCTTATAGAAGTAGAAATCTGCCTCATGTCATCAGAATATAAGCACGAATTGGCATAATTGGCTAAGCATCAGTAAATTTTGCTACTACCGTTTCGCATAGTGATAGGGCCACATAATACAGGCCTCTTGGTGACTTACTGTTCTCATTATATCTGTAGGGACCCCAAAAATGTACTTTTCAACATTGTTTGGAATGACCTTGGCATACATTTATGCGGCCCTGCCACGAATCTATTTGGCCCTGCCGAAAACAGACGGCTGGCGTCGCCACTGCCTGTAATTTGCCATCTTCACAACAAAATTCTGTCGTATTATATTGAGTAAAGAGATGACAAATGATAAATAAATAAAAAACACCAACACCCTTTATTCCCCGAATTATCCCCGAATCACCAACACCCTTTATTCCCTGGCCTGAACCAAAGTGTTTAAATATATACTAATATATAGTAATATATATATATATATATATATACTATATTATATACTATATATACTATAGTAATTACTTATATACTTACTTTGGCCTGAGCCTGTAATCGAGACGGAGGAGACGGTACCTTGGTAGAAAAACGGTGGAGCTCACTTCTTCATTAGGATACCCTGAGTGAGTCTCCACGTGGGTGTGCGTGTTGGCTTATCAATGATGGTCAGCGTAATTCGAATCGTATTTTGTTAAGAAAATAGATACTTATAATTTTATAAAGAAAAGTACTCAAAAATTTCGCAATTTGATTATGATGCTTAGAGCGCAAAGTTAAGATATGACTTTAATACCGATCCTGACGGATATTAATGACTACGACCAATGATCCCACAAAATTCAGTCTATCGAGACGATATTGACCACAGCAGGAGTCAGGTTTTATCAAAAATCAATTGCATTTCATTTAGTTGCAGTTGATTGATCGTTGAAAGTCCATAATTGCAAATAGCTGATTATTCAAGTCAAGCGATTGAAATTAATTCATCGTTGAACGTATATAATTGCAATTAATTGCTATAGAAAAACGGCACGTTTTGCTTTCTTTTTGCTTGCTTGTCGATAAGTCAATGAATAAAATCAAAAAACGGGCTGAACGTTTCGAATATTCTCACCTTCTCAAAGGCAATTTGTCTGGACGGTATTCGTGTCTTCATGTTCATAGCGACCAGGCCTTAAGATCTGTTTCTATGTCAAAATTCAGTCATTCCGTGCTTGCTGTTGATGGTTGGTTTTAGCCGATGAATGAATCGAGCTTCACTCAACCTCGCATCTACAGGATAATCACTTTCGTGCAATATTTCCAATTGAATTCGTCAATTGTGCAATTCACATGACTTCTATGCATGCTTTTGAAAGGCCGCTGAGGATAACTAATTGATCAGATTAAGTCAGACAATTGAAATCAATTGATCGGTGAACATTTGTTATTGCAATTAGTTAATTGGGTGAGTAAAAAATTGCAAGTAATTAAACCACAGAATTAGATTGTTTAATCTTGTCACTTTGCTAGAAGTACAAACTGATTCAAAACGATGGCACATCCAGGAACTTATTAAGTCGGCAAAAAGTAATTTTTAATACCTTGCAGAGATAGGAAAGATAGTGCGTCGATTGCGGATTTCTCTGAATTCCTTCAAAATGCTCCGATCGCCACGATTCCTTCAGATTCGAAGAATTCAGATCATTGCGCAAAAGTTTTCTCAATTATGTTGGGCCCTGCGATTATTATTAAAAAAGTTAGCAGGCGCACGAAAAAACGTTCACAAATTTCTCTGTAGAACATGACATCGATGTGTCTCTTTGCTGTGTGATCCGGTTGATACCGAAACTTCGCACAATTTGGAGTGTTTAATGTTGAACTGGCTGCTCATTGTTCGATTGCTATGTTAGCAGATTGTGCCATTTCATTAACGTTCCATGTTCCAATGCTTCCCTTCTAGTCAAACAGATGAAGAAACGACCTGTTTAATTCTGTGAATGGAACGTTGAACGCATATCGCAATTAATCGATTGGTTAAGTCAAATTAATTGTAGGTCATTGATCGCTAGAAATATTTCATTTCAAATAATCCATTATATGAAGTCGAACATTTCTATTCCATTTGAAATGCACTAGATATTTATATTCTCAACTTGAAAGAATGAGCTAGATTGTATAGCAACGTGTTCCTGTCCTACAAAATGATCAATGCGGTCAATCAGTGCTGAAATGTTTCATCGAGGTTTACATTTTTGAAGAAAACAATTCTTCCAAAGTCGTTTTCAGCTCTTCGTAGCTGGAATCACTTTTAGAGTACATGTAGAGAAAAAGTCACTTGAGGCGACGTCAGGAGTGTTAGGTTGAGCTCGTCGAAGTCACTGGTCCGGATGACATCTCTTGTGACGCGATTTTTTGTGCTTGAGCAGTGTCGCGAGGCAACAGAGGAAAGCATTTAATTTTTCCATAACTTTTCCATTTAATTGCCTCTCAAAATTAAAAAAACAGTTCGCATAAAATTACCCAGTTATGGTCTACATGTCCTCTAAGAAGGAAATCCAGACGCAAAACACATTGATTGTCTCCAAACTGGCTCATTACGACTTTATGCTGCATGAATGTTGAACAACAGGAGAACTGGGTCTCCTGCATATCTGCACTCTTATCGAGTAAGAAGAGTCTCTATGATGGTCCAAAGTCTCGCTTCCTGTCATTCTTCGGAATCAGAAACTGACAGCAGGATCGTAGGAAACAGTGAGAAGCTCATGACAACAACTGACCCACATTCCTATCATCTAAGGGGGTTGAAATTCGAGGAGCCGACTTCGAATTGCATTTGTGAAAGTTGAGTCGATCGCTCAGAATGGTTGCTCCAGTCGAAATCCCCATTATGTCAGCAACCTCGCTTTAAGTGATCTGCTGATTATTCATCAATTATTGATCCTCTGGAACAATATTTCGTTCACTCGAAGTTGATGGAGCCCACACCTTGGATCATCTCCAAGTAATCCCGTCCATTTCAGATGGAAAGCACCTAGTGTTCGTTAATACGCTCGGATGATCCCAAGTCCCCGTAGACTTCAATCAGCTCCTTAAGAATCTTTCTGGCATACTCACGTTTGAGAACTGCATTATACTACTGCCTGTCCATTGCAATATTGAAAACGTGTCGACTTGGGTTCGTTAGATAATGAAAAGTAGAATACATCATACATGTCAACATCGATTACTTTGTTGACTAAGTAGATGCACTTGTAAATAATCATGTCATGTTTGGCTAATTGACAAAGAACATTTAATTAATTGATCGCCTCTCAGTAATTGATTGCTACGCCCAACAGTTTAATAGCAATTAATTTTTGATGTATTCTATCATTTTTCATTAGTCTCCTAGCATTGTAAAAGCAATGCTCTCTCACCGGTCACCGCTTTGATTGTAAATGCATGATGAATTGGTGAGGAAATTATGGCAACATGAAGCAGATTATGAAAAGAATTTCCGCAATCGCATCAGTAGATTCATTTACAGATAGCCTTATTGCACGTTGTTTCTTTCCAATCCCAATAGCTATTGGGATCCCAATTGAGATCCCAATCCAAACGGCAAGCCTGGAAATAATGCAAAATGCTAGAGCAAAAAGACAATGGAAGCCTAAACTCCTCATTTTTTCTTGCTTTGAAACATAAACTTTACTAGAGACATTTTCATTTTATTAATCTATATTGAATTGTTTTCATGCAACACACCTTTACATGCAGATTTATTCAGGAGTCTACTGCATGTTATACAGTCGGAGCTAAATTGGCGCCATATCTGCTCTGCACTTTATCGAATTTCTATGTCGTCATGTCTGAATTCGCATTAAAAGTTCGTAGCCAACCCATAAATCAACAAAACGAATTCGATTTTCAGATTTAATGTTTTGTGGGAAGTTTTTTTGCTCGATTATCACTATGTACCTAGCACAGTGTGCGCGCGCTGGTATTCAAGTGAATACGTACTTCTTGTTTCTTAATACTTGTTTGCTGTATGAAAGAGCATCAGCTGATTGATTGAAATGATTTTAATCAGTGTCACTTCTGCCAATTCACGAGATTACCAATGACCTATGATTCTCATACATTGTTTCTAAGTCTTGACAATACAGTATACGTAAGCCAATTGAACGCTGACGTCGATGATAGACTTCATTGATCAAACCGGTCGTCGAGCTGTTTGCTAAAAATGTATCACATGAACTATTTTGCCAGCGCGGACAGTTAAGTGCTTCTCAACGTTGTCAGAGATATCACATTTATACACAACAGGTAAGAGATTTGAGTGAAACAGGTCTCTAGGGAATACTGACTTGCAACATGAGGATGATATAGGCCATCTCCGAGCAATTTAGAGTAGAATAGCATAGTACTTCATGTACAGAAATTTTCTGAATCGATATTTACAGCAAAAATCATAAGTTTGAAATGTAAATCAACAAAAGTTATTCACTTGCATTAATTTAACATATTATAATGCATTGCAACTTACACATGGTTAGTGTGAGTTCCGGTAAGCAAGACTGCACTCAGAGTCAATGGAATAGTTCGTTAATCACATACATAGTTCGTACAACAGGACCAATCCTACCATGTGAATTACAGTAATCAAGAATACGTTAAATTTTAAGGCACAATGTAAATCACTACAGTGGATGCGAATTTTGAAGATGCTTTCTGATGGTTACAATCATTGATGAGACCGATAATTCATAGTCATTTTGTTTATAATTTTTGGCACTGATGGAGCATAGGTTAAAAGCAAGGTTGTGGTTCGGCTATGTACCCGATACTTGCACCAATCAGTAGCAAGTACGGGTCCGAGTCGACTGGCCTGATTCCTCTGCCTATCGACTAGACTCCCCGGGAACGGATCCGCTCCGGATACGCAACGATGTGACTCCCTGGATTCGCGTCCTGTGACTTGGCAATGATTCGACTATCCGGGTTGAGCAGTTTGGCTGTGTATTAAATCAGATGCTAAAGCGTAGACGCTAGGACGCGGTCGATCTCTAATAGGCATTCGGATCAAAGTGCATTAGGAGTTTATTTTCAAAGAATAAATGAAAGAAATTACATTTGCTTCTTCAAGTAGCAGAAAGGGAATTAAGTTCCTCATTTCTTAATATAATAGGACAAAATGAAGAATACTGAACACGATGCCTGTTCATCAGTGTTTGCCAGTGTTACGTACGGGTAGCAACGTTGTCAACAAGAGTCTTCAGCTACCATCGCGTGGTTTCAGCCAAACGTTACTTCGTACTAAAGATATTGAGTTAATACAATTTGCGCGTTATTCCAAAATTCCGACTTTATTCCCGGAATTTTTCTGCACTGACATGTGCGTTGGATAATTCCTCGGGAGGCTACGATGAGATTGGGTGAATAGAATTTTATCTTTGTTCACGACTTCACATAGGGGGGACGTGCAGCAATTGTGTCACAGCCTTTTCGACTTTTTTTAGCCCCCCCATAATCGGCTACGTAATTACCTAATCATCGATCCCCATTACCAATTACGGAATTATCCATCGAAGACCCCATAGAACTGCAAGTAAGTCTGTATTGAGGACTTTTTTTGATGAGTTTTCAAAACCATGCATCAGCATACACATGTATATTTTATTGATAGCGGCTGCTACGTCTATCGAGACCTTGTAGTGTCTGCAATATATCTGATATGGTAGACAAAAGACAAAAACTTCTTCCCAATTCTAAACTTAACAAATTCTTAACTTAAAAGCTTATTAAAACTTAACAAATTGAGTATATTTAGCAAAGGTCTTCCAATTCTGCAAGCAATTATCCACTCGGTATATAATAAATTGCTAAAATCTAGAAAGGAAACTGAGAAAGCTAAGAAGATATTTCATGTAAATGCAAAAGTCATGTCAACAAAACAAGCGCTTAAAGTAAAGAACAAACAATTGATCTAACAGAGTCGGAAACATCTGGTTCAGCCAATCAAAAGAATCTCTTCAATGCCATTTGAAGATTTTTTAAAAAGCAATATATGTATTACGTGTAATCTATGCAGGCATCGCAGCTGGTTTCAGTAAATGGTCGGAATCATTTGCAAGATCTGATTTTATGGTGATTTTGGCGATTACGTTATATTCCTCGCTAGACCCCTCTCCCTCCCCCCCCCCGAAACCGATCTCACAATCGTCCTGTGAACCTTCTCCCCCGTAAGTGATTGCGCTTATTGTACGGCTTCCATAAGCAAAAAAATGACCTACTGAAAGGTCACTTAAGCACAAATCTTAGCAATCACTTTAAACTAGATTATCATTCTCGGACTGATGTTGAATGGCAACTTATTGACCATGTTGATGACAATATATGCATTATATGTATTATATGCAGTGGCGTCGCGTGCTCCCAGACCACAGGCCTTCGCTCTGCATTGGAATACTATTTCTATACCAGACTTTTTTTATGTTATAACATTAATTTTCATAAAAGATGAATTTATAATAACAATTTCCCGAACATTTTTTAAGGTCAAGTGAAAGTGCACGTGAGAAGTTGATTGCTCATGTCGCCTAACCGCCTTACTCAAGGAGCTGAGCTTACTATATCCCCTCTCTGTCCAGACCACATTTTCTCGAGAAAAAAAGAGGAAGGGAAACAGTTTCCTGCGTTTCTCATGGCTGGTCAGCCGCTCACATGCTTGAAATTTTGATGCATTAAAATGTCTTGTGTATTTCTTATTTCTTTCTCTGTGAGTACTTTCAATTTTTAAATCAGGTGTTGGCCTACCTTGCTTGACGACTGTCATCTTTTCAGTATATTCCCTTGGGACGAAAGGCGTCATTATGAGCTCATCTACAGTACTAAACATAGCGTCACATCAATCACGCAAAAACAAATCATGGAATTCTACCGAATCTGGGTGTTCGAGTAAGATGCATTACTCTGCATTCACTGACGAACGCTCATCATCTGATCACAGTCTTATCTGAACGTCAGTCAGCTGCTATTGTTGACGTAGTGACCTCTCCGACGAGAAACGAAGGACCGGAACAATTGGATTGCGCTATATTTAAGTACCGAGCCTCGATCAAGAATAACGGAGAATTTCATTGTAAAAAAATTGTAGAAGGCAAAGCATTACGTCTATCGCGAAAGCCAAAATTGGTGCGGGCGCGTGCGCTTGCTGCCTCACACGCACACCACTCTCTTTCGCTCCGTCTGAACACACGACTAGCATGTGTGTCTAATCGCTAGAAGAAAACAGCTGTGGTTCGTGCACACGCAAAACTGTTCACTCTGAGGTTGAGCGTCTGATTTTTAGACGACAGCTTCCACGAGAAGCTATCGAATTTAAATGAAATATAATGAATGATGACACTTTTCATTTTCATAAATGTTGGTAAATTATTATTAGTATGCGCCGAAGGCCTCGCAGGTACGGAGAAGACGCCACTGATTAGATGTACGAGTATGTATACAAGATGCTTGTTACCTTACATCCCTTGGGTTTGAATGATAGAGTTTTGGGAGGTGGATGCGTATCACAGCAGTCCATATCCAATGATCAATTTTTTAGTTATGCGATCAGCAGACAAAAAAGGAGTTATGGAATAAGAAAATCTTACTTCTACCTATATCATACACTTATGCCATGGAAAATACTTATCAAGAACTGCAAGATTCTTTTGAGACACGTAAGACGTCAAAGTTTTATCATCATCTAAATTCTATCCCTAAAACTATGCTAAGAACCATTCTAGGCAAAGTCAGGGATGAGGCAAATACGATGACATTTATGCTGACGGCATACATTCAAAATAAACTTAACCTAGACTCGAAGAAAAAAGGTAAAAAAACGACCTATCATAATTATCCCGTTCGAATCTCAGAAAATAAACTCACTCAATCTCATGTCTATAATCTGCGATCAAAGTGTGAGCAAGCCAATTCCAAACACAATTCAAGAATCTTCGTAATTGTTTGATTTCTTCGACAATCTTCGTAATCCACCGAAGATATTCTACAAATTAGATAAACCCACTGCATTGAAGTTTTGCGATTATGGGCATTTTTTGAATAACCTGAAGTTTCAATATGTGATACACATTACGAATAATCCATGCTCATGTAGCAAGAGGCAATATTTTGTTTGCCTACATTATGACCACGTAATAGCGGGTGATCTGGATATTGTCTATGATGAAGACTGACGTCAACTCTTCAGTTTTGGTGCCAAGTACACAGTCCCCAAAAGCCTTAGTTAGAGTTCTATAACAACTCAAATCAGGAATTCATTACATGAGCATGTTACAAAAATAAGTAAGAAAGAGAATCTCGAGGCTACCTTATTCTCGGCGTGGAAATCAAGAATCATGGCACTGATTAAAGATCGAATATATCTTGCCAAGATAGTAATCGATACAAGACAAATGTCAAAATTGGTAAAAATCTGAAGGAATTGCAGAATGACCATAGACCATGAATGACCTCATAATTGCACCAGTTGATAAAGCATCTGATAATTATGCCTTCATCAAAAGTTTTATCTCTAAATTCTCTTAGCCGAGTTGGGAATTGATGTTTCCACGTCGAACATATCGGGTAATGATACCTACGGTCCAGAGCAAATTTTTTTGCGCAGAACGTATTTGAGCAATATACAACAATTATGGAAAGCGAGTTCAAACTTTCTGTCTGTGAAAAAGATAGAAAATTACCAAAATTGTGTGGCATTCCAAAATTTCACAAAGCTCCATGCAAATTTAGATTCATGGCAGGTGCGCGAGACTGCACATCGAAAAAGCTTTCAATCAAGGTAAATTCAGCATTGAGTATTTTACGCAACAATTTTCTGAGATATTGTATGGCTATTAAGAGAAACATCGGAATTTCTAGTGTTTCTATCGGAATTGTTTCTAGAGTAGAAAGTCCACACAAGAATTTCTACACAGCTTAAATTCGACACAAGTTCATTTATTACAAGTTTTCGATTTTTCAACCTTATATGCGAACCTTGATCAAAAACTGATTGAAGATCACATATTCGCTATTGTGTATTTGGTGTTTAATTCCTCAAATAGAAAATTTATTTGTATCGGATATGATAAGTCCTTCTGCTCAATGAATAAATATAATGCCTATCACTATGTTTTGATAAACCGAAGTTAAAAGAAGCCATACATTTCCTATTATCACAGACCTACGTCACATTCTGCAATTCAGTTTTCAGGCAGATTAGAGGCATTCTAATGAGAAGAAATTGTAGTCCACTCCTAGCTGACCTATTCATCTCACACTGTGAATATGTTTTCATGCAAAATTTGATAAAAGCTAAGAAGTATCATTTACCACGCTTATTATCACCTACATCAAGATACATTGACGACATACATATGTGTTATCAATTATAAACACTTTGATTCGTTGATTCACAGAATTTATCCACCTGACTTGTTGGCTAAGAGAAATGGTGATAAAAAATAAAGAGGTAGTCTACATTGATGTGAAAATACAAATCTCACAATACAGCTTGAGAACTTCTAAAGCACTATAAGAAACATAGTAAGCTTAGGCTACTTAACCCTTCTACTGCGCTGCTAAAAAAATCACACATTCTGCGCACATAGAGACAAAATGTCTCGGGTATGTTTATTGGAAAAAATGAGTACATGAAAGGCCATCTTGGCTAGATAAGTGTAAATATAACACGACACATTACCGAGCGGCATGAATGATAAAGGATTACTCCGGTAAGTCGTGTGAAACACAAATAGATCCTTTGTTTGAATGGTCATTGCAAACAAATTTGTGACACATCACACAAAATCCGCGAACTTGATTTCGTTTCTCGCACATATGGCATCGTCCTCGTTCAGGTCGATCTCCACGCGCGGCAGGTACCTCGTCATTTGCCTGGGGAGACTTCACGCCACATAAGTCCATCGCAATTCTCACGGAAGAGTGAAGTTTCACCTCCACGGAACGTCGCCAGATGTGAGGCTTCATGAGGGCTTCTGCCAGATCTTTGAGAAAAAGTCGACGTTTAGCAAGATTTCTCCGGTTCCAATCGGGATTGTTCGTCATCCATACCACAAAACTGTTCCAACATGCCACATTCAACATGTTCGTGAAAAGTTTTGTCGGGTATTTGCGTGTTTGACGATTGCAGCTGTAGGTGTTGGTAGTCATATCTATGGTATCCACAGCACCTTTCTTTGAATTGTAATCCAAGATCAATTTTGGTTTCCGCTCCTCTCCATCGGAAATGATAGCGTCGTGGTGAAGTGAGGAAAGTAAAATAACTGCTTTCCTCTTCTTTGGCACGTAAGAGCACAGTGTAAGCTTTTCAGTGAAGCCAAATGTCGAGGAATGAACTTCTCGCTGAAAGGTTCCTTGGAAACTTGGTGGAATCTCCGGCTTGTTACTGCGCAAAGTTCCCATCAAGGTGAGTCTCTTTTCCAATAAATTGTTCGCAAGAGGTACACTCGTAAAAAAATTGTCGGTCGTTATATTTCGCCCTGACTGATAGATAGGGCGGCATAAGTCCATTACAACTCGGCTAGCTTGGCCAACTTCTGGCAGATTTCCTTCTTTTCCGAGATAAATTTGGGCATTGTAAAAGTAGCAGGTGTCCGAATCCGCCAGAACCCAAATCTTTATGCCGTACCGGTTTGGCTTTGATGGCATATAAACGCGGAAGGGGCAACGGCCGCGAAATCCGACAAGCATTTCATCAATGGTCCCATTCGGACCAAGAGAATAACACATTCTGCATCTGCTGAGGAACATTTCCCATATTTCACGAAATGCACTTAGTTTGTCCCGTTGCCGTCGATCCTCCCGAGTATTTTTGTCGTCAAAACGCAAAAACTTCAAAATAACTTTGAACCTGTTGAGAGACATTGTGGCGCGTAGTTTTGGACGACCATCGTCTTCTGACCAGAGCTCTTCATAGCTTTCGTTTCCAGATTTGTGGATTCCAATATAAATTAGACAACCAATGAAAGCCTTGAATTCTTCGATGTCTAAGTCCCTCCATCTTCTTGCATACCAACTGTCCTCATCAGAATCTTCAATAAACTGATTAGCATGTCTATTCGTGTAATCTATCACCTTGTTGAGCAATTCATCTTGAACGAAAAGCTGGAAAGTTTCTCTAATGGAGTCGACTCGCGTAATTGACGTCGGACCACCCGCTGTGCGAAGCACGTTTTCTCGACGAAAGCGTCCACGTTGACTTGGAGGATCGCGATTCCATAAGAAACCATTCCTTCCTCGAAGACGCCCTTGTCGTGATAAAGCCTCCTCGGCATCGTCTCCATCGTCGTCGCTCTCACTGTCTTCTTCATTACTGGATTCCTCTGTGGCGTGTTCTACCTGATCTTCTTCATCGCTACTCTCATCCATTTCTTCTTCTCTCTCTTCTTGAATCAGATGTTCTACCAGTTGAAATACTGTGGGTGCAGCTTGTCTTCGGGGTCTTGATGATGAAGCCATTGCAACTACAATGCTCGCGCTAGCAACAGAAAATGACACGACGCAAGACACAAGGCTGTGCGCTAAATTGTCGCCTGCGTGAGTTACATTCCTGCAGTGTGATGTGATTGACTGTCCATGTCTTTGTTCAAGCGTGCGCACAGCGAATCAGAGTGCACTTAGCGAATTTTTCTTTTGTCAGCTTGTGACCAACATTTAGAAAGGAAAAGTCACCAAAAATGAAATAATTTGAGAAAGTTTTTAAAAAGTTATGAACAAAATATGAAAACCCGAGACATTTTGTCTCTATGTGCGCAGTAGAAGGGTTAACATACTTGTCAATCTTGTCACATACATCCTTGATGAAATTCATTTTTCTTTACCTTTAAGACTTTTGCAAGAGTATTGAAGATTGTCCGAAAATACAAATGTGCGTAACAAGATCTGCCACCTAAAATGATGCGGCCTGTAGTCATGAAATTAAGCAGTTTGAAATGTATCAGTAACACCTTCTAATGCTACTGCTAATATCGATTGCTTTAAATCACTGATTCAAATCACTGCTTTTTATTCATTTTTATCAAACGCAATAAATATTCTAAACCGATGAAAACACTGATTTAAAGCACTGGTTGATTTGATGAAACAGACCGCGGAATTTTCTGGGGGCATTTCACTACATAAATAGTGTTGATAATCGAAAGTGTGGTGAAAAAAATTATGTTGCATAATTTTGAGATTAAGCTTCAAACTTTGCAACGATTGCTACCTTACATTTAGTTTAGTTTATTTTATTTATTTATTAATTGCAACAGCTACAGTAATAAGCCAATTACAACGGTCAATAAAAAGATAGTTATATGTCGCAAGTTACTTTGCTCCATGTTTCAATACCTATCTTTTTAAAGTGAATTTATTACGAAAAGATTTTGGTGCCAATATTGTCCTGGTAACTTGCCTCTGTATATAAATATTGCAGCATATAGGTGAGTCACCCTCTGTGTTGTTCACGATGTGTCTCTTATTGGCATTGTCTCTCATGGCCTTGAGGATGCAATGCAGTGTAAATTGCGAAAGTACTCGGGTAAATACACATATTGAGCTTAACATCAGAGCTTTTAAGTTCCCAAAAAAATCTAACATTGATGTCTGACCCATTATCAGAATTTCAAAGGTGCATATTTCAAAAGGTATACTTGAAATTGCATAAACTCGTGTACATTTGGTATATGTGCATGTGAACATATATGTACGAGTATCTCAGATCTGCCATGGTCATGCAGCTGAATGCACTGCATGAACTCAGACCTTCGAGATCCAGAATTTTAATTCTCACATGACCAATGTCAATTTTGATTCCGTACTTGAAATACAATATCAATATGTCCTTAGTTCTCGATGCTAATGATGGTCAACGTCCATTTTGAGGTAGTTACAGTTTCATGAACAGCTAAATAAACAAAACAACTGTGCAATTTATAAATCGTCATTCAATACCGGTACCAAAATGGCTTAGAGAATGAAATTATTCTGAACAGGAAAGAAAACCTGGAAACAATGAAAACGAGATGGGTTTTTTTAGAAATAAGTCGAATTCTTTTTGAAATATGTGACAAAATATATTGATAAATTATTACATGTGCTACCAGAATATTTGGTCACGGGAATGCCGGAGCAACAAAGGTCCAATCCGTTCGCAGCTGACTCGGCACACAACAAAAATCCTCGACTGAGGTGTCCAAGGATTCCCCTATCCACTTCCTGTTTGCACTACCAATCGACAGGAGATGCATCGAAAGTGTCAAGCCAGGGTGATTTTGACGCACCCACCGTAAACAAAATGAGGGGCGCATTAATAAAATGCTAGTTAAAACTTCATACATATCATTCAATTCTCTTCAAACTGTCTTATCAATTCTAATGGTTTCATTTTTGTCTATATTGATACGACTTACATCTTCGAAACTTAATGTAAATTATTTGTGAAAACACTCAGATGCAATAATATCTCTTTTCAGGACAGAAACTGTCAAAAAGTCAGAGATGGATTCTAGAACACTTCTCATAGTCATCGCAATTTTGATAACTGAGCTTTGCGAACGTCTTACCTACTACAGTATTACTGGGAATATGGTCCTTTTCTTCCAAAGTATCTTGCAGATTCCTACACAAACCAGTGTTACAATAAACCTTGCATTTACCGGTAAGTTTCAGTATAATTATGTTGAATAAGTAATGGTTAGATTACATAGTCTGTTTCAGTCATGGAAAATCTGTGTCCCGCTAACCAAATAGCTATTGATGGTGACTTTAAACAGACTCATGTTCAATGAGTCCCTTTTTCCATGCCTGGTACACATGTACAAAATACACGAACATGATGATATTCAATTTACTAATTTACTTAAATTGCAAGCATGACCTCTACTCAAAATGTGTTCTCTTGCAGGAGTGACTTATTTCATCCCGATTTTCGGTGGTTGGGTAGCCGACTCGGTCAGTGGACGCTACAACGCAATCTATGGCTCCTTTTTGGCATATTTTGTTGGAGCACTTTTATTGGCGTTTACTAATTTTGATTATTTGTATTATTTTGGTGCCAATCAACAATTATCTGTGGTAAGTTTTATAAGTAAAAGAAAAAGGATGTGCAATAAAGTGTAAACTGCACTCTTGGAAAAATGATATAAGAATAATCAGCAGCTTAAATCAACCTCTGGCATTTTCCCTGTTTTTATAATCTCATATGTGCAAAGTCCGAAAAAGAGCTACTATTTTCTGTTTCCAACTGATATCAACGTCAATGTGACGCATCTACTAAAGTAATCAATTTGATGCCACAAGTAGCTGAAATTTTCTACTAAACTTATCTACTTTTCTCGCAGTTTTAAGCGGTCTACACTGAAATGAATAACAATATGGGCATAAAACTTTTCTGCGAGGAGAAAGTTTATAGTCCCTATCTTAACGGTCGGCATTCGGAGGCCATCTGAACATTGAACTTTAAATGCGCTGGGCGCCGAAGGTCTGACCATAAAACATTTAACTTTTCACTTTATTAAAAATTGGCCTATAAATTGATGAAATGGGAGTTTTTGATATTTATTTTTTCTGGATTTCCTTAGACGCCCCACTTTTCAGTTTTTGCTTTGCTTTGAATCAATTTTGAAGAATGAAAATATAAGGATCCATATTACTGTCATCTCCCTATTTGTGAGCAATGCTGAAGTGACGCACGATCCACAGCTCGAGGTATGGAGGCAAGGGAAACATTGATTGTGCACTCACTTCTACATCGCTCACATTAGTATGCATGTAATATGCAAATATGCCACTTTTTAAGCATGCGCTGTTTTCTTCACTTTTAAAATATATTGCCCTGATATTGCTCTTTTTTCAAATAGGCCTATATCTTTTCGTGTATAGGCGCCCTCCTAGCTATTTGGTGTTGTGAGATACGCTTCATGGATACCCTGCTGCCCTAAACGCATCCTATGACCCAAAAATATTTGATATTTTTTGTTATAAAGAGCTGGATTCTTATCATGAGATAACAAGTACAGATGTAAAACATTATTTGCTGCAACCCACAGGTTTTTCAATTTATTCTCCAAAGATCTTCTTGAGACTTGCTTGATTAATGCTTGGTCTACATGACCAATTCACCGTAAAATGCAATTACTAAATAAGAGGTTTGCTAATGGTAAATTTTATAATTCGCTTACCAATCTTATCGAAAGTTCTTGCGATGTCAGCTTAATCCTCTGATCCCGTCCAATGCAAAGAAAAATAAAGTATATTTCCTATCTAGTCATGCATATTAAATATTTCTGCCCTTACTTAATACCTCACCATATTTGTGAACGCCTAAAACTTGGCATCTGTCTTCTAGGTGTAATGCGAGGACTTTGTTCGTCATAAGTATCCGAAGCAAATAATTTCGCATGCTTTCTTTTATTTGTCAAAATCATAGGTCTCTATGAACATATAGTCTTCCTTAATCACTATTTTACGTGCATCAACTTAAGTATTGCTTGTTAATCATCATGCTTGTATCTTTATTTAATTACAATAAAAACTTCAATCGTTCTCTGTGATTTGCATGAATTGGCTGATAGAGATCAGAAGAGGAACATTGGAAACGTAAAGGCATCGGAAACCGAATGGCTTATTCTAGAGTCCTTGTAAGTCTTTACTATGCGTATCGGTATTGGCCTTCTGACTTTTTCTCTTCATATATGCAGTGCGGCCGGTGACGGTGTTGATGTTGCAGTTTCGTCGGTGTGAGTGTACTAGATGTCGGTGCTGTGAAAAATAGGACTAAAGTGACACCGACCATGTGATTTGAACGTCAAAAGGCAAGAATGCATATTTCCAAGAACATTGGAAAACAGGAGCATGCTGTAGATGTACATGCTGTCAGAATCCTATGGCTAGATTTTTTCTATATAAACATGTCAAATTCAGTAGATTTTTGCTATAATTAATGCTTCCTTAAAATGCACATATCACAGATCATCTATTAGATATCATCTTGACAATCAAAAAATCAAGACAATCAAAAATTTTGCACAATGCGAAAAATGAATTTGGTGGCTTCATTATTTTAAATTGAGTAAAGGGGAATCATTCTTTAAAGGTAGTGAAGCAATTAATGAAAAAGAAATATACGTCATAGTTTTTATGCCTAAATAACACTTGTCATGGGATTGGGAATTCTCATGATGTGGTGTGAGGGAATGTGAATGGATATCAATTTAATGAGAAGTCCCATGTGTGAGATTTTTGTGGAACCCCTGTGAACCACAAGCTAAAATGCATCAAGAGCGCTACATTGTGGTTGCACATAAATATTTCATGCGAGACTTAGTCACAAAATGAGTCAAGGAATAAACTAAACTACAAATGTCATCAACTGAATGCTGGTTATGGATGAACTTTCTTTGCGCAAATAACAAAATTTAATGATCAGGCAAATGCTATCATCCATATGAAATTAAAAAATGGATCACAAATGCTCTTCGTCACACGGTGCATGATATATGCCGCATCATTCAGAATCACTATGTTAAGTCAATAAACATCATCTAAAACATAATATGCGAATATATTAACTAATATATTCGCATATTATACACATGTATTATGAAATAATCAATTGTCCATCTTTTGCATTTTTATGGCTTGCTGATTAGTGCTATATGTGCGACCTTAATGATCAACGTAGGCTTGAAATTTCTATAATTTACAATAAAACGGAATATATTAACGGCCATTAAGCATATAATTCTGTGATATTATGCAATCTTACACACTAAAGCATATCATAATATTATATTCAGCACTTAATTATATCATGCTCTCCCAAATCTACACGTATGTATTATATTATATTCTCTTAAATTGACTTTCAACTCATAAATAACAATTTGTAGTGACGATGACGGTGTCGGTGTCGGTGAAACCGCATATCTTTGTGTATCTGCAATGTCTGAATAAGATATTGCGGAACGTTATTAACATTTTGATTGTCTATTTGTAGAATGAAAAGCGGATATTCTATTTCATCGGACTAGGTTTCATCGCAGTCGGTTCGGGTGGTATAAAATCAAATGTTAGCCCATTTGGTGCACAGCAGCTGGCCTCAGAAGGACAAGGAGCTGTTCAGACATTTTTCAATTGGTAATACTGCCCTTTTTATTCTTAATTTTTATCGGGGAAAGGAAAGCGTCATCTCTCTTCGTTTAGCAATTAATCTTCAATTGATGAATATTTTTGTCTAAGAAGATATTTCAAACGTGCATAGTAGAAGCATTGCCCGACTGAAACTGTGGCACCAATCAATTTTAATATTCATTAACGTCTTGAAATCTTGACAATGAAGTAGGAATTTTGCGCAATTAGAAAAATGTCTTTCTTTCTGATTTGCTATGTGATAGATAGTGGGTAGGCTGTAGCCACTGTCACTTTTATGCCCTGATTACTTCAGTCAGGCAGATTTTTTGTGTTTAATCAATGTGCAGTCCGTCCCATAAATACAGTAGTTAGAAATTAGTTAAAATATCAATATTTTATATAGTCGAACCTCTACATAGTGAATTTCAAGGAACCAGATAAAAAATTGATGCAGCAATGAGCACTAAAAATAGGTTCAGGAAAGCGTATAATAATCTATGATGTAGGTTAGCAGTTTATTTTTTAAAAAGTAGGCTTTATATACTTGCCACCCGTAGTCGGAGTCCTATCAACCCCCGGAGGAATCTACGATCAAAACGATAGGACTCCGCATCCCTGCTTCCGGATGCGATAAGGCATACTGCCGATCAAATTCCTATTCGTCGACGAACTCGGCATTTCAAGATAGACCAGATACGCTCGATTGAATTCAAGTCAGGAGACCTTGCTGGTCAGTCTAAGATTCGTATTCCTGCCTGTCTTATGTAGAATTGAGTTGCCCTAGCACGATAATGGCATGGAGTATTGTCATCCATGAGAATCCAATCGGATGATGGATCACCTAAACTGAGCTAAAGGATAAACAGGTTCTTCGAGCACTCGAACGCAGCTTTCGGAGTTCATGTTTTCCTTCATAACATGCAGTGAACTGCGACCATCACTCCAAATGGCTCCTCAGATGAGCAATTTCCTGCAATCGCCTTGACTCATCGATGTAAAAAAACGATCAGGAATGTCTTGCCCAGACATCATCCAAAGGCGTACAAGTCCATCTTTGAATATTAATCATACAGCTGCCTCATCCGACCAAACAACACGTGACCACTGATTCCGCCAGGGCAACGTTTCATTGACTATTTTAGTCTCAGTTCTTGTGTCGCTCGGACAGATTCAGCTTTAGTCGTCTCCAACCAGTTGTCCTGAAAAGATTTGAACATGCCGAAGCCAGTTAGCCTTGGTCGGCCAGAAGACCTTCCATCAGGTCGCTGACGGTCTCTTCGTAACCAAAAGTAAATAGTACCAGTGGGGACCTTGAAAATGAGAATTGAATTTCAAACAAACTGCGAAAGATCGTCAAAACATTATTTAGTCTACTAACTCCTATATTTGTATAATAGTCATGAAATTTTCACAGGAGCAATTTCAGAACATGAAGTTTCTAAACATAGAAAGATTGTTGAATTTGGAAGCGACCTTCTGCAGGTAATTTACGCTTGCCCATTTCAGTTCTTTATGAAACGATCTGTATACATGCAAGATAAGCTTGTTTATTCAGCTAGTTAATATGTATATTTCATTTGAAAAACAAACGCTTTGATGTTCGCTGGAATCAAACAATTAGAAATTGAAGGAACATGTTTGATAGTCATGCAATTGGTTAAGGTCTAAGTTCAACAGCGATTCTGCATGTCCACAACGTTGAGAAAGCACATGCATATTGATGTCATGTCAGATGAGCATTTATACAAAATATGTGAAGCGTAGCACGTGACAAAATAGGCAGGTGACAATAAATAACTCTCACAATGATTTTTTGAGAACATACAAGGAAGTGTATCTGTATTTTTAATTTGCATTGTTTCAAACTACAGTTTGACGCCCTTCTCAAGCTCGCTGTAACATTTTGGTAATTGAGGAGTAGTATGAAAAAGACTTGGACAAATGTGATGCTTTTTCAGTGGAAGAAATATCGCAGGACATAAATGAATTGTGAATGTCAATTTCGCAATAAATAATTAGCGAAATAATGCTTCTCGCGTTTTATAAACTAAAGCGTCTCATTTAACATTCAAGTAGCGCTGTAATTAATTTTGCTAAGTTTTGGTGACAGTAATCTGAACTTAGTTGCACAGCGATCTATTCCTCTATGCTCCATAGCATGTTATTCCGACTTTTCGCTTTGCTTGAGTTAGTGGTAGTAGAATGGACAATTGTTGCTTGTTAATGGCAGTTTCAACAGCTTGGTTAGGCACCGTTCTTTGTCAATGTTTCTGGATGATTTATTTCGCTTGATTTTGCTTTGCTTAATAAGAATCCAATATTATTTTTCTAAGGCGAATTGAAAGTCATTTTATTAAAATGATTCTTTACAGAGAAAGGTCAATAGCCGTGAATCTTAACAAACTACACAAGATAGCGGTACCTAACCATTGTCAACCTTACGAAGGTGTCATCGTTTAGGTACCTTTGTCTTGACAATGCATGTCCACGACATAGGAAAGTTTTAAACATAGAGTAAGCATATATATATATGCAAACCATTAACACCATTTTTATACTAACTCCCCAAACTATTTTTTGAATATTGAACCTGACAGTTACCAAATTATTCACACTGATCCACCTGAAAATCTCAAGTTTCTTCCGATAATTTCAAGTCGATATGCTCCTACGTCTCGATTAAGCAATCTTCTAGACGAAGTTTTGAAACCGATAGCATTTTCTCTACCAAGTTATTGTAAGGACACTTTTCATTTTATTGAAGGATTGCCATCAAAAGTTGATGCGGAATCAATGTTTGTAAGCTTTGATGTGGTATCTTTATATACCTGCATCCCTCACACTTCAGACCTAAAAGCAATTGAATTCTGGTTGGAGACCACACAAGACCTCATATCAACGAGATTCGAGAAGGAATTAATTTTGAAGGGCATTCAATTAATACTTGACAATAATTATTTTTCATTTGAGGAGGAATATTATTTGCAAATTTCGGGAACGGCTATGGGCAACCAAGATGGCCCCTACGTGCGCCACTTTAGTGATGGGCTACTTGGAAAATCACATGCATGACAGAATTCAGCATTATTGTCCCAACACTTCAGATCAAATTATATCATCGTAGAAAAGGTATTTAGATCATTGTTGGGTCATTTGGGATCCACAGTATGGTAATTTTGATACATTATGTGAAATAATTCAGAATCTTGATCCTTCTATCAAATTCACTCATGAAAAGAATGAAAAGAGCAAAAACTTTTTGAATTTTTTAGATGTAATAGTAAACAAAAAATCTGACAATTCGTTGAGCAACGACATATACAGAAAACCAACAGACACATTAATGTATGTGTCTTTCAATTCAGCGCACCCGAAGCATATCCTTCGCAATATACCCTACAATTTAGCCAACAGGATAGAAAGAATAGTATCGGAAAAACCTAAACGAAACCAAAGACATGATGAATTAAAAACACGTTTAAAGGAACTAGATTATCCTGAACGATTAATCAACGACGCTATGGCAAGGGCTGAAACTGAGAAACATCATGAAAATCAAAGTCAACAAAATGAAAATGAACGATTAATTCCTTTTGTGCATGCCCATAACAAGAATAACCCGAACATTTTCAATGATTTAATTCAACCAATATCCAATTATTTAAGATTGAACGACTCATTCAAGAACTGTACAATAAAAGCCTCATATAAGCAACCAAAATCATTAATTTCTTTGTTGAGCAACAACAATCGGAAAACCATCAATGGAATAACTAAATGTGATAATAAACTATGCAAAACATGTGAAACCATGATAACAGGAAGAACGATTCATTTTACAAATGCTGGAAAAACTTTTGACATAAGAAATAACTTCAATTGTAAATCATCAAATGTTATCTATAAATTGGAATGTTCATGCGGACAGTATTACATCGGTCAAACGAGCGACACATTTGATCAAAGAATGACATTGCACCGCCAACATATCGCCAATCAACAGTATACCGTGTTAAAAGTCAGTAAACACATAAGTGACTGTGGAGGAAAATTCAAGTCGGCCCCCTTCTATCAATTACCGCCTACAGTAATCAAGATTGAGCGAGAACATAAAGAAGCTATGTTCATCAATTTATTTCGGCCTTCTTTGAATAGTTATTGTTGAGTACTTTCATTTTAGATATCTTAATGATTTTCATATATCTATCTTTAAAATTTGTAAATGATTCTATGTAACATACTAACTTCATTCCATGCAGTGCCTTGAAAAGCGAGACAACTCGTGAAATGGATCGGCAGCATAATTAAACTCAGTTTGAGGTACCCTTCTAGTTTTCATTTTTCTATACAATAACCTTTACCATTTCTACCATTTTACTTATATATCATTGACATAGTTAACGAAACAAACTATCATTGGCTTGAATTGAAGTTTGTTTCATTTTTTTCTCAGGTATGATGCAATATCTCGCTTTCTATGTATTACCATTCAACACATTAGAGAATGGAGAAAGATCTATGGGGGTCAAATTTCAAATTTTGATATCGATACAATTGTCACAATTGCTTTTACAAATTGAACATAAACGTGAACTGAAATCCAGCTTTTGTAAAAAATAAAATGGCACACGATCAGTTTACCAGAGGCATGGCCATTGGAATGATTCGTTTTGGTAGAAGTTGTGCGAGTGTTGCCGAAGAGCTGCAACTATCGAGAGTCGTTGTTTGGAGGTGGTGGTGTCGATGGAAAGCAGAAGGAGATGTTAAAAAGAAGAAGGGATCTGGTCGACCAAGAAAGTCTGCAGGAAGGACAGACGTACGTCTAGTTTTAGCTGCAAAGAGGAATAGACTTGTGTCAGTCCCAAAGCTAGTCGCACACTGGAAGAGTGCCTCAAATATAGACTGTAGCGTTCGAACGGCTTACCGAAGATTGCGAGAAGCTGGAATTCAATCGCGACGACCAGCTGTCCTAATTCCATTGAGTTTTGAGCACCGCAGAAGACGAGTTGCCTGGTGTGATGCCCATCGCTCATGGAATGACCATCACTGGCAGAAAGTCTTGTGGACCGATGAATCGAGATTCACTCTGGATTTCAATGACGGTCGTGTCAGAGTGCATCGTCTTCCAGGTGAACGCTTTGCCCCATGCTGTATTAAAGAACACGACAGATATGGTGGTGGAAGTGTTATGCGGTGGGGTGGCATTTGACATGGCGGACGAACGACAGCAGTCATCATCAAATGCACGTTGACTGGAGGGAGGTATCTCAATGAAATTGTGCTTCCTGTTGTTGCCCCAGTGGTCAGGGTGGAGGATCTCGTCTTCCAAGACGACAACGCAAGACCACATCGCTCCTCGGCTGTCATTGCCACTGTTAGGAGATTGAACGTTCAAACCCTTGACTGGCCTGCACGCTCACCTGACTTGTCACCCTTTGAACAATTCTGGGACGAGCTTGGGCGGCGAGTGAGAGACCGCTATTCACTTCCACCAGTGTCCCTTCTCTCTGAAAGACTGACAGAGCAGTGACTTCTCCTTGAAACATCCTTCATTCAGAAACTTTGTGAATCCATGCCATCTCGGATTACAGAATGTATTGGAGCTAGAGGGGGGCACACGCGCTATTAAAGTTGAATCTGCTACATGCATTGTTTTTCTGTGCTAGTGACTTGGTGGAGATTGTGACTAAATTATCAAAGTATCATACATACATGCATATATACCAGTCAAAAATGAAAGAAGTTAAAGAAGTAAATGTTTCAAAAATTTTGTCAATGAGTATATATATATATATATATATATATATATATATATATATATATATATATATATATATATATATATATATATATCCCTACTCTATGGTTCCAAATGTACATGTCCGTTCTAGTACTTTATTATTACTTACGGTGTTTGGGTCGTGAAGCAAATGCAGCATTAAACAGGATTTCTAGATCCCTGTCATTATGTCGAAATGAGCGCTATTTACTGATTCGCAATGAGGTGCTTAACTATCTAGGCGTGTCGATGGCAAGATCACTTGCCAGGGCTCTCCTGGCGCACATGACTACTTGAAGTGTTTTCTTTCTTTTCCTTTGTTTTAGTCTTTTGTTTTGATTCCTAGGTTTTGTATAGATAGGTTAATATACAAAGACAATGTTTGTATTTGATGTATGAAGCACAGAAGGAATCATTGGGTGTCGTATTTCTATGGTCCACATACATGACAAGGCATTCCATAATCAGTTTTCTGATGTGAAATCGTACGAAGATTTTACGAAACTGATTTCAATATTACTTCCATAAAAATAGAATAATTAAACATTGAGTTGCATGCTCAAATGAAATATGGGAGCAGACCTGCTGTCTGCAGGGCTGGCATTTCATCCAATATCAGGAATCATCAGCAGGTCTAGTTCACGTCTATCAACATCGACACAGCTCCCTATTTAAACTTGCAGCCACCGGGACAAATTTGAGATGCGCAATTAGCATTTTAAATGAACTTTCGGCGGGTATTAAATTAAATAGTACTTTTGCACAATACTGACATTGGGGTCTACTTTAGTGCGCCTGCAATTATTAAAATGGAGATTATTCAGGTCTGCTCCCAGTTTTCAAATGAGAAAGGAGTTCAAATTTACATCGTGTTTGTTAAGGGCAGCATCTGCTAAATATTACATGCGCACTAACTTGGTCAACATGTCAGTAGTTGAAAGTAGTTTGAAAGTAGCCCACCGATGAACACCCGTCGATATTTCACTCAATATGCAAATTACGCAACTCGTGTATCATGTAGTTACAAAAAGCTTGCACGCCTGATAACGCTGCCTATGAATTCACCTGAACATCACGCGTGCCGAGCTGGAGCCTGGATTGGGTCATAAGCGGGCCGGGCTGGGCTTGCAACGGGACTGGAACTGAAATTCCGAAAAAAGTTGGTCTTAGCATGGCAGAGTCAAGCAGTCCTTTTGCATTGCAAACATACATTGTCCCGGTCAGGGTCAGATCACCAGCGAACCAGCATCAGAATAAACTAGAGACTTACTGAAACGAATGGGGTATTTTTAATGCATGAACGGGCTCTACCCAGAATGGCACTTGTCTGGATCGAAGACCAGGCTAAACTGTACACTTGTGTACGGTATTTGGGAAAAAATGGCTTACGCTGATTATTTGAACCTTTTAGGTTTTACTGGTTCATCAATCTCGGATCCGCAATTGCATTTTCTGCAGTTGTGTACGTTCAGCAGGAAATAAACTTTTTCATTGGCTATTTGATTCCCGCCTGCTGTATATTTTTGGGACTTATCATCTTCATTATACCAAGAAATTGCTACGAGTGTGAGGATCCCGGTGGTAAGTTTCACTTTAAGATATGAGGATTCATTGGCCATTTTTTCCAATGATAAAAAATTATATTATGGATTAGTTAGTCCTTTACCACTTACAGATTTAAATACAACCTTTCTTAAATTCGGTAAAGATATTTGCTTGCATCTTGTGTTGTATATTTTCACATGTTTCCGGCATTCCTGGACGAATTCATTTCTGTGATTCATTCTCAAGATGAAGAATGGAATTTCAGAAATAGCCGATCTGCTAAAGCCGATGTGCCAACGAAGTGGCACGGCTTTTTCATGTTCACGTTAGAAGCAAAGTGCTTTGGTACTCAACGTTTCACTACAGGGTAATTCATTTCTAAATGAAGCAAGATGAACGAGTTGGTCAAAACCAATGCTTATTATGCAAAGAGAATCCATTAGAGCTGTAGCTGTAGGAAAGTCATTTGGATATTAAATTCATGGAGGGTATAAAGTACCGCCGCTTCTCCAGTGCTAGAAAGGCAGGGTCTTGAAAAGGTTAGGCTACAAAAAAAGTAACGCTCTATGTCATACATGTCCCATTTACCTCGATATTATAATTATTATATTTTCATCATGTTATGCCAAAGTAAGTGCTGTGCATTCGAATGAATACTCAAACATCATTTTCCAAAGCTGCGACAAAGGAAATAAGCCAGCATTTGAAATCCAGGTTGAATCTGGTATTTTCGGTCTCTCGGGTGCTGACCCAAGATCTTTGGACACACGCGAGAATTAATGATCCAATATTGAAAAATTGACCCTAACAGATAAAGCTAAAGTCCGCTACACATGTTAGGTTGCATGAAATCTATAAACGAGGCTGTGATATTAAAAGTGAGGGCCGATTGTATCAATTCTCTCATCAGTTCATAACAATTTGTACACATTTTCATTATGTGGCAGTCCAAATAAAACAACAACGTACTCAATTATCTATTTCACAAGAGTGAAATGCATTTAGTGGCAAGCTAAACTCTTCTCAAATTCTAGCGTGCATTCGTATAAATAACAGGAAATCTATTTTGGTCTACTTACATATCCATCAAATATGATCAACTTTAACTAATGGCAAAATAGGAAGTAACGGGGTATTTGATAATAATTCTAGTGGAGCGTGTTATAACTTGCTTGTGTCTTAACGTAAGCATGCATGTCAAAGCACAAATAGACCAAAAAAAATGAAAACGTCTGCAATCTAGTTCCAAGGCTTAATTCAATTTTCACATGGCTATACTTCAAGGCATGCAAGTTTTATATCAGAATAGAGGCTACATGCTATACACACCAGAATTAAGAAATAGTGAAATAGTGATGGATTATATCCCTAAACTCAATATGCTTATTGAAAATGCCACAAATTTGTGGCATGGATATTTAGTAAGTATATGAATGAAATTTAGCTCTGATTAAGGCGTGAGATGTTCCATTAGCTCTGATGTGAGTCGAAAAGTATGCACAGCCTGGTTAAGAATGCCTGGGTAGTGCATCAATTGATGAGACATGCAATTATAAATAATATGAAAAAAGAACAATGCCTATTAGTGAAAGCAGAAGAAAGACCTTTTATCACAGCAATATCAAATAGAGATGTGCCTCTGGCATTGTTTAATCTGTGTCTTTGGAAGTTCATGACGGATGATATCAACTATAGAGAATTTTCAAGGTGCGCCAGGCTCACTTTTGTGACAGTGAGTAACAATGTAACTGATTACCAATTCGATGGTTAACTGCACTGGAAGGAAAGTTAGAGTAGGGAGCAACTTCTGCTCGCTGTTTCAGTGTGAGTGGGCTCAGCTATTATGAAAAATAAAATGTATTTTTAATGCACTTAATGTGACCAAATATTCTGACGAGGAGAATAACTTATTAATGATTATTATTAATAATATATAACTTTCTGCTTGGGTGTTTGGGTATGCGACAGTAAATTTAGGAAGATATATTGGATTGCTCTCTCTCTTTTTTATCTCTCCCTCTTTCTTTTAAATATATTATTGTGCTTTCTCATAATTAGGCTTTTACTTACATCGCTTGACTAATTCATTGTTATCTCCTACCTTGCATTAGCGTGTTTTATATTGAGCAGTTCATGGACAATTATGAAAGTATGCATTGTTACTTAAGCTTCTGATATTTGACATGAGCCTAATAAGCGATTGCGATTATGACATTGCAATATTCTTAATTTCTGATCTTCAGCTAACTTTACTTACCAATCAGTTGTCGGGCCTACGATTCAATGGGAGTAAAAATATATACCCGGTATATATCAAAGCCGAAGTAGCAATATGAATCAGAGTTTATTTGTGCAAGCAAGGGATAGCCGCAGTCCTGATGTGGTGGAGTCATCATTTTCTTTTCGTGGCTAATTTATTTAATAAACCTACTCCTTCATTGCGAATCACGATGAGAGCACTAGCAAAAGTCCGGCAAAAATAAGTTGATTTGAGGTATTATATCGAAGTGTATTCAAGAGTACTAAGAGCAGACTATCGAGTTTCAAACTAAGAAAATGAAACCTTGATCATTGAGGCAAGCTGTCTAGAGGTATATTGTTCGGATGCATGCAGTTGTACTAGCACAATATTAGATCAATGGAAATAATACTAATGAGCATCACAAAACAAGACCAAATACAATTTAAACACGTGTAATACAGAGCTTAATAACAAAGTAACTGCAAATCAACTTACGTGTTAGTTATAAACACGATCTACAGTTTCCACTGTAGCTATGTGTAGGCTACTTAGCTGTCAGTAATTTCTCGAAAAATGTGCATTTTCAAACTTTTTTACAGGTAGTGCTTTTAGTGATCTCTTTGCGATTATGGTTGAAGGACTAAGTCGCAAGCGAAGGTGTCGATACAAGTTCAGGTCATTTGTGGACTACGCTCGCATCCGAAATGGTGGCAATTTCAGTGATGAATCCGTTGATGGACTGATTTCAATAGGAAGAATGATTCCAATTTTTCTCAGTTTGATTATGTTCTGGACAATATATTTTCAGGTATGTTGTTGCATAACTAGTATGACCAATTGCATGATGTCAATGGCAGTGTGTTATAGATAAGTAAATTTAGCTTTTGACATGATTGCGCAAATCTAAGCATTTGTGGTAGCTAACACAGCAGCATCAATTGATTGAATGGTAGGAATCATTTTTCAGAATCAATAAAACTGTCGACTGGTGAAAATTTTGCTTCATGAAAACAGTCGTACTAATTCTGTGACAGAATAATTTGATTTAAATAATAGCGGTGATTTCACGATAAATAAGACGGTAGGAAGGGCTTGTAAGTAAAATTGAGTATTCTACGTCTTGGTGTGAGAAGTGTCGCTGATGATCTGCAACACCAAGTTTTAAAAAAGAGCTTCCACAGCACAGAATCGAAGACCACATATTCTAATAACATCAGTGAATTGGAGCTTGAACGGACATCTTTAAAAACCAGTCGAGCTCCTTCACTCTCAAAATTCAAATTCAAGTTTGGTGCTTCATGGTTTACGAGCTCTGTATAGCATTGCAATCCATGAATTTAAATCTAGCCGATAGAAAGAGCTCTAAATAGTGATTCTCAAAAGCTAATTTGGCGCTATGATGATTTTATGCAGTATTTCGACCAGTAAAATAACATTCTACAATCAAATCAAACCTGAGTTTACACAAACTCTTCTCCATTGCTATACTCTTACAATCAGTAGAACAACTTCAAGAATAGCACGATTTCTCGAAAAAAATGACTTGGTGCTATACATGGATATAGTGAGTTTGTACAATATCCTAGCCGCTTAAATATTGGACAAAATAGAAGTTGGGTGGAATATTGGTGAATGCTGAAGAAGTGTGTGTGTAATGCGTGTGTGCTGTATTATATACTGTAAACTCAGACTTGATTATTGGAATGAAATTTTACCAGTCGGAATGCTATGCGAGCTCATCCAAGTAACAACGATACAATATTTGAAAATCTCATCAGCTTTCGAGGAAACCGGCTTTTGCCGATTGGTTTTTTAGGAACATTGCCAACAGGCGCTTTACAAACTATGTTTCTGTCGGTTGAATTAAGATTTTTGCATTGGACCGCTGTACAAATTCGTCAGCCATGTAGCACCAATAGTCGAACCAAACTAATGAAATGACACTGTCAAGTCACTGAGTCCTGCCTGCTCAATTCAAACTCAGTTATTCAATCTATGCATGTCACATGACTAATTTGCGAAATTCTAACATGCAAATAATTTCCATAATTTCGATGTATTCATGACTGTAAACAATACCCTGCGAAGCTCTACGAGTGTCTGATGCGACGATCTGAGATACGAAATCAGGACATCAAACTTAAGTAACAAAATGTACGAGACCAGTAGTTCTGCTCTGTGCTGGTGGGGCAGTGCACGGGGAACGCCGATCCACCACTAAACTATAATTGGAAAATGAAGATTTCAAACAAGAAACATGATCTATTTAATCAACGTCAGTTTTGCTCACTTGCTAATGGTTAAACATGGTAAACGATATTATGCTTCCGCTTACTATCAAAATCTAGAACCACTGTATTCATTGTTAAAAATAATTACCAAGACCTGTATCAAAGCTATTTTCAACTGAAAAGAGTGACGACATGGATGCGATCCCTTAGATCCGATATTGGATGCATATGTGCGGTCATGTCTATCAAGAAACAATGTTTCATCAGCTTTATGGATTTTTGCTCAATAGTCCGGCAGGCAAGCGAGTTTCTGTAGGGAACCAGGCCAAATATGAAACTGTCCCAGAGTGAAATGTGCCTATGACTATTACAAATCTGCTCAACTGGCGAGTTCTGCCCGGTTCCTCTTCTCGTCAGACAGAATCAAAGAAAACACATGCAAATCCATTAGGAGGCAGATTGAGGTTTTTCGGCAAAATGAGATTTTCTTTGCTTTTTTGTCCAACTGGATAGTCTACAGTCACAATTTTTGATAAGGAATGTCATCCGGCCATTTCCCATCATGTTCGCATGCTTTTATCCATGAAACTAAGCATATTCAAATTTAGCAAGTTAGCAAGCCTCGTGATGTCTGCAACCGCAACATTTTGGACAATTTCATCCATATTTAATTACATTCTTTCATACATCACCCATCAGAAATATGATAATAGCACATGCACATGATAAGAAATGACCTGAAGACATTCCATGTCAAAAAGTATGACTTTTGACTGAGAAAGCATAGAAATTCTCACTTTTGCCTAACATTTTTGCCAGTCTGCTTTCCATTGTACGCTATTAATATGTGTGTTTTCTTTGATCCTGTCTGACACGGAGAGGAACCAGGTAGAACTCAGTAGACGCGTAGATTCGTAGTTACCATAGGATGCACATCATTCTGTGAAAGTCTGATTTTTGGTCTCGTTCCTTGCAGAAACATGGCCTGACTGCAGGATTACAATACTTGAATCAATCAGTTGATTCAAACTTAGGATATGATGCTTTGTATATTTCAAAAACATTTGCATCATAACTTGAACACTTCGGTTTTTATGTAAAGCTTAAGCATGAAATTGTGTCTACGGAATGTTTTGACAGAGTTCCTTCATGTTTTTTTGCCACTAACACTGGTTCTCCCGCGATAATAATGATAATCAAAATTATTTATTACGGTTTAGTATTTCGCAGATACGATGCTCAGCTCATCGGCTATACGAAAACGTTTGGGAATCGGGCATTTGAACGAACGATTGAACGGTATGTTTTTTATTTTTCTGATGAACGAATTATATCGAACGGTGCAGTATGTCTGAGAAGCCGATGAACGGTGATCGGAACGAGCGGCTCTTTTGCTCGATTGAACGTGATGGAACGGTAGTTTAATATGTACATGTACTTATCGAATGAATTTTGACACCACAAAATCATGGACCTTCGAGGAATGAATTCGATGCGAATCAATGGACCTTCAAAATATGGACGTTCGAGCTCTTTCCAGCATCATCATGTTCTCACAGCTACTGTCCTCTTTAAGAAGGCCTAAACTGGAGTAAAAGAGAGAAGCGGTGCGAAATAGACTCATCACGAAAACGTGCTTCCATTCGATTAGTGGTGACGAGTTATCTGTGATTCATTAAAGTGAATCCGTCCGTCTGAGCGAAAAAGTGGAGCTCTGAATGAACAACTGCATCAGCTGAAGGAAAGTACTCTATGCATTGCACATGTAGGCTGTGTGCAATGAACACTGCGCCACTGTGTCGCGATGAGCAAGATGACATGTAGACGATTCCATCGTGTAAGCGTAAGTGATGAAGAGGAAGAATTCCTGTCGGGTGATCCAGAACCGATGGTCGGGGAAAATAAAGTTCACCAGTACGTTTACTCCCTCTGTAGGTCTGGGCACTGCAGAAAGGCATTGAAAGTTTGTGTACATGAGTATGTGAAAGTTTGTGTACTGAGCATTGCGTTCTATTGCGCCTTGACTCAGTATTATGAATTTGATTTTTTGAATCTGTCGAAGGACAATAGTGGCCGGAAAACAAAATGACGGAGTAACATATGCCTTGAAACTCGTCAGTCGTCAATAAGTCAAAACTGTTAGTGAGAATGAGGACTCAATCGTCATCAAACTATCAAGCCAAACTTCACCAAAAAACAGACAGCTGATATCATTGTCCTTTGCGACGAATCAAAAGGTTCACAAACAAATGGAAATCAATTAAAAGCATAGTGTAAGAGGCAAGTGCACAACGATAGAAAAGATCCCAATCAATGGCAACATTATTGACAAATTATGGCCCAAGGGAAGGATATTCAAAACATTAAGGTGTTGTAGAATTGTAGTGACTGTGGCTTACATGAGAGCTATCCAGCTGTCTGAAGCAGATGACTTGGGTCTGGAATCCAACAATTTTATCGTTCCTTGTTGGGTCTGGGTATGAGGCCGGACCCATTAAGACCCAAGTTTCCTGTCTTATTAGCGATTACAAGACAAATATTTGTCATCCAAGCGTCAAGCACTCGCTCCAAGCACTTATATTCAATGTCGTCGTTGAGCAAGAAAGGACAAGGGGCAGAATCTCTCCACTTATCTCGGAATCTTCAGTTATTATTGCAGATCAATATAACTAGCTAGATTACTATTAGAAGAAACAGAAATTACTAAAATAGAACTAGTTTTTCAGAATTCTACTGAAAAGTCTATAGTTATATAATTATTGCAACAAATCATGACTCACATTTTGTTGCAAGTTATGCGGATGAAATTGAAGCTACCTCATGGTCTGCGTAGATATTCTGAAACGTTGGAATATGCTAACAATGTATAGTCCAGCAGATATTACACAATTAATCAAGCTTAAACATATTGTGCCAATAAGTTTCTATCATTAGATATCATTGGACAAATTCATAATGCCTACGTTTGAAACTTAGTCATGAGGCTGCTCATACAAATATTACCAAACTACATTATATAATCATCAAATAGTAGGCCTACTAGTACATAATACTCGAATGCCAGTGCAGTAAAATTACATGCTAGTCATTATCAAATTATTCGAATCTAATGCTTTGCGTGATGTTCCCTCAGCTTTATTTTCAACTTCGATCTGCGTCCAAGATTTGGACCCAATAGTCATCTCTGATCTCAAGACGAACGTTATGACAATCACAGACATGTCAGGAAACTTCTGCTGTTGTATGACTCATGAGCATTTCAAACACAGTTTTGATTACTTAATCATTGTTATCAACGTTGTGAGAAATTCGTCATCATGCGTTGTGAGAAATTCGTTTTTTGTGATGTGAGAAATTTAATATTATGCTACGTGAGAAAATGTGAGAAATTGATCATCGGAGCGGACCATCCCCGTAATTTGCCATTAACGAGGTTCGACAGCAGTATATATGGTCCATCAAAATTGAACATTGTTTTGACTTAAAAAGAACGATTGAACGGGTGTTTTATGCCATGAACGAACGGAGCGGGGCTGATAGCTCATTTGAGCGGTGAACGAACGAATGGGTCTGAAAGGCTAATGAGCGGTAGATCGAATGAACGGGAAAATATATGACCGTTCAAATGCCTTGTGTATGATTCATCATACGGACCTATGCATATTTCACCCTTTTGAAAACAAGGAGCTGAATAAGAAAATTTGAAAGCATTTGCCTCAAGTCCTAATACACTTAACGAATAGATTGATAGCAAAAATTGAGAAGTAATAAACAATTTATTCCACTGTTGACCTATCAACGAAAGTCTTTATCTATTGGATACATTTTTGCATTTACTTGCCAGTATCCTTGAAAAGTTGACAGGTACACAACATCATATACTGTACACTATACAGCAACCACTTATAAAAGGATTGATAATTTGTTCCGAGAATTTGCATAAGGCAGCACTGTCTCAAGGTCCATTCACACCGGACACGGTGCGGCGCGTCCTCACGCGTCCAGATTTTCATTCAGAATCTGGACATAACGTTCTTCACACAGGGAGGAGCGGGACTGCTCCGCGTCCGTTGTGAATAGCCTCATAGGTTTATTAAGGTTCTAAACCAAAATTCTGGACGCGTGGGGACTCGCCGTGCCGCGTCCGGTGTAAATGGACCTTCACTGAGAGTGTTCTTCGTTTAATGGACCTAAGGGTTTGGATGCATTAATCGGCAGTTATTGGCTCACACAAGTAGAAATGATATCATTTTCCTTCACAAAATTGCTATTTATATTCTTCTTTATTTCAACCGCCTTTTCAGACTCAAAGTACATTTTTGGTACAAGCAGAACGAATGAATATCAAGCTCGGAAGTGTTTCATTGCCGGTTGCATCACTCAATCTCTTCAATACCATAATCATTTTGATTGCAACACCTGTAGTTGATCGAATTGTCCTCCCAATCCTAACAAGATTCAATGGTGGAGAAGCTCCATCATTATTGAACCGAATGGGTAAGTTGAAGAAGTAATACCTATCACAGATTATCAAATTGATTGCTTGGTAATTCCAATTTCAATTAATTGATTGCCCAGCTTCTAATTGCAATTTAATTGAATCAATATGCATCAATATCCTTTGCCATTTAGCTGATTGGCTTAAACTTCTATTTGGATAAATTGTTTACTCATGAAGAGATTTCTGCTTGATGTGATTGTGAGAAATTATGTTTAATTTAGGTCATCATTCAGATACCTATTCATACATGCGTCTCTACTGTCAACTGAAATGAAGGACTAATTCGACGCGCTGCACTCGATCTTGCAGAAGCTTGAACAGAGAATTCTAGTATCCAGACATTGTTTGATTCCTCAGTAGTCTCATGAGCGCCGGTATATTAACTGCTTTTGGTAGCAAGCCGCAGGACGCGACACGCACGCGCAAACCCCTTCATTATCTGTCAGTCCATGTTCAAACTCACATTAAACATTCAGGAAATATTGTATCTAGCCGAAACCTACATATACCGTCTTAGCAGCACCAAAACACAAGTTGTGAAACTTTGCCGTGTAACCACAGACACAGAAAAGTATTGTTCACACCGGTCGACTCCTCACGATATAAATTTGACCAAAATTCAAATTTATATATATTAATTTCAATGGGAAATAATTTAGGGAAGCATAATACTGATTCGCCATCAGGATTGAGGAACGTCATCTCTTAAGACTGCAAACTACATTTATTTCTGTGACTGCAACCAAATCCATTTGAATTTGCACGCGGAAGTTTATTATAGCGATTTGTCGGCATTTATAGTTCAAATTTCCAAATAATGGAGCACAGAGGAGAAGCACACTTTCTGCCACAGATTCGTGAATCAATCATAAATCATCATGTGAAATAAACGGCTTAAGGACACGAAGCAAGTACAGGCGTCTTGAGCAGCGAATCCATTGATTTTGAAAATGGTGGTTCCAGGAAAAATTTGATGACCACGCAACCCCTAACAGCTTCATTTGCGGCATTACAGAAAATGGCAAAGAAAGTTCGAGAACAGCATTTTTCTTGCTAAACACCATGGCACTGGTTTTTGACATGTTAATGTTCACCTTGTTGTTTGAGACCCAATCGCACATGTTATTGAATTCCATTTGAACTATATTTATTTCGCGAATAGAGCATTGAGAGCGGACAAATTGACTCTGACAGGTTCCATCATAGATACCAGGCATTTTGGCTGTTCCTTTATTCGTTATTAGTAGATATTACTGGAGCTTTGTTTGTGCTTTTCTTCATTATTTGTTTTATTCACAATTATCCATATGTCTATTACATTCTGCTAAATTGACATTTTCATGCTCGTTGCTTTTATTTAACCTGACTAGGATTATTTATCAAGACTAGAAGGAGTATATAGGACATCCTATTATTTCATTAGCTTTTTTAACTATCCTAAACATCACATCTCACAATTCAGTGCCTCTGGCTTTCACGAGGTTGAAATTATATTTCCATGCGCCTTGCTCGTGGCACCAACAGGCGCATAGAAATGTCATTTCTATCTCGTGAAAGCCAGAGGCATTGAATGGTGAATCGTCTTATGGTGGCCCATAAGCAGTTGCTCTTGTTCTACCATAACTTAGCTTAAGCCATTGCGAGCAGCACTGACTAGATCTTATATTGCGAAACGAAGTGTACTAAAGATTTCGTACCCTAGTTGTCCAAGTCAATAAACACTTTCTGCTATATGTCAAGGAGAACTGGAACTGACAATGTTCCAACACTCAATTTTTTTCTATGAAAATGGAAAGCGCTATTCACATTGTCAAATAACTCAATTAAGCAACATGTGTTAAATTAGCACCACCATTTCTTACCAGGTTGTGTGTAATTAAAATCAATCACTTCCATTGACATACTTGGAGTGTGTCACTCACTATTTTGAAATAACTCAACTTTGTCATGAGCGAAGAAGTTAGCCGAAAGTGGCATGTTGGTGAAACTGTACTGTTCAAAGGCCCTATGTCAAGTTAAGGTGCATCAAATTATCCTACAGATTTCCGATAATTTATGAAGCATAATTTTCATATGCGCTATCATTTGTTGCATAAAGATTTGTTTTATGACTTGAAGATATTTTTATTTTATATGATATTTCATATTTCAGGATTTGGTATGTTGCTAGCAGCTGCTTCTACTTTTGCAGCTGGTAGCATAGAAATTGCCAGAAAGAATGACATTGCTGAGCATGGTGTAATCATTCAAAATTTGCCTGGTGCAAATGTAACTTTCAATGCATCATCAATGAGTGTTCTGTACCAGATGCCTCAATTCATGCTTATTGGGCTGGGAGAAATTTTCACAAGTATTACAGGTAATTAATTAAAATACTGTTGTTGGACATCAGCTGAATGTTTTATAGATACATTGTATAGCAACAAAATAATATGAATCTCAGTTTCATTGCCGTTGTCATGACTTCCCAACATTACGACTATTTTTGAAATCGAAATCCTATTTGAGCAGCATTATGGACTTTGTAAAAGTTCTGCCTGCTCATGCATTCAGGTCTAATAATTTAGCAACACAATTTAGTAGCCAAGAGCAGAGATCCTGTAGCAAACTTTCTGATCACCTATGATCAGAAATGTCATATATTCGTTCCAGGTGGACATTATGAATCTTTATTCTGAATTTCGGACAGTGCCACCCAAAAAATATCAAGCTCAATTCTCACGAGGCACCTTTCACCGGAAGATGTCTGAATAAGAGCAGATGAAATGCGCTTCTCGAGAATTGAGTGGTGCTGTCCGAAATTCAGAATACAGGGCATTTTCAATTATAATTATATTCACGACATGTGACATGCATGTGACTAAATTTACAAGTTTTCAAGTAATGAAGTAAAGAAAATACAAGAAATTAAGTTATTCCACTTTTCTTCCGGATATACGATAGCAAGTAAGTCCGAACCGTCTCAGATCGGGGAGGAAGTTTCCGAATATTAGAAGGAACTTGGTTCCAGAAGCTTGTCCCATAAAACCGTAGGGAATTTTGACCGTATTTGACAGTCCTTACTTTTGGTTGCACGAACACGTTGCGGCGCATTCTTGATTGATCACATGATCTAAAATGTTCAGCGAGAGATAACGGAGCATAACCTTTTAGGAATTGATAATTCTCCAGAAATTCTCGGGGATTTATTGATTCACTCGATATTGTTGTCCGCCATATTGACTGCATTGTTCTAAATAAAGTTATGCACCATCGAAGTTCCAGCTCCGGTGCGTTGAACATTGCCGTTAAACTTGAAATAGGCGCCTTTACTAGTCCGAGAGCTAGCGCGAAGTTGTGCAGGTAACGAGGTAGTACATAAAACTTTCACATAGCATAGTACACCTCGAACCTACTGCAAAACTTCGCGTCTGCCAGATCAGATCATTTGCTTTTCAGAAATAGAGAGGATAACACAATCCTATATATTTCCAGTGGTAAAATTGTGACATTTAAGGTGTTGAGTCCATTTTTTCGAATTTTTGCTCATAAAAGTTACACAAATTGGTATTTTGTTGAACTGGTTATTATAGAAATCATCTACAGATCATGATCTTTCAAATGAGCTGTCATTCTGTGACAGAGTATGAAGTAAAGTGTACAAGCAGACACATTTCGTTGGTGTAGCTGCAAATTTTAACATAGAAATTTCAGGAAAATTGTTGATATACTTTAACGAAAAGTGTCTGTTTGTACACTTTACTTCATAGTCTGCCACAGAATGACAGCTCATTTGAAAGATCATGATCTGTAGATGATTTCTATAATAACCAGTTCAACAAAATACCAATTTGTGTAACTTTTATGAGCAAAAATTCGAAAAAATGGACTCAACACCTTAAATGTCACAATTTTACCACTGGAAATACATAGGATTGTGTTATCCTCTCTATTTCTGAAAAGCAATTGATCTGATCCGGCAGACGCGAAGTTTTGCAGTAGGTTCGAGGTGTACTATGCTATGTGAAAGTTTTATGTACTACCTCGTTACCTGCACAACTTCACGCTAGCTCCCGGACTATACATCTCTAGCTGCTACTCTCAAGCATCTGTTATGCATTGCTTGCAGCTTCTTCTTGGAAAATGTTTAATATTAAAATGGGAATTAAATTTAAAATGGGAAATGTTTTAATAAGCCATACTGCTGAAAAATTGTATACAAAAACTGATGCTAATTTATTGCAATTTTTCACACTTTGCTGTTTTGTCAGTTTGACTTAATAGAGCATATTTATCAAATCACCAATTCTGTTTGAAATCAATCATAATATTCTATTGCATCTTTTGATAGTTATGAAAGAGCGTAGGTCAAAATCACTTCGAAATAATTGCATGTCGACAATAATGAGACACCTTCCAGAGCGTCTAAACTATCGCAGTTATGTAAACGATTTCATTATTCAATAATGTCATGTGCTGTAATGACGATACATTTTCAGGTTTGGAATTTGCATTTTCGGAGGCACCGGTTCGCTTACGAAGTATTATCATGGGCGTCAATCTTTGTACCAGTGGAATTGGATCATTTCTGGGCTCAGCATTAGTGGCCTTGGTCGGAGTTGCAACTCAACCTAGTAAGTTTTCAATATGAAGTTCAAAACTATTTTGAAGGTTTTTCCTAAATTCATATGTGCATATGTTAAAGTCTCTGATTTCAAATTTGTCTGTTATTTCAGATAACTGGATGCCAGACGAAATAAATAATGGCCACTTTGAATACTTTTGTTTCTTGCTTGGGGGAATCATGATTGTCAATGCCATCATCTTTATTCCAATATCTCGGTGGTACAAACGAAAAAAGGAAGACGACTATACCAATCAAATGGAGAAGGAAGCCATAATAAGTTATGGCTCATTTGAGGAAAAGACATCTCTTTAGCATTTACGTTGTTGTGCATTAAGATATTTTTCTGGAGGTTTTCTGATGCCTTCCAAAGCACACTTTTAGCACATGAGTTTAAAAACTGGCGAAGAGGCTCTTTTATATCTGCCTGATTGAATTTGTCATTTAGATGAGTTTTCAAGAATTTTCTAATTTAGTACAAATATTTCATACTTGAAAATCTTTGAAATCATCAAAGGGCTCTTTTTATTGATTTTATCATGGAAGCCAACTCCATCATAGGAAAGGTCTGCAATTTCAAATACGTCGATATAATTCTATTGCTAAAGAGAAGAAAAAAAGAAAAAAAGCAGATATCGCATTCTTTCAATCCCGATTTCAACTCCATCTTAAGTCTGCGTGCACATAAATAATCACGAACCATCCTCAAATATTAGATGATATTCCACTGTGAGAGATAATTCATCTCTAAACTAGGTTATTCTGTTACAAAAGCGTTTTGTGCCTCAAGTGATGTTCTGTGATGGTCCATCTAAGATTTATATATAATTGAAAATTCGTTGATTTATTGATCTTAAATACTTTTTCTTAATGGAATGATAGTTGCTTACTCTATGAATTATGTTAGCTCTTCTTTGACGATAACTTAACTGTGGAAACCCATTCAGTAATTACGAATTTTTATGATAATTCATGATTCTCTCACGTGTACCTTACATTGAAAAAAAACATTCACTGGCTTGAATCCTTAATAAAGGGTTTTTGAAGATTTGTAAGTTATGACTATGAGTCCTTGAAGTCATAGGGTTGAAAAACGTTGCTGGATCACATGAGGCAAGGAAATGGAGAATTCTGAGCCGGCTATTGAATAGAAAGCATGACGACGAAGTTGGAGGGCTGCAATTACCTGGGTTCAAAGGCGATCTTCGTAGGTTTCCCCCGATATGTGTAGGCCAATCATACATCGTCATGCATCGAATAGAAAGTTGTTAGACCCTTTCGATTAAGGTAATGTCTTGTACAGCAAGGGGATTCCACATACATGTACATGGAGCGCACTCCAAGTGTGGACGAATATTGAACAAGCCCATTGTGTCTGATGCAAACCCACGGGCGTCTAACAAAATGTATACGACAGCATGTCGTTCTGATACCTACTAGACCAATCATCTATCTGGTTTGGCAGCGATTATGTGTTCTATGCATGGGATTTGGTCAGATGAACGGTCACATCTTTCCTCGTTCGTTCGATCTTCCGTTCATTAGCCTTTCAGACCCGTTCGTTCGTTCAACGCTCAAGTGAGCTATTACCACCGCTCCGTTAGTTCATGGCACAAAACACCCGTTCAATCCTTCATTTAAAGTCAAAACAATGTTCAATTATGATGGACCCTCCATAGTGCTGTGGAACCTTATAGTGCTGTTGTTTCTAGTAGGGATGCGAAGTCGGAGTCCTATCAAATGATAGGACTCCGGACTCCGGCGTATAACTAGTCCCGAAATATAATGCAAGCAAATTATTTGTTCTGGTGCATATAGCTGTCACTGTCTTGATATCAACTTTCTCCGTCAAACAAAAGTACAGGGACACTGCTGCATGCAAAGCTTGAAATAGTTGAGGGAATGACCCATGATAGTGAAAAAGGATTGTCTTTTCATTCGGTGATTCAGTAGAGAAGACAAGCCTTCCTAGCCTCGATCACAGCTACGCGCCAAAGGTCACATCAGAGAGAAAAATGAAATACTAGTTTGTTTGAGAACATTATCCTCTTACCCTCTCTTTAATCGTGTGTGATGGGTCCTCTAAAGCGCATATTAAAATGGAAAGTGTACTCATTTTTTTGAGAAGGATGGGATTTTCCTGCCTGGTAGAGACTGGAGGAAAACCGTGTGAAGCACGCATCAAGAAGATGGGAGGAGCCAAGTCGCATGCATCCAACTGAAAGCGACATTTGATGAACTTTCATCGAAAATGATTGATAATTGATACAGCAATGATCCCTGAAAATAGGTTCAGGCAAGCCTATAATGATCTATGATGTAGGTTACCAGTTAATTTTTCAAAAAACTAGGCTATATATATTGGCCACCCGGAGTCGGAGTCCTATCAACCCCCGGAGTCAAAATGATAGGACTCCGCATCCCTGGTTTCTAGCAAAAGGTTTTTTTCAGAGAACAAGCTGGCAAATTCGTTGTCGGTATTGTCCCGCAATGACAATGAGACAACATAAGTTGACGTCAAACGTTACACGTCATACACGCCTTTTGCATCAAACCCAATCAAACTTGAGAATATCAAAATCCATTGCGGAAGTCAAAATCCTTCTGTCATGATGATTAGCTTATAACAGCTTTAACAGCATCATTCTGCATAAAGTTGCTATAGGTGACGATGGGTAGATGTTCACCCATTTGACACTTCGCTTACACAAAGCTTGGAACTTGCCAGCTAGCATTGGCCAAGGTCTAGCCTTCAGGAAATGGTGAGTAAAGAATACGATGTGGCTAAATTCGATGGTGACTAGATCCAATTGCACAATGAGCTTAGCCTACATACATTAGGCCCACGTCATGTTTGCCGCCATGAATCCCTATCTGCATATCCACTGGACATGATATGAATTTGCAGATTAAGCCATTATGGTACATGCCCGTGCCCGCAGGTGAAGGCCCGCTTCCCGCAAAAATCGAGATGTCCGTATCGGGTCCCACCTCAGCTTATGACTTTGTTTGATGCAAAATCAACATAATACATGATATTTCCAAAAAGAAAAGTCAGATTGACACTCACAGTACAAGTAGGACTACATAATCACAGCATTTCAATTTAAACTGTTCAATGTTTTGTGATCAAGTGATGAATTAAATGATAATTTAGTGTGCATCATGACAAATTTAGTTGCTTCATGGAAGGACGTGAAACTTCTTCTGTCCTGCTTCCTCAGTAGGCTATTCACCACTGCTAAACCGTATTGATGGTGACATGCGTAGATTTTTTAGTAGTTTATGAGTATTACATGTATTTTCGGAATACTAAATCAATAACAGGAGATGGAAGCATTGTGTAATAGCAAGTCTCTTGCCATTTTATTCACGAAATGTCATTGAAATTAAGTCTTAATGCTTAGACAAGCAATTTCGAAGAGCAATAGATTTTTCTTTTATCGAAATTTTGGAGTTTTCACTACGTGCCACGACAGCCCAAAGGGTCACTGGTGAGGTGACCCATGCCCAAATTGGCACTTAAATATTTTCAAATTTCAAAATACTACTTTATTGAAGTCAGGGTGTGTAAATAAGCAATTTTGGAACGTATCAAGGATTTTATACCATTATTTCTTATACTGGATTTTCCGGGGTTAAATGACCGTTCAATCAAGCAAAAAAAAGCCTTTCGTTCCGATCACCGTTCATCGGCTTCTCAGACATGCCGTTCGATCGTTCTTTCAACAGAGCATACACGCTATGTAGCCTTGAGGTGAAATACTGAATGACATGATGTGACATAACAGATGTTGCATTTCGACAAGGATTGAATTTTATGATATGATTTGAAATAGTTTCAAGTTAATTAGAGCTATTGATTTATGTTTTGAAAATAAATCGTGCTGCGCATTGCCGTGAAGCCTACATCACAGAATAAATGTATCATGACGGGATCAGCAGGATGTAAATAGAAAAATTTTGGAATGCTCAGATTCTCACGGATATCATCTAATTCAGACTTCAACTCTTGAAATCCTTGTAACAGATGATCAAGAAGTGCTCCGTCCCATGTAAAAAAGATTCCCAAAGTTTGGAAGCAAAGTATTTCAATTTCATAGTTATACTGGGGACGCTAAACCGAAGGTGTCGAACGTAGAGCAGAGATGAGGCAACTGAAAGCGCTATTTTCTGAGTAACTGGTTTTTCTTGTCTGATTAATCTATAGCGGAACATTATTTCATCGGATTCACTATTGCATTCCATCCCTAGAAGTGGTACATTATCTGACTTCTCACACACATTATGACTCTTGCTGATAGCATTTTGACGGATTTTGCTGTTACTATTCCATGGTCTTGAGGTCATAGGCTTATTTGAGGATTTCGCGACTTGTGAAAATATTCTTCTGCTTCTACTTTAGAACTACAATCTGAAACCAAGTTGTCAACGCAAACTTTCTCAGTATTATGTCTGGAGTTGGATTGCTCAAACATATCGAGTTAATTATCAAAGAATCTTTCAAAAGGGAATCAACAGTTTTGATTTCATCACATTGAATACTCTCGAAAGGCAATTCTGTTCTGTACTGCTTAATGAGGGTATAGGCAATAGGAGTAATCAATTCTGCAGTCATGAAAATTTTGGAAGAGAAGAACATGCTTCTTGTACAGGACCAAGCAACACCGAGCACACTGCCTTGAGCGACAGGTCCATTGAATCCACAAGGCAAATCAATGACTTGAGAAAGCACCAAGCAAAGTCAGCACAGATTAGAAATTCAACGCCAAACTGTGCTTCATCAAAAGATTCAGCGACGATGTTTCGAATAATGAAATGTCCTTCAACAGACCACTTCAAGATTTCCGCTGTACGTTGCCTTATGTCTACCGAGAGCCTTTGTCTATGAGAATATTTGCATTTAATCTTATTTTCACCGGAAACAATTTAATATTATGCAGTTTTCAACATGACGTTGAATGGTTATTACTTTGAGAGCCTAAAAGATATAAGTTACAGATTGTTTCGCTGTCATTTACTGGTAGGTCTGTATTGCGCAAGCGTCTCTTTCTGGAGGAAGCGCTTGTTTAATTTTCGTTCCGACTTTTGACCTATGTGAGAATCGTTGTCTCTGCAGAATGACGAGTGAATCGAGGTGTGGTACAGTTTACTGCATTTAGCACATCTGACTTTTGATTTACAATCCTTTTTAGATGTGATCCAAGACAAAAGCACAATTTGTTTGATAAAATCAAACTTATCCTCTATACTTGTAGGACATCGAATTTTCGAGTGATTTTTCACTTTACAAAATGTGTATTTCTTCATGCTAAGCGTTGGACTTTTTTGGATAGGCCTAATGAATCACCGTCATGAGCATGTACTAGTCTGCTCATGAGAAACAACGCAATGTTGATTGTCGCACTGGTGATGCAGAGAGTCTAAGTTTTCTCGCGTGCGTTCTTCCAGTCATAAGAAATTTATAAATTCGTCTATAAAGAAGGATAATCTCCTCTGGCATCATAATTTGCAAAGAATTGGGAAGTTTCCGTAATAGAGACGATATGAAAAGGGGCCTTATACCGGTATATCATGGAATCATCTGATAATTCTGTCTAAGTGCACCCACGTCAAATTTCAGTTGGTCAAGAAAGCGTCTTTTGGATCAGTTGAGCAATCACTTGTTGTGTGAATTTTGTTCATAGAATCAATTGAAGGATAAACATTTACATGAATACAAACATTTGAAGAACGAAATATGGTTTATACGTTCCTCTCTAAACCATGCAGTTGACTGTTCAGGTAGTAGAATTTGGTAGCGTCATGTATGTCACTCCTAGATTCAATTTCTGAATGAAAAGTGTCATAAAATTCTGACCACTTTCTCATGGAAGATCCATCAAAATGAATCAGCTTCAGGTTTTGATGAGGTTATACCGGTAGCTGACATGTGTTGTAAATTATCCGTGTGTGTCGACCTGTTTTAACGAATGCGATTCCACATAGTGCATCGTGATTTTTCTCAGAAAAGCTTATGGTCTGCATGTAAGTCGAGTAAAAAATTCATCCCTCTCGATGAAGTTGTCCTATAGTAAGACTCCGTGACCAACTAAAAAAATTTCTTAACATCTTCGAGTTTCGTTTTGAGAAATGGAAGATCGAAGCCACAGAATTAAATATTTTGTTTATCTGCTTCGGTTTGCTAGAAGTGTGATTAATTCGAAGTCGCCGGCACACCGAGGAACTTATTGAGTGAGCAAAAAGGAATTCCTAATGCCTTACAGAGATAGGAAAAAAGTCGTGCGTCGCTTGCGGATCAATGTGAGTTCAAGCAAAATGCTTCGATTGCCAAAATTCCTTCAGATTCTAAGAATTAAGATCATTGCGCACAAGTTTTCTCCATAATGTTGGCCCCTCCGATCATTATCAAAAAAAAGTAGCTGCCGTACGAAAATTAGTTCACTTGATGATTCCACCATCCTCTTCCTAGCATTCTTCACTGCATAGTGCATACACTGAATCGAATATAAGCTAGACGTGTGTACAGAGCTGGAAAAATTCCACTGAAATTTTTTAATTCCAATTCTAGAGCAGAAATTTCAATTCCAATTCCAATTCCAGTCGAAACAGTTCAATTCAATTCCAATTCCATAATGAGATTCAATTCCGAATTCCGATAATTGCATGACGCGTATATGTTAATGTATCTAAAGTTTCCTCGCTTCAATCTAACCCATGTGCCCGTATCCTATCCTCGTTATTCCTGTGTGCCGTTCCCTGCGTCGTTCCTATGTGCGTTTTCATGTTCATAGTTCATATTTCTTGTGTACATGTACATGTATATATGTAGCCGGTCAGCCTACGCCATTTTCGTTTCGTAAACGAGATATTCAATATCTTGTGAAAAAGAAAAAAGAAAATTAACGGTCAGCAAAGAATCAAACGCTGAGAGAGAGAGAGCATAGAAATTAACAGTACCATAGAAAGTCCTAGAATGGAAATTGCATGAAAATTATGGCACACGCCGGGGGAACTGAGTTGGGGCAAAACGCAAATTGTGCGGGCTGGTTTCCATGTTTTCTTATTTGTATTTATATTTATCAAGCCAAATTGTGATCTGGATTGCTGCCCCTTGTCCAAAGATCATACACAAAAGCAATAGTGAATTTACAAAATACTGCGGCGACAGGATGACAAAGAAAGAAATCCTTTAAAACATTCTGTACGTTCATCATTTTGAAATATCGCTCCTATAATCTATCAAGAGTATTATCAGTCACATAAGCAACTTGCATTGTCGATTTACAGGACATACATTGCTCCAGCTTGAAATCAGAGGTCAAGAAATCTCAGAGTATTCATTTTACTTGAAAGGGCTCCCCTGTTCACTATATTTGAACAATTTTCAAAATCTTTATATGCTTTCGAATATCAGCTTCCAAAATATCATCACACTATATCACATGTGTCATTTAATAATTAATTGAAAAGTTCCAGCGACTATTCACTTATCTGAGAAATTATTGTCGGTGAAGAAGCTTTTAATGTGTTTATTCGACAAAAGCGCTAGGTTTCTTAACCGTATGAAGATCATCCTACACATATAATTAGAATTTTTTCTATTGAATTCTTAAGATATTCTTACAACCAGTGCACCGCCCACATTCAATTATGACTTTGTGGACCAATTTTTAATTCGAATTTTGAAAAATAGTTGTTAATGACTGCTGCAAATCGACACAATATACCAACCCAGGGAATAGTAGGCTATACCACATGAAACAATGCCACCATCTCACTTAATAATATCTTCATAAAAATCCTGCATTAATTTGCTGCCAACAACTTCCACAACCAACTTGGCAAATAGTTTGACTATGATACAATGTTTTAGATCGAATCTGATCTACAAACCATAAATTTTTCCATGTGCCATCATTGTACATAGGCAAGATATCAAACTTCCATTCTAGTGTACTATTATCTACTTCTATGAGAGAGAGAGAGAGAGAGAGAGAGAGAGAGAGAGAGAGAGAGAGAGATGCGAATAAATCTGTTAATAAACTGACAGAAGAAAGAAATTCAATGTGAGAATAACGTGATTGTTGATGAAAGAAAAAACGACGATAAAAATGATATCATGAAAACTGATTAATGGTCCATGTTAAAAAAGGAGATTAAAAATTCCGTGATAAGAACGAAATGTGGTCGGGTGGAAAGCTAACGAGCAGAGATTAAAGGAAACTCTTTCAATTTTCAAAAGAAAGTGGATTTATCGTCAAGTCTCAAAAATTTGCATAAATTAGAGACGATGAGAAATTGAAACAACAACAACTACCAACAACAACACATACGACATCTTCAATAGCTGTTAGAAGAACTCCGGGCTCTCGCGGTGTAACTTGACTACAGAAGTAGCAACTACAACTGCCTACCAGCGAACAACAACACAGTAGAGTATGCGGCAACATATCAACGAGCGCGATTGAAGATTGACGGTATAAGTGACACTGATAGACATGATATTTATGATATTATTTTGGTATAACGTCGTTGTCCGACGATAACCGTGTATCTACAAAATTTTCAAAATTCGTTTTTTTGCACTTTCTAAATCCTTTACACCTTTTACACAATGTACTCGTATTATGATATTAAGTCTAAAAGCTAACGGGAACGTGGAAAATTTCACAATTCTCTAATCGCACAATTCAACTTTGCACTAAAAGTTGTCCGACGATAACCGTGTATCTACAAAACCATGAATCAAAGAATGATAAACTATGCTCGTGCGGTCGCTTCTAGAGAATAGCAATCTCAGAAACCACTTTCCCGACATCGCAGCCATCGTGAGCCAGACGTAAAATGTGCTAGATTTTTAAAAAGTCGCTGTTCTTGCCGGTCTTTACGCTGCTCAAGTATTCCTGATGAGGCCAGAGATGCTGTCTTTAAGGATGTTTGGTCCATGAATTGGGAACAAAAAAGGTTTTTGTACGTTCACTAGTTTCTGTCAACAAGGTTAAACGGAGGACAACCTCAAATGATATCCTGCGTAAAAAGTTTTCTAGCGAATATCATATAAAAATTAATGGCCAACTAGTGTCAGTTTGCAAGAAAATGTTTTTGAATACGACTGGTTTGACAGACTATTTCGTAAGAACGTATTCAAAGACGAGACTCGATGAGATCGTTGTTTCCACTTCTGATGTTTCAATAATACAAAGTCCTACTTCTCTTGGCCGCTCCAACGTCAGGGAATTCCTGAGCAGTTTACCATCAGTTCCATCACATTATTGTCGAAAGTCGACCAATAAGAAATACTTAACCTATATTTACTAGCCACCTGCATCTTTACAATAGCTATGTGAACCACTGCAAAAATATGGGAAATGTTATTGTATCTCGTCAAGTGTTTATGGATGAATTTCATGGTGCAAACTTGGCCATATTCCATCCTAGGAAAGATCAGTGCGATACCTTTGTTGCCGTCAAAGAAGGAAATTTATCGGAAAATGACTATCTTGCACATAGGGATAAAAAGGAAAGGGCACAGACTGAGAAAATAAAAGATAAAGAGATTGCTTCAAATAACACAAATATCCGAATGCTAACGATGGATCTCCAAGCAGTTCTAGTTTATCTATCTCTAAAAGCGTCAGCAGTGTATTACCGTACAAAATTGTTCGTCCACAATTTTGCTATTTATGATTGCATAACTAAAGATACAACATGCTATATTTGGCATGAGGAACAAGGAGGCCTTACAGCGAATGAATTTGCTCCATGCCTACATGATTTCTTAAGTTCTGATACATCTTTTGATGAGTATGTGATATATTCTGACGGCTGTACATATCAGAACAGAAATATGAATATTACAAAAGCTTTGTCACTTTTCTCCCAAACACATAATAAAACTGTGATCCAAAAAATTCTTGAGCGTGGGCACACGAAAATTGGAAGTGGACAGTGTCCACAGCACTATCGAGCGATGCCTTAAAATAAGGATATTTACTGCCCAGCAGATTACGTGCGCTATATTCAAGAATCTCGATCAAAGCCTAAACCGTACTTTGTAAAATACGTAGATCATGACTTCTTTTTGAATTTTTCTGAAATTGCTTGACTTCGTAGCATAAGACCTGGAAAACGTGTTGGAGAGCCGCAAGTTATTGACATAAGAGCCTTGAGATACGAGTCAAATGGCAGAATCTCTTTCAAACTTAATTTTGATGACATGTGGGTACTCATGGATAAAAGAGGAGAAGATACGTCGATAGCATCTCAGCCAACCCAACTGTGCGACAACGCGAAGAAAATATCCGCAGCCAAATACAAACATTTGCAGGAGTTGAAACTGGTTATTCCGAGTGACTACCATTCTTTCTATGACTCACTATCGCATTGAACTATTATCTTTGCCAAGTGGTTCAATTTTTTGATTATATAATACATGTAGAATTGTTTGAGCTACGATATTGTTTTAAATTACACTGAGGTAGTACTCCTTCACACATGCTAGATGTGCGGAAAGATTATAACAGATTGATGGGTTTTCTTTTATGTATTGCTATCCTTACTCTCTTGATATATACCTGCCTGCACAAGGAGCCTGTACGTGCTGTTTGAACATGATTATGACTATTCTTAATTGAAACTACTACCGTCCATTATTTGTGTTGAAATATGATACGTGGTATACATACATCTGTAAGAAAAAGTGATAACCGTGTATCTACTGACAAATATTCACGGCGATAACCGTGTATCTACACTAAAATAGAAAATATCAAAAGTTGCTCAATTCAATAGTAAACTTATGATAAAGCATCCCTCTCATATGCATTTCCCGAATTTACAAAACTTAGAATATAGTTACGCGTTTATAAGAATGTTTTTGTGTCTCCTGAAAAATTTCATATTTTGTAGATACACGGTTATCGTCGGACAACGACGATAAGTGAGTCCGATCGAATTGAAGTGAATTCAACATCAAGAAGTGAACTGCAAGTTTAAAGTTTTTCTTTTATCGTTGAGTATCGTATTTGTATAACTATAGTCTTGAAAATTAGTATTGTCAATTGTAGTGATTGGAAGTTGTATAATATTTCATGTCATTGCCATTTTAATTGAATCATTAATTATTAGAATAATTTGTTGACACTGTCTATATTGTGATTTGAACTGACAGGCTGCCCTTTAATGCAGGGTTAATTTTCCTCTTTCCAAACCGATTGTTTTTCGTGTGTACAACAATTAAGTTCATCTCCAATTTTTGTGCTTATCCAATCAATAACTAAATTCAACAATTGTTTTATTTTGATTAATTGTCTTACATGATAAATAACTAAATAACAGATTGAACAAATATGATTATCTTTTCATTGTTTGCTTAATTGCTGAATTAACATTGTCCGGTGGCTGTAGACCCATCAAAGTCACAATATTAGCACCCTTTATTCAACAATAGAATAAAACTAGCTCTGTCGATCTATCTCTCTCTCTCATCTCTGCGTGCAGTTAACACAACGGCCGAATACTGTGATTTCAATTTTTGTACAAATAGATTTATCACAGGTCTATCGAAAAAGTGGAATTGAGGTTTATCAAGGTCAATTCCAATTCCAATTCCAGTAGATTTAAATATCGTCAATTCCAATTCCAATTCCGACGAAAAATGGAATTAATTCCGGGTCGGAATTAATTCCAATTCCGACTTTTCCAACTCTGCGTGTGTAAGCTAGATGTAAGCTAATACGAATGTAAGCTAATGTAAGCTGTAGGAATGTAAGCTATATGTGTGTTTTGGTGTGTGCGAAGTGATATCACTGCACGCACGCCTATCACTGGCTCTGGTGTGCTCTGCTGACAGCTTATTGTCTGCCATTTCCAATAGCAAACGATACACGAATTATCCATTCGAGAAGGAGTAAGTTGTCTAATTCTGTGATGTGCTATTTTGATGTTAAGGTTACATATAACCCTTCCTTTCTAGGAAACCGAAGCGCGCAGATGAATCTAATTCTGTGATCGAAGCTGATGTTGTCTATGTCTAGCGATTCACTTCAAATTGATGTCTTAGAAATACTCATAGAGTAAGAAATACTTCAGAAAATGTCTTAGGCCTAGTAAATAATGAGCGGTGACCAGCACGTTGCCGTATCAAACTCGATAGGGAAGATAACGTGAGAAAACACAAAGAGATGAAAACCAAACAGCGGATCAGCTGAGCACATGACATGCAACATGTAAATTACTCAGTTGGTGAATATGCAGATTGAGAAAATCATGAAGTATAGTCACTGCACCATATTATTTTATTACCTTTAACATCTGCCAGATATTTTATTACTTTCCTGTACAACCGATATTCATTCATATTTTAAAGACAATTATCACACGCAAACTACACTAGTGTAGACAAACAAGGTCAATATCATATTTATAGAATACGAGATCATAATTTACAAAACATTCATATAAATTTACGTACTACATTATCGTACTACATTTTCAAGCAATTTGTTTTCTGCTACATACGGTACAATGGATTAATGGACAATTTACGACCATAGCATGAGTATTAAGTATATTATGTAGACTAACAACTCAGTAGTAAATCACAAATGTGCATGTAGCTTCGATTTTATTAAATGAGCTCGAGTTGAGAGCCAGTACAAGATATGAGATAAGCAAAGTTGTGCAGTTTTGAGGAAATTATGAGATATATTCGGTTATATTCCAAAAACGTTTTATGGCAATTTTTGTTGAAAGTCATGAATTTTCTCTTTATAATTCTATCATCACTTCAGTGCGCATCAATATAAAGGGCACCGAAGGACTTTTCTGTCCACTCGAACAAATGCGAATTTCTTAAACGTGATCATATTACATTCATACATTCACTATAACTGCCACAAAAAGAGTAAAATATGATATTTAAGACCATAGAGTAGTACTTACTCTATTTCAAAGACTTTAATCAATATTTATTCAATTTAAAATATACAAATGGGCTTGCATTACTATTCAGATTGAAGAAATGAAGCATGAATAAAGTAATTCATAGACTATGCCGATGAATATCGAATTGAAAACAGAAAATCGCAGCCAAAAAGCACAATGAGCTAGATAGAATCAACTTAACGTTTCTATGAAGACTTCCACTTTAAAGTTGCATACTATGTACTTTTATAGTGGCTTCACGTCGCCAGTATATTGACACAGGTCTATTTTGCAAAAAATAAGCTTCTTAAGAAGTGATCAAATATTTTTTAGACCGCAGGATCTCAATGCCCACAAGAATCTGAATATTTTAATAAAACATTTTCGCTGTATGCTGAGATTTTTTTGAGTCCACACTCTACCAACTAGGGTAAACTCGGCTTTAGTGGACACTTTGACTATGCCCTATCTTAGACATTACATGCTTCTCGGGCAAAGTGGACAGTCATTGTTGCTTAAGTGGACACTACTTGGCCTAAAGTGGACATTTTCATAAAACGTATCAAATATATTTCTTTCTTTCGCATCATTGTTGAATAACTTACGAATATAATTTTAAAGGCATGATAAGCGTATATTAGGTATGGGTCTTAATTCCTTAACTAATAATCTTTATCAATTTTATGTAATTTCAGTAAGTCAACATGTGCGTTTTGATAGAGATTTGGCATTAGGTTCACCTGCATATTATGTATATATATCATAGTGTCACTGATATCTGCGTCTGAATTAGAAAGTCCGCGTCATACATGTAGGTTTAATGTAAGAGTCTCCGAAGGAAACTATTCACTATTACCTGAAATCTATGTCTAATTATAAATCATAGTGTCAGCATTTCCTTGCAAATCGTACAGAATTGATACTGTAAAATCTATGTCATTGCATCGCTTGAGGGAGTTTATTATGCTAAAATGATTTGACGTGAGGCATCCTTAGAGGCCTATGACAACTGCTATAGCCTACCCCTTTAGCCCGAAAGTATTCCGTTACAATAAAAAAATGATAATTACTTAATTTAATTGTTATATTTCAGTAGGGAACATAAAACTATACAAACAACTTTACAAGTCACTTGATGAAGTTTAAAACAACACTTACACAATCTTTGCAGAAAAACTAACTTGCATTTTCCTCCACATGCAGCGTGTTCCCATTTAAGACACTCACTGCATTGTAGCCATTCTTTTCCATTGTCAAAACCATACGCCACGTCGCATTGACCACAAATCCATTCAGATCCTTTGGATTGTTCTTGCTGGGCATTCGAGTTACCAGCAGTGGCTTGCATTTGCAAAATAGCCGTTAAAGCGTTTACTGCGTTCCACAGTACAGGCACTTGATGATGTTGGTCTTTCTGATTTAGAAAGTTGACTCGCATGATGAGAGTCAATAGGGTAAACTGGGGCGGGTTGGACACATTTCCTGAGAAATCAGTGTGTAGCGCATTTTTTACATTTTTATCAAATAAAATGTAATTATTTTCAAAAAGTAACCTATTTTCTACATATTCTCGCGTTAATTTATCACTTCCCATTAAATCCATACGCAATAAGTCTCATAACTTTTGAAAAACGACCTGGGGTGGGTTGGACACTATTCGGGGTGGGTTGGACACTTAACATATTCGACCTCATTTTATGCCCAGTTATGGTATTAATTGTACCACAAAATATAAATCAAAACTCATGGAAACAAAACGACACTATATATTGATAAAACAACAATCAATAGTTGATTTATTCATCAGAAAATCATGTAAAAAGAAGGAAGAAAATCATAGTCTGTAGTTTTGTGATTCACAGGTTGCACACTTTGTTGTAGCAAAGCAAGTTTCACATGCCCACAAGCTACATTCAATGCACCTTAACCAATCCATAATTGTTTCTTTAGTCCAGATTTCACCACATACACAGCACACATGAATCGATTTTGATTTCTTAACAGTGTTTGGCCTAACAGTTTCTTTCTTTCTTTTAAGAATCATTTTCTGTCCTAGCACTGTCGGTGAAGAAACATAAGCAACGTGCTCTTTTCTATGATTTGGGTTTGAGTGCTTCCTCGGGGAAGAGAGGACAGAACGAATAGCTGACGAAGAGCTGTTATGGTCGGAAGAAACTGTAGCCGTTCCACTGGAGCAAGGAACATCCAAAGGGGTTGTATCTTCACGAGATGATGCTTCGAAGCTTATGAAAGATTTTGACTTTTCAAAGTCGGCTGAAGTTGTAGGGTTCTTCAGTGGAAACAAACCACAATGAGTGAAACCATTAATCAGAAGATCAGGTCTTGATGTCATGTAATTCCACACCTCACTAAATACTTCGACAAAGACAGTTTTGTTTAGGAAGACCTTATCAGACTGCTTCAAGTATTTGGAAAGTACCTCTGACCACTTTGCCTTGAGTGGTTTGTTGAAATGAGTGTCGAGTGGTTGGATTCTATGCGAGGAGTGTGGAGGCAAGCAGAACAATTCGATGCCGGATTCGTTAGCAAATTGAATACTCTCAACTGTTATGTGCGATGTGTGACCATCCAAGAAAAGAATGCATCTTTTGCCTGGAACATGTACTCTATGTTCTTCGAAATGTTTCAAGAACAGAAGAAATATAGTTTGGTCAACATATCCTGATTGCGTGTAAAATATCTTTGTACCTTGTGGATACAGTGAAACATCTACTGAAGCATGTCCCTTGAATATTAAAAAAGGAGGGATCAATTGTCCTGAGGCATTTCCACACGGTATAAGCGTAGTTAGAGTACCTCTCTCTCCAACACTGACTTTTTGGACTGTTCTAGCTCCTCGGACAGCTAAGACTTTGTTGGAAGAATTCGGTACAGTACTTAAACCTGTCTCGTCACAATTGTATACCATGTTTGGATAATCATCAAATATGTCAAGCATTTCAGACTTCTCGGCTACTTCATTGAAGAAGTTTCTTATCCTAGCCTCATTAAAAGCCTCAGCTCGAGATACAGACAAGTTCTCAGCCACACGAAGTGATATGGAAGGATTTCTTTTACGAAATCCTTCGAGCCAGTCATAGGAAGCCTTCCTATTCAATAACCATGCCTGAGAAATCTGACCTACTTCTTTTCTACGTCTCAATTTCTGAGCAAATGCATACGCTGCTCTACAAAAATCATCAATAGATAAAGGAAAGCCTCTCTGACTTAAATACAAAGTTCTGTCAACAAGTGCCTTCTCCTGGTCAGCAGTGAAGAATGTCTCACCTCCATAGCCTTTCACACGGCCTTTGCAGTGGCGCCGAATGGTGTTCCGTGGCACACCAAAGCTCTGTTCAGCTGTTAGGTATGGTATGCCTTCCCGTACAGCTTTGACCGCATTCTCCAGTTGTTCTTTTGAATAGTTAGACCCGCGTGAAGTGAGCCGTTTGTACTTGCGTACCATGCCAATCACTTTGATTTCTGAAATAGAAATAAAATACATTTAGTCTCACATTACATGGACATAACTGTATTATTTGTATAAATAGCCCTAATTAATACATATGTAACCAATATTTTGATAGAATCTATAAATAAACTTCATCCTGCTTATTTCTGGGGTGGGTTGGACATCCCTGTCCAACCCACCCCAATACGATATGCTAACTTTTAAAATTTGCAGAAAATCTGTTTCTCTACTGCAAAACTGTAGATTGAGTATATTATAAGTAAGATAATATCAAAAATGTTGAAAATAATCATGTTCAACTTACCTTGACAATAGGTAATATTCTGCCTTATACTGGCGATGCAACGAAGATTGTGAGAATTTGCAGCATTGTCGCCAGAGTTCAAAGTTCAAAACATCTGATTGCTATGTCATTGCAATTCACTAGGTTGTTAATGAATGGATATCTATTGCAGCAAACGCATTGTTCCATTTGAAATCTGCTCTCTGTAGCAAAGATTCAAAAATTGATGCCGAACGAGCAATTGACCCAAGATATGCGAAACCACACAATGAAGCGTCCAACCCACCCCAAAACATTATATGGTGCACTATAAAGTACTCAAAAGCCAAGTATTTTATCATACCCGATTTAATTAATGATGACACGATATAATATGACCCTAACAAAGTATTTATTTTTGCTATAAACATATAGTGACACTCAAAATCCCGTGTCTTTCACTAATAATGGTAGAAATTATCTGCGACAAGAATTTTGTGTATGAATTCCATTTTTATACTTCCGATAAATATCAAGATAACCTCATTATGAATTTTTATGATGAAATTTTGCACGAAGACAAGCATTCTACTTCCATAAACATCAGTTTTTGTAAGCGAAATACATAAACTCATACAGTAATGGCTGCTGAAAGAGACGATATGATATCGTAAATCAGGTGTCCAACCCACCCCAGTGTCCGACCCACCCCACTTTACCCTATGATTTGTGGAAAAAATTGGTTTCCTAAATCTATTTGACACGTCTGGCAACGTCTTTATTTTTTCTATGGGAGCGAAGAGAGAAGTGAAGGGAACTGCCTCTGGAATGCTGCGAACGTTATCGGATAAATCTTGCTTTTCACTATTATCAAAATTTGATGAGTCAATGTCAGAGATACTGGGCTGATTTTGATCAATTATTTGTGAAGCATTTTCTTTATTTTTATTGCCTAACAAGGCATCGGAAATGAGAAATACATCTGTGGAAGCAGCCTCAAAGCAAAGAGGGTAAAGTCCGGATTTACGAAAACCAGATATTGCGTTTTTACTCCGATATGTAGTTTTCCATGCGCTAGTGAAGAGTAAACAGAAGGCTTGTTTATTAATGACACGGCCTGGATTGTCATTCATGAATCATCTGCATCGTTCCTTCCAAGACCTTTTAAAAGGACCGAACACTCCAACGTCTAATGACTGGAGATGATTTGATGTGTGCGAGGGAAGACCAACTAATTCAATATTATTTTTTGATGCTTCAGAAAACAAAGATGGAGAAACATTATTACTATGACCATCTAAAATTAAAACTATTTTGCGGCCATGCCTAGAATTTGGCAAAAAAGCCAAAAAGTGACTGGACCACGCTAAAAATAAATTTTTGTCAATCCAACCACTTTTCGATACATTGACTATCGAACCCTGAGGAAGTTCACCTAATTCTTCCTGTTTTGGAACACGCTTTCCTTTAAATATTATCATCGGTGGTATAAAATACCCTACTGCATTGCAGCATGCGACTGCTGTTGTGTTCGCACCTCTCTCTGCAGACGTGACTGCCTGGACAACCTTAGATCCTTTCTTTGCAAGAACTCTACCTTGCAACCTTGCAGGGAAAAGTTTGCAGTCCTGTCTCATCGACATTGTAAATTAATTCGGGGGAATTGTTGATCCCAAGCTTCGAAATTTGATTTTTAAGTCTCTCAAAAAATGCCTGGACACGTGAACGTTCCATCCCCAAAGCCCTATTTCTTGATATATTTTCTACCTGGCGCAATACAATTTCAGGGTGCCTCTTTCGAAAAGATATCCACCAATCCCAACCCGCTCTCTTTGTGATGTTTGAGAATGGATGATCTATGTTATTCTCAATACAAAAATTGTACGCTAACTGACGTGTTTTGTTTACATTTAGTGGAAACCCTCTTAGCTGTCTGTCGCTGATTAGGTCGCAAAGTTCTTTTTCCTGATCCTTACTCAAAACTGTTTGCTTTCCGCATTTAGGCTTACAATCAAAATTCCCTTTTAACCAAATTCTGCAAAGAGTGGTTCTTGGAACTTTGTGACGTTTCGCGATGCTCTTCAAATGAATTTTCCGCATAGCTGCAAAATATTGATTAGTGCTTTCAATGGATTTATAAAAATGATAAAATTTCATAATAGATTACCGATTGCTAATGTCTTATCGTTCACTTTTGACTAAGTGTATTCAAAATCAGCTACACAGAGAGCCATGCGCATAGATTCTTCTTCTCAAAGTTGTTGTTTCTTCATCTATAATAAGAAAGAATACATACTTAAGGATTTAATCGATGAAGAATAAGTAGTTACATCATAATCTAGACCTATGTTAAAAAATATGCCTGTAGAACTTAAATATATATTCTGTAATACAGTTAGGTATGCGGTTGAGTCAGGATAGCATTCGATCTATTTACGTGTACAAACTATGATCAACAGTCATCATTATGCTTCAGGTCACCTGACAAAATATCTTTTTAAACACATGTAATACACATGTAATGCATTTCAACATCTCTACATTAAAGATGATCTTTCTATAAATCCATGAATCCAAATTAAGTGTTGTGTTCATAATGAAATTTAAATGTCCACTTTAAACTGAAAGTGTCCAGTTTACCCTGACATTGTGTTCACTTAACCACGAATTAGTGTCCACTTATCCCAAGTAAATATAATCAATGTAAAATGTTTGAAAGGAAGTATCAGAAGCTATTTGCAAGATTTATGATGATGTCGAACTCATAGCAATATTTAAAGGCACATAGATTCATTGTTGCAACTCACCGTCACTTTCAAACGTCAACTGCAAGATTGGCAAATTCTTCCAAAACGTTGGTGTATAAACACGAAATCATTGAAATCAGCGAATGGCAGTACACTCTCATCTCATGAATCACACAGATTCAAAATTTTCAACGATCATGTGATTCCTCTAACGTTAGAGATGAAAAGGCAATAGATATATCATACAATGAAACTACGTTAGACTATGGTAATAAACATAAAACGTTGGAAGTGTCCACCTTTGCCGAGTGACCACTTTATCCGAGTTTACCCTACATACTTACTCTATTACGTGAATATTTGCGAAGTACACTGACAAAGTGTAGGTACACTGTCAACCCCTGGAAGTCGCCATCGATCATTTAGGCGCCATTGTCGTGACAACTCATTTCCACGACGCAGCATGGTTCCTTTCCGAAATTTACAAGCCCGTTCTCCGTTGCTATTACCATGTAAGTGTTCGCATCCAAGGAAATTCAACTTTTCGCTTTGTTTAAGTAAGTGATTTTCAAAACTAATGTACCGGGTGTGTCACAAATCTTTGGCGCTGTATTTTCACATTTTCACATAGAATTGTGCGTTATGTGATGACGTCACAAGATTTCTTACGTATCTCTCGTGAAGCAACGTTCGAGCTTGTTCTACTACCATTGGTCGACCGTATTGATTTGACTCTCACCGTGTCTTCTGTGAATGAAGCTTGTGAAATTAGTTGTCTATAGATAAAGCATTCTCTCTTTATCCGTTTACAAGAGTTCACTATGGCAGAAGAAGATATTACTATTGCGGAGGGAGTACATTTGTTATCATGTGCAGTTGTCTATGATAATTGTGCGGAAACTAGAAGATTTCTTTTTGCTAAATGCAATAAAGAAGCTCCAAGTATCAGCACAGCGATATTGGAAGACAAGGTTTCTTGAAACAGGAAGTGTGATTTCTGATCGTCCAAGGTCTGGTAAACCAAAGTCAGCTACATGTGACGCCAACAAAGGGTTGATAGGATTCAACATTTCGGAGGACACTATGAATAGGAATCGCTATGTAGATGTACTCAAAGAGAAGATCATACCGCCGTTTACAAGAACCAACACTTGGCTGCATCAACATGATGGTTTTTTCCCATTTTTTAATCGCTGCTCGAACTCTCTTGGATAATTTGCTCGAAGGAAAGTGGATTGGAAGACGTGGAGCAATCGAATGGCCAGCAAGAAGTCCGGACCTTAGTGCTTGCGACTTCTGGTTGTGGTGACATTTGCGCAAACAAGTCTATATGCAATCCAGCTGGTTTCTGTGTTTGTAAACCGCAATGAATTGAGACAGAAAATCGAAGAAGATGTATGAAGAAGACATGTATCGCTGAGCCATGAAAGACTTCCCGAATCGAGTTGCTGCATGTATGTCAGCCAATGGTGATCTCTTTGAATGAAATGTCTCAATAAGAACGTGCAGTACATGAATAATAACAATTATAATTTACATCATCATTAAATTAAATTTGAGATGTATTTCAGCGCCAAAGACTTTTGACACACCCTGTATTCTCTCCCGAAGTATCTATGCCACAATAAAAGAAAGATAAAGTATAGATACATGAGTTTCCAACGTTTCGAGTCCTATACCTTTCTCAAGGCAGCTAGCTATAAAATTAAATACTACGATTTGTGAATTGCTGAACCTCCTGTTGTCTCAGGACGTCTGTTCAATGAAGGTTTATGAAAATCAATGAGACGAGATTCCACCAAACTTGTTTCTGCAGCATCACGCAAACACCTCAGCAAATTAAAGGTAAAATCATCTATTGTATTATTCATACCGCAAATTTTATTGTGCTCTGATAACGCGCTGATATTATTTTTGTTCTTGATGCTGTTCTTATGTTCATTATATCTGTTATAAAAAGAACATGTTGTTTTTCCTATGTATTTGGAATTACATATCTTGCAGGTAAATTGATATACGACACAGCTGATATCACAGTTATATTTTTCTGGAAGTTTATGGCAAACAACGCAATTTTCATGTTTATTTACCGAGTCTCTTTTTTAATTTTGCGAGTCAAGCTATCACTAATGAAGGGCAATTTAAGTGTGCATTTACTTTTACTATTGATTTTGTAACTTTTATTTTTATTAGATTTTATCTTTGCTTTTCTAATGTCAGTATTAGAATAACCATTCAACTTAAGACTATTCATGCATTTATTTTCAAATTGCGTTTTAAGATGTTCCGGTAAAGTACGACTTCATCCTTCTGGTACTTCATCAATACTTTGTTTAACAAAATTGTCTTTTATATGTTTAGGTAGCCAGCAAAGACAATGGATAATCTTTGGATGGATTATCTTTGGTAACCAACTGTCTCGTTTCAGGGTGTTACACGAAGCTAGCAGTTTTGTATATTTTTGGTACATAACACTGTTATGCTCTATCCATATAGTTAGGTCCAGAAAGTTAAGTTTTCTTTCTTTTGGGATATCCAACGTGAATTGAATAGTTTCTTCGACAGAGTTAAATGTATCCAAAATATCCTTGTACGCATTTTCATTATATTCTATTCCAATGATGCAATCATCCATGTATCTTTTATATATGATATTCGTAAAATTATTTCTAGTTAATTTACTTAGACCTATTGCATCAGTGATAAATACCCATAATAACAAAATAGACTGGATTTGTGGCAAGATTTTGAACCAGTTTGTCTCATTTGTCCCTGCTCATCTAACAAGCACGATGCACCTGATGGAAGAAATAATTTTACGAATAGAACAGACGTCCTGAGACAACAGGAGGTTCAGCAATTCACATATCGGGAGAGAATGCATTAGTTTTGACAATTTTTTAGATACGGTCCTCCCGCTCACTGCTCTCACTTATTGAATAAGTGAGACTTGAATTGTCAACAGCCGTTTATCGATGATTTCAGCTGCTCGATTATGTACCGATTGTTAGATCTCTAGAAGAATCAAATTACCATAGAGTGCATATTACTGAAACATGCTACAGTCGTAGATTGTAGGTGAACAACTGAAACTTATTTTATCGAAACACTTTTATGCATAGAAAGAAAAGATCATAGAGTAGATACATTAGGTAGAGTAGGAACTCCGCATTTATTAAATCCCCAATGTGTACAGGGTGAGTCAAAAAAAACGTTATTTGAAGTTTGTGAAAAATCTATCTGAATTGTCATTCTGATTTCTTTCTCAAGTTGACTGATTGAATTTCTATGGTTTTATTTTCCATATCCAAGCACCAAATCAATGCTCTAAGTTCAAAAAATTCGAATTCATATCATCGAACGAATGGCTTCTGTACATAGTTTATACAAGTGTATGTACAAGTATTCATTTAGTGCTTCATTCATGCCAAACTATGATGGAAAGGAAGGCAAGGCTTGTTGCATGGGCGGTTACATTCAACAATGTGTCCGAAGCAAGGAGAAAATACATGGATGAATTTCATGAGGAAGCCCCGCCTCCACCGACAGTCCATCGTTGGATGAAGAAATTCCTTACGTATGGGGATATGAATATAAGCGTGAAAATGGAAGTGGTCGTCCAGTGACGGCTACAGGTGACGATATCTTTACCTCCATCAAGCCGATAATTGAAGATGACCCGAACGTTTCTACGCGTCGCATAAGCAACACGCTTGGAGTCTCGCAAAGTAGCGTCGTTCGCTGTCTTCATAAGAAAAAGTATCATCCCTATAAGCCAACCTTCGTCCAGGAACTCTCAGATGACGATCACGACCGACGTCTCGAATTCTGTCAATGGATCCTCAATTCCTCACTTCAGCATCCTCAATTCCATCTCCGAATAGTTTTTTCCGACGAAGCTGCCTTTCATGTGAATGGAACTGTAAATAAGCACAATCTGCACTACTGGAGCACTGAGAACCCTAAAGCTTTCGTCGAAAAGCTTCATGACCGGAGATCTGTCACTGTGTGGGCCATGATAGACCATACTGGAGTGCTTAGTTACGACATCAGTGAACTAACGATGAACAGCGATCGGTACTGCAATGTTCTGAAACAGCATGTTATTCCCTTCTTGCGACGAAACGAAAACCAGAGCAGATTCTATCAACAGGATGGAGCCCCTCCCCACTACAGCAACGCAAGTCGAAGAATCCTCGACGAAAATCTGACGGGTCGGTGGATTGGTCGAAGAGGACAAGTTGAGTGGCCACCCCGTTCTCCAGACCTTACTGTTTGCGACTTCTTCCTGTGGGGAGCGTTAAGAGACCGAGTGTATGCGCGACTGCCAAGAAATACGAGAGAACTGACAGCCTGCATTCGAGAGGAAATTACTTCTTTCACATCTAACGCCTGCATGAAGGCCTATGACTCATTTCTTCGACGATGCTCTCTTTGCATTCAGCAGGAAGGTGCTCAGTTTGAGTCGCTGTTGTAACCACAGCTTGTGAGGAGCAGCTTTTTCAATGTTCATAACCGCCTGTTGTTGCATTTTATTGTAACTTATAATAGATATCCCACAAAAGGTAAATAACGTTTTTTTTACTCACCCTGTATACACTCTCGATTTTATTAAATGAACTCAAGGGAGATACAGGTGGTATTGTCACCAGTGGCGTCGCGTGCTGCCAGACCATAGGCCTTCGCTCCAAAGTGGATTCCTATATTTATCCAGCAGACAGCATGAACTGCATAAAATAATTAATTTGACACTATCCTAATTTCAGTGAATTTTTGAACACTTGTACAAGTACATGAACATTCAAATCATGCCGGCATCCGTGACTACAGAATGAAATGATGTGAGAAAAAGATACTGATATTTAAATGAAAGGTACACTGTAGTCGTTAGACTACCCAATGTTGACTCTGCATGTGAATTGTGATTCACTATGAGTCCTGACAGCATCTTTTTCTGAACAGCCTCATAAGTACGCAATCCTAAGCTGACTGTTCGTCAACGCGACTCTTGTCTTCCCAAGATTCTAAACGTCAAATTTGATGTTGATTTCTCACATGACGCTTGATCACCTTGGTGAGATTACTATAGAGAACATTCACTGTCGAAGAAGCTCTCACCGACGCAAGACTCTGTTGTGATTATTATAGCTTGTCAATCACTTACATGTTTCAAATTTAGGGCTGCTAAAATGTTTTTTGTGCTCCTCCTGATATTCTATCCTTTGAGAGTGGTATAGTTTTTATTTCAATGCCACGGTGTACGTACGGTGTACGGTGGCTAGAGTTTTCCGCATAATCCCTCAGACTGGCCGGTGTAGAAAATAACCACTGTTGAAATCGCCGCCATAAACATAATATCACAAAATGCCTTGAATCATTATCTGAATCACACATCAAATTATGGAACCTTCATCGCTATCTCCTTTCTGCGGCTTCCGATCCAATATTCAGCCATTGGTGAACTCAGAGACGTCGATTCAACGCGTCATCATCTTCCCAAAATTTGGCGAAGCCACGAATAGGGAAAATTTGCGCCTCTCTCTATCTGAATCTAAGAATTTATAAATAGATCTTTTCTTGCATTGCTGCAATATGTTTGCTTCTTCGTTTATATCGGGAGAATACGATCGAGCTAAGCGCACACGCTCCACATATCACACAAACACACAATCTCCGTGATTTGCTGTGAACACATCCCCAGCGCATTGTGTGATTGCTTGAAGATCCCTGCAGTTTACAGCTGAGTGCTGGCGCTCGGAACGTATTTGAGAGTAGTGACTTGAAACGTCTAATTGTGTGTAAAGTTGCAAACGTAAAGATGCTCTCAAAAACAAAAAATTAAAACTATTTGAACCTTTCTTTTATGAACGGAAATGATTATTTTTGGGTATGCGGCGAAGGCCTCGCAGGCACGGAGACGACGCCACTGATTGTCACCAAATGTGAGATATGCAAATCTTTGCAGTTTTGCAGAAATTACAACAAAATTGAATGATCATGATTGCAATGCAGAAGGAATGATGGTATTTCACAGATTCTCATGACAGCCTTGGAGATTTGATATTTGCTAAATTAGCAATTCAATGGGTTCCGATAATGATGAAAATTTTCCATGGAAAATTATGGAAAAAATTGGATAATTTTGGGAAATATTGGAAAATTATGAAAAATTTTGAAAGCTTTGATTTATTGATAGGCCCTATAAATTGAGCGCTTCCACTGCCGAGGCAGGTGCGTACCAATAAATTGGGTCTAAAACTTTTGATTTCATCATTCGATTGAAGCGATCGTGGCAACACGAGTTCCGTCCGCGGATTTTTGAACATTCCTTTGCTACCATTGGCTTGTGCTGTATTGTTAGCATTTTTAATTATCACACAGACGCCGTTTGGGATAATGTGAATCTTGCTTTACATTAGGGGCATAATTTCATGCAATGAGAAAAATCTGGAGCAAAAATAATGTACTTCATTTTGGAGTTTGCTAATTGTTAGCTTAAAAGTTAAGCTTTACTATGCAGCGTTGTTCAAAGTGATACAAATTCTCCATGTGTTGATGAACATGTGAAGTATAGGCACACAGTCCACGCAGCATTAGACATACATGAGCGACCATAATAGAAGATTTAAAGACTGCAAACTCGTTAGACATTTAGAAACTAAAGATATCTGTGATGAGTGAAGGAAAATCTATGATAACTTCTAAATTCTGGCGTATTGTCCGATATCTTCGTTGAGGACAAAACACATCGTCCATTTCTAGTTCAGATGGTTCAGATAGTTCCAAATCGATCTCAGATATGCCCAAATGAATTTCACACATTACCAGATGAATTGGAGATCTCCAGTTTCTTTTCAAAGTTGAGTCTCTAACAGATATCTGAAATTCAACTAGTGAAATCTGAAATTCATCGAATGTCTGAAATTCTTTTGGAAAGATGTGAAATAGACATATATGGGAAAGGCGATGGTTCCAAAAGTTAACATGCAGGGATGATAGAGAAATTTTCGGTCTTTGAATATTACATATTCCTTTCAAACGACTATGATAAGCCTCCAAAACAAAAGCAAAAACGTCAATTACAGAAAAATAAATTTCAATATTTTCCATTTGCATCACTAGGTTCCGATTACTTTCTTGCTCAACCTCAAGGGCATTTTCTTAAGCGTGATCATATTACAGGTAACATGCCACTGGCAGAGCAAAATCACATAATCAAAGACAATGACTTCATTCAACTTTGAAAGATGTAAATGGTTTCACATCACTGTTCAGATTCAAGAAATGAAACATTAATTTAGTGAATCATAAAATCATGTCGGTGAAAATTGAATTAAAAACTTGAAATTTCATCCAAGAAAGCACGAATGACATCGCGAATTCTTCAAGACCTTCATTACAATACAATTCATGAAATTCCCTTGATAATCAGCTTGATTTCCGCTTGGTTAGGATGCTGATTATCAAATATTCATTCCTTTTGATCTAACTTGATGCTTCATAAGTTGAACTTCATACTATCCCAAGGGGAAATTTCACAGCAAATCTTGGTAAGATTCATACTGAATCTTGTTCTGGTTCCAGTATCAAACTTTGAAAATCATGCAAGATATGCAAGGAATACCAAGTTTTTCTCAAAATGAATCAGTAAGATCCTTTATGAATCAGCCCTTTTCTGTTGCAAAATTCTTGCTGTTTCATAATGGTTCCAGAACAAAACTTACAAAAATATCGCGCACACATTATAGACAGCAAGATCCCCGCTGGTAAGTTTCATAATTCCACTGATTTCCCATAAAATTAGCCTGATTCCAGCAATAATCTTGGTAAATCTTTCATTTTCCTTAATAAATCAGTACTATTACACTGATACTATTAATCAGTGTATTACTAGTATCAAGTCAATTGCATCTTCCAAACTCTCCTTAACACTGAGAGAGGAGAATCGAACTCCTGATGCAAATAAATGGCATAGTATCGATAAATGTCTAAAATGTCATGTTAAGACCTGAAGTAGAAAAAAGGAGATGGTTGTCGTGCCTAAGCTATGGAGTTGAGTAGAGATCGGAAAACATTCGGTTGATTAGCATAGGCTTTTATTGACTGAAAACGGAACTACGACTGTTGCGACAATTTGAAAAGTGACTACATAAAACAACAGAGAGTTCATACTAATAGTACTGCTAAACAATCACAATGCACGACACTCGCCCCCAGTCTATAAAGTTTGCATAGTATGCAAAAACAGTCACATGAATTTAGGTTGAGATTTTTCTTAACAGTCTCGACACTTGTATGGTATGGAAGACATTTATTTACAAACAGGTTACAGCAATCACAGCAGCAGTACTATTACTATTAATACGATAATCAGTACTGTTACTATTAAAAAATTTGAGATTCATGCAGATCCTTAATAAGACAGTAGATCAAAAAACTTCAATATGATTTTCAGTAACTTAGGTACATCTTTGGCTTAAAATAGAGCCATAAATATCTCTCGCGACGTGCCACCAGTTATCTGAAAACTGAGGTGAAGGATGAGGCCATACTGGGCTGAAGTGACTATATTTTGCAGCAGTCAATCTTCTTCCCTCTTGTGTTTCTATGCCGACAAAAATAACTACCGTGAAATGGGGTGACTTTGCCACACGGGGTGACTGCCATTTTATAAAAAATACAGATGTATTATTTATTATACTGAAAGGAAAGAAAATGATGACTATCTAGCGCAACTAAGCACGAGTCTGTTTATTAATTTACTTAATCAAACCGCTAAAATTATGAAGACAGTGGTGAGTGCGTCCAATAATCCTCTTTCTCTGCAACGATGAAAAAAGAGTGGGAAATGTCGCTCTTAAACTTCCATCTGGTGCACTATTTTTGGGACAAGTACCCTTTTTCGGATATGAATAATCTGTCGCTGCAATATACATAGTTGCCATTTCACATGATTAGGATAGTTAGAACATTTGTGCATGCATATAAAAAATCGATGGCAAAGTCACCCCAACCAGTTTTGCAAGCAATGAATGAAACATCAGCACAATATTATCCTATCTTTTCTATTTCATGCAATTGTCTATGATTTATTCTATCTTTTTCTTTTCGGTATAATTTTGTATCCATCGGTACATTACCTTTCAGCTGACGATGCCCAGACAATAAAGCGAAAACTGGGTGCTCGTCGATACGTCGACTACAGCCTCGAAACTGAGATGATGAGATGAGATCATCTTCTTGGATACTAAGATTTCTTGTGATTCGCAATTGGTGATTGATTTTCATTTCAAGTCAACCAACACTGGCATCTATATGCCATTTTCTGCGTATGCCCCGTTGACGTACAGACTTTCTGCGATGCGCTCTCTGTTTTATAGAGCGTTCAAAATTTGTTCGAACCGCAAGCTATATGAAGTTTCTGCTAATGAGATTTCCAAAATTTTTGCCGAAAATGGTTTTGATATCAAAACAATTAACAGAATCAAAGAGAAGGTCGAAAGGAGTGTTGAGAGCAGGAGCCAGCTCAGAGACTCTCAGCCAGAAGCTGAGCAGTTACAGAAGAAAGTTGTAACTTGGTCCGTTCCTTTCATTAGCCATGCTGAAAAAGAAATGAAAAATAAAATTCGTTCCATCAACAATCTTCTTCCGGCGAATATCGAAATTCGGCCGGTCTTTAAAATTCAAAAGCTCATTACTCAATTTCCTAATAAAGACAGAATTCCGAGTGAATTGAAATCATCTATTGTATATCAATACTCCTGTCACCGCTGTAATATGCGGTACATCGGCGCCACTAAGCGCCATCTCTCGACTCGGATTTCTGAAAACCTCAAGGGGTACCCTTCACCCACTGAAGTGTCTACTCATCCGCATAGCCCTAAAATAGAAAATTTTTCGATAATAGGTAAAAGCAATCAGCCCTTTATTCTTGAATCAATTTTGATAAAAAGCAATGACAATCTTGCTAATGAAAGGAATGGCTCTTATACTCTCTGTCTAAATCTGTAAATTTGTACATGCTGCCTTTTAATTTTTGTAAATAGTATGTACATATTGCTCGATTTTAAGATTTTAGGTTTTACCAATTGATTTATTGTATGAAAGTGCGACTGTGAAGCTTTGTGAACTGTAATTATGTGTTGTGACTTGATTTAAGAAAGATGAACTGTCTCTGTTTGTTACTCCACCGCTGATGATGATGTATTGAACATCGAAACATGTCCGGTCAAAGAAAAATTGTTTTTCCTTTCTGAATATGAAATGCTTGGGCACTTCATATGCCTGAAATGCCTGGGCATATATATATATATATATATATATATATATATATATATATATATATATATATATATATATTCGTGCCACTATGAAAGCATAGTTCAAATGTTAAGTTAGCTTTCTTCTGAGACTTAGCAGCAAAAATTCCATACATATTCTGATCGTGGAGCATATTCGAGACATACGAAGCATTAGAAAATGAATAGATAGTACTCTACCGATGTTAGGTGTCCATACGGCAATATGCACACCGGAATCAATTTCAATATTTTTATTTGTGACTATTTGTGAGTGAGCAACCTTTGTGCAACAGTTTGTTTTGATTAGCTGTTGGATTAAAAATATCATTTGTCATGATTTGGCAAGCTGATCTCAATTTTCCGCGTTGTAACTGTACTCATAGCCTAGCTAAAGGGAATGAATGAAGATAAATTCATAAATGCAGCTTTATGAAGAGGACTGTGTATCTATTTATTCCTTGATTGTCCTCAACTCCTTTATCGAATAATAGCAAATATACTTGCAGCTGTAATATTCATTGTAATTAAATGGCTTGCGGAATACGCCAACTGTACCTTCAAAATATGTAATTATTTGCTGACGGTTCGGTGGTAGTCTGCAACCTTTGATCTCTGCAGATGGTCAGCATGTTTTGGATAACTCACAAGCTATGTCTATGCGAAAGCTTTTTGATATTTTAATTATCAAAATCGACTACATTTAGTGTTCAAGACAGTATTGTTAAAATAATTAACAATAAAATTGCGGATGTGCCATTTTCCTTAAATGGCAATTGAGGTAGTTACTCCAAAGTTGCAGGCATCCCACTGGTCCTACTTCTCCAACATATACTTCCTATCTTTTCTCAATTAAGATCCCTACATTTCAATTGGTACCGTTAGATTTCTCACTAAGCAAATTCTTCTTGAATTTCGCCATTTTATGTTTCAATCTACGTCACAAAAATACCTGCATGATCATTTGAAGTACATGCAAGTATGCTGTGTAGTAGCATTTCTGCTAGTCAAGACAAAGCTACCAGTATGTGCGACATTTCAGATTGTCAGTTACCTGCTGATAAGCTTGACATGTTGTAGACGAATTCCGCGCAGCGTAGCAAAATTGGCTTAACAGCTAAAAGTAAACATGAGCCAGATAGACATCCTTTAGCCCGACATTTGCTAAACTATTCAATCATTCCTCGTTTATGTGTGATTAGTGGGCTATACTTGCTTCATGCAATGGAATACCAGTAAACTACGATATTGAGAATTTGAGGTCCGCTGCTCGATGGTGAATTTCATGCTTGAGCTGCATATATGCCATGCCTATATGTGTCGTTATTTCCTATATGGTGTCGAGTTTGATCCACGTATGTTACGAGTGAGGCGCCATTGTCTGTACACCCTCGATGAGATGAGTTTCTTTGTATGCTCTATTACGAAGGATTCCTAACAGGATATTTTTTAGGTGATTACGGATCAAGGTTTTGAATAGTCTTAAAGAACGTCAGAATCTTGTTGCTACAAAAGTTCGTATAATGGCAGAGAGCACCGCATGTTGGCATTCGCGACCTTGCAGATCCACTAATTCTGCCTAATCAAGTCATTCGTAAATACGCTGCTCTTGTGTGAAGCTTGGGATTAAATCTATATTTTTTATTCCTGCATTCTTGCTTTTGTGTGAACAGCAGGATAAATCTGACTTGTTGAGGAAGAGCATTTGTTATTTATTTATTCATTCATGGTTTTCAGGACTTTGAGATCTCTCAATTTAAGCATGAGATTGAACAGTTTCTATGACGCAATATATATATTTTAAAAAATGGTAGTCCAATTACACACGGCGAAGTTAGGGCGACGATATCCTTGGATCTTGTGCTCAGGTTGTCATACTCCATCACTATCTCATGTATGCATGTCAACATAAGTCTGAAACGTAGATTTAATTTCTTCATATTGGGTGGAATCTTCTCAATTCGAACATTCTGAAGATATTCATAGACGTAAGCAAGCGATAAAAGACTGTTTTTGCTTCTCATCTGATGCATTGAGATTTTCTGCCCACTTATTTAGCTCTTGCAGATCCATTGAAAGGTTCCCAATAATCGTACCCAGGGACGGCTGAAGACGATTGAAGATCCAGGGGCACCAAATCAGATGGGCGCTTTTCATGCGGTTTTCGACCATAGTATAGCTATGGAATATATTCTAAAATGCTGCTGACATTTAACCCTTAGATGCATAAATTATTTTCAAAATTGAAGTTTTTTTGAAAAATAAAGATTTTCTTCAAATGCAATTTGCGGGCGTTCTAGGGATCGTACGAAATCGGGACAGGTGCCATTAGAAGCTCATTGATCTCCTCTTTCTTTTGGTTGCAAATTTTTGCCGATTTGTGGTCAGCATTGCTGCGCATTTTTACCACGTGCCATTTTTGATGCCAGAAATATATATGGTCAAACTAGCAGTCCTTTTCATTTAAGATTCAAAGAACACAAATCCGGTATTCAGAAGCAAGACAACAAAAGCGCTGTTTTAGAACATTCCAAAGCTCAATTGACTTACTTGACCGCTGCAATGATGCGATAGAGAACAAATTTATCAATCAAAGCAAACCTGAACTAAGCATTAAACATGAGCGCTGTTGAATGGTCTATAAGTGTTTTGTATAAAGCTTATTTTATTGCACAGACGGCTATTTCCCGTGAACAAGTTGACAAGACGACGAAACGTCGGGTGTCATTACAAGAAGATTTTCAAAATATAAAGTCGCAAATAGGGAGTGAAGTTCGTTTTTCCTTTTTTCACCAAATGTTCAACCTCCCGTGTGAGACTTTAAACCCTCCATACTGAAGACCCAACATAAGTGCAATGCTGATAAAGGGACCCGCTCAAAGCTTTGAGGGGAACCTGATGCTAGTGATAGGGTTTCCATAGAATAACAATGGACTTTCAATAGGCTACTGAAGGTCCATTAAAACTGATAGTGTGCTGGCAAAATTACACTGGAACAATAGGTAGATTGAATTCCAACACTTTTTTGAGTTATCCCTGAGGAGGTTGATAATTCACATTTGCTTGACATGTCGTAGACATATCCGTTATCACAAACAAATTACATTAAACATTAATATTAATTCTGCTATTTATTTGTTTGCTTTATCCATTGCCTGTCAAGCATGACATCATTACCTCCATCACACGCTTTTCGGCATCGTTTTCACTTGAATGGGATTGTGCTTAACAGATAAAAGTGGAAAATGATAACCAAGCAACTCATCGGCAATCTTTGGCTCTGTCAAATCAGTGAGATGTCTGAAAGCTTTGAACATGATTTGAATTATGGGAGAAGGGCATGGAAAGTCCCACCCCCCCCCGTTTCCGCCGTGCCTGATCGTACCCCTAGTAAACAGATGAGCTTGAGCAATTTATATCTATGATGCCTTAAATCGGTGAGCTGGGAATTGTATCTTCGAACTCGTTGTATTTAACTCCATCTCATTCACGAGTCAAAAGTGACGTCAAATGCACATGTACATGTAGGTGCGTGGATGGTTCTGAAAAATAAATCGTTCTGAAATATTTGGGAAATATCTGCCTCGCAGATCGCATATGTTTGTTATATACAGTATACCCTGTCGATGAAATATATTCCATGACCAGTGTTGTTGTCGCTGAAAATTCCGGAGGTGCAGCGAGAGCGACTGAACATTTCAGGGGCCCTCCCTAATAGGGCCCTGCGAGTCGGGCTTTTGACAACCTCGAGTCGAGTTGGGCAAAATTTTCAAAGATGTTAAGATGCAAAAATGTGTTTATTGGCCTACTTAGGCCAATAAAAACAATGAAAAGAATAAGAAAATGAGGTATATGGCGACGCAAATCGTTGATCGAGTGAGTGGGTTATCCTTTGTTAAGTATATGTTATTGTTGACATTAGACATACAGTATACAAATTTAAAAAATTCTATGCATGCAATCATTTTTTGCAATCAATTTTTCAAAACATTTTGTTTGAGTATTGTAATTGTATATATTTTACCTTGTAGGTATGTTATACAATTACTACTTAGCAAGCGTGCCATTATTCTGAATACCGTACAGGGTGTGAGAGAGCATCGCTTAATTGCTATCAGGAAATTGACAAAAGATCAATTTCATCTTTAACGAGTTAACTTAAACCAGTATTTTTTGCAGTTATGAAGTGCTATATCTACTGGTCGCTGTTAAATATCAGAGCAGGTTCTATTATTTTAATGTTTATAGAAATTAACAGAGTTCGCAGTTTTTATTCAAGTTGTACACTATTGCAATGTGCATTGATCGATTTTTGTGTATATATCTAATAGTACTCTATTCATTCTATTCCAGTTAAACAGCTTCTGTAGTTATTTATCTCTTTAGAGAGCAGTACATCATCAAACCATCTATCAATTGCAACTGATTAGTGTGATTTTGCTCGAGTTGTAGTCTGCTAACCATTATATCATCCTGCACTTGCCTTAATGAGAAACCTGTTCACTTAAGTTGATGAGTGTAATTTTTTGTGAGTAGTGTATTGAATCATTTTTCGTTTTTCCCAGAACATTGTTTTTCAACAAAAAAATGATAACAGTGTACGTGCGTATTTTTACTAAAATACGAAATAATGATTCTGAACAGCTGCCAGAGTGAGTACTTACGTGCTTGAGATAAACCAAAAACCGCAAACAAACTGTCTGATAAGCTAAAATAATATGTCCGAATTGTGTTTTGCAAAGATAAATTTTTGAGATAGAAATAATGAATGTTCTCCAGGGATCGCAATTCACCCAAGAAAAAAAAGGAAAATCGGGGAAAACCGGGGTTTGAATGCATAAATTTGAAATATTTACATTAGACTAATTTCGAAAAAAAGGAAGAGAGGGAAAAAAGGAAAATTGTGATCCCTGATATTCTCCTATTGGCTGATGTGATTGGCCGTCATTAAATGTGAATGAATTTAGGGAACATTTCATTGCAACTTCAACAATATTGGTGTGACCAGGCTGTGAACAAAACATAATGCTAAATAAACGCGTTAAAGTAGTAGGTCATTAAAGAAATTCAATGTAATCGAAATAAGAAAGCTATACAAACGCGATATATCTTTACACATGTTCGCCAACTCGATTCGAATTCTCATCTTCGTTCAAGTACTCGTCGAGTCGTTCGAGCACTCGAACGGTATAACAAAATATCGAGTCGAGTGCTCGAGCGGTCAAAGTCGAAATTCGAGTCGATTCGAGTACTCGCAGGGCCCTACTCCCTACCCCCCTGTACCCGCGTGTCTGCCTATGTTATTTTTTCTGCCAATCTTTTTCTTGTATTTTTGCCGCCTCTTAACCTAGTGTGAAGTGCATTGAAACCGCTATTATTGCACATGTAGGCCCATTCATAGAAAGTTTATTTTAGTTGCTGACTGTGTATTAACGGTACCTCATGAACACTCATTCATTTGTTCTGAAGAAAGCATAATGATTGAATCTTGAAGCATGATAAGGTCCTACTTGATTAAGCCTATTCAGGCATAGTGTGCCAATATAGGGGTCTATTTAAATGATGACTATTTTGAAAAAAGACATCCGGGCGAGGCTCAGGTCAGATAACTGAACTTCATAGGGTGGACCCGGATCGAAAAATAAAATCTCCAGCCTAGGCTAACGGACCCAGGTCGAGAACTCCGTCCCGGTTCCCACTATGCGAAAGCTCTTCCAACCACTGATTTCCCAAATGATCTTCAAATGAAAATTTCAGTCTTTGAAAGAATTCTGTTGCTTTCAATTTATCTTTTCAACAAATGATTGTCAAATACACCAGAAAATAACAACCATCAGCTCTGTTACCAATAAAAATTCTTCGATAGACATTAATTGCTAAGAATTGAAAACTGGAAAATTGGGTGGAAGGCATGAGCCACAGACACGTGGTGAGGAGGATTTACGATCTAATCGAATAATATGTGGATTTCTTACTGCGTAGTATTTCGACTACTTCCAAACAAATAATCGCATCAGTTGCTTTTTTGAAGTGCTGACATGTCTGCATCTTTAGGCTCGTGGCCTTTTTGAAACTAGCAGCATGATTTAGTTAAGTGTAGATTTTCCTGAATTTTGCAACAACTATAGTGTGCTACATATAGAATTAATTCTATAGGGGGGGGGGCGGTGAAGAGTGAATACAGAGCGCTTAGCGTGGCTTACGGGAGCTGAGAGAACTCCCATTGTTAAGTCTTGATGTATGAGGCGAAGTTCGTGTAAAGGCGGATTACATATTCATCACACATCGATGACATGTTTATGGGATTCGAGGATGAACAGGATCTGTTTGCTTGTGGGAATCGAAAAGGCAAATACTGATGTATAGGATTTGTTTACATGTGCGGATCGCAAAAAGCAAAATGTATTTTTTGATGGCATAAATTTAATGACAGGATCAGTTTACATGTGGGAAACGTAACATTTGAATGATGTCTGACTTATCTTTGTGGCATATCTTTCAAGACATATCATTACCTATTCAGTATTTCGTCAGCCACTATGTGTGGGACCCCGCTCGTCTGGGTTTGAGTGTTCAGGTTAGGGGTCGAAACACAAATAGACGAGTACCTGCTGATGACTGAAGGACTGCAGTATTATGTTTTATATCCCTTAATCGGTAGCTGAAGTAGTGATCGATGTATTGTATTTCAAATGATGAACAAATGAAGAAATATGGGATTACATGAAGTATTATAGACGGATTAAGAAACTGGCGATAACAAATTCAAGTGAAGAAATAGTATTTTCCATATTTAGTCTTAGGTATAGTGTGTATAATTTCATTGCTTTCGGTGTAGTAGAGTGTCATTGTAGTTCTATTGTTTGCCTCCATTATCCACTTTCCACTTATCCACCATGTGCAGTGTCAGAATCGGTGTAGTAGCATTATTGTATTTCCATGTTTTACCTCCACTTTTCCAATTTTCATCCATCGATCTCCTGTTGTTTTATAATATCCATTTTTAATTTCCTTCACCTATGATGATCATTGTCCTATTGTATTTCCACTACCAGAATCAGTAGTCGGTAAGATATATTAGACGTCTGTTTTGAACATGTATGCGGCAGTGTTTGGAATCTATGGTATTAGTATATTGACAGTAAGAATGAGTAGTGTTACAAATCTTAAGATTTCCACTTTTACCAGATATTGGGCCAAAGCTGATCAATTTTAATTCGTTGCCACGAGAAAGCTCAATTGAGCTCTTTTAAGAACGGATTAATCCAATGGTTACAGTAGTATTGCATCTGTACACTTGCGGATAAGAGAACGCCATCAGTCCTCATTAGGACTACTTCAATTAGTAATTTGAATTAGTAAGCATTATGTTCTATTATAAATGGCTGCTGGGATGATTTTCATCATCGTATGAGAATTCCAAGGTTTTGATTTTCTGAACTAAGACCACGATCCTGAAATTAAAGACCGCGAAGAAAAAACAGCCCATTTTGACGTTGTATAGACACCATCAGGGTTGCGCAACCTGCGGCCGTAGCAGAGCCCAAGTGCGGCCGTGACATCGAGAAGTAAATGAAAAAGAATAATGTACATGTATATTGCAAATATTTCTGAAATTCAAGGCAATCGAAAAACAATCGTCACTATGGTGGCATACTAGTCACCTTGTAGCTGTCGAACACCTTTATGCCCATACTGCTTGGAAAAATGCGCGTCCGTAGGCACGTTGAAGGCGTTCAAGCAGTTCGATAACGCATGAATAGAACATTTTAGGGAAGCTACATTCATGGCTAGAGTCATCAGCTAAAAGAAACAAAAGAGACAATTGAAGTTTGCTCGAATTGCTCACGCGTTAGCTTCAAGTCCATGACCTGAATAAGGATGCAAGTGCTGATAACACCTTACGTTTAAAACCCTTTCGGGTCAAAAATGACTTGTCAGTCGTATATGGGCTAACTTGTTAACTCATTCTTTACGAAGTAGACCTTTATGCAATTTTCACTGTGTCATTCATCAGTGAAAGCTAATTTGAGTGGTGGAATATAAAAAGGATTGGCTATTGACCTTGTTGTTTGCACACGTTAAATGCGGCCGTGATTCTTCCGGCCTTTGAAATGGCGGCCGAAAAATGTAAAAGGTTGCGCACCCCTGTGCTAAGATATTCGGTAAGTCCATTTTAAGCCTATTATAATCGTCAGTTTTCTCCACACACATCGCACTGATGCTCACTGCAATGAAGCAGCTACAAAATTGCTTTGACTCAACCAATCAATTGACTAGATTGATTATTTTCCATTTGAGATAAGCTGAAAAACCGTGATGTTGCCGTAAAAATGCTTATTCTGACGAGGCCTTTCGACCGGCATATCAAGCCATCGTCAGGCGAATTAGACATTCATGTCACAAATGTAGAACACAAATCAAGTGAAGCAGCCGATAAAATGCAGCATAGATAGAGGACATTTCAAAGGTCGGAAGAATCACGGCCGCATTTTTGACCCGAAAGGGTTTTAAACGTAAGGTGTTATCAGCACTTGCATCCTTATTCAGGTCATGGACTTGAAGCTAACGCGTGAGCAATTCGAGCAAACTTCAATTGTCTCTTTTGTTTCTTTTAGCTGATGACTCTAGCCATGAATGTAGCTTCCCTAAAATGTTCTATTCATGCGTTATCGAACTGCTTGAACGCCTTCAACGTGCCTACGGACGCGCATTTTTCCAAGCAGTATGGGCATAAAGGTGTTCGACAGTTACAAGGTGACTAGTATGCCACCATAGTGACGATTGTTTTTCGATTGCCTTGAATTTCAGAAATATTTGCAATATGCATGTACATTATTCTTTTTCATTTACTTCTCGATGTCACGGCCGCACTTTGGGTCTGCTACGGCCGAAGGTTGCGCACCCCTGTCTTAGCATGTTGCGTTTGTGAGACAGTCTCAAGCGAGACAATCATTAAAAGTGAAACAGTGGCATCAGCGAAGCAATTTAACTCTCGGGGAGCAAGATGTGGAAAAACAATCAATTGATTCCAACCTATAAAGTCTTTTTTCAATCTTTGCATGTAAAACTCAGACTAAAATACGTAGTTAGATAGTTTTTCTATAGTTTCGAATAGTTTTATTATAAATATAGATAGTAATTTTTAATATTAATATATCAAAGTAGTTTTTATCATAATTATTGAATCCAAGTTGTCAGGCTTGATTCGTCGCATGTTTCCTTGCTTGTCTGATGTTGCATAGTCAATTGAGCAAGAAAATTCAATAACTGCTATTGAAAGAAATGCATGGATACCATTCAAATCAATTGTTCAAGAGTTTCTTGGAAATCATGAAATCGACCATTTTGATAACTTGGTTGAGAAGTTATTGCAATGTTTTGCTAACGGTTTGGATGTGATATGTCAACCAAGTTACTGCCACTCTCATTTATACTTTTTGATCGAATGCTGGAGCACTATTTAGAAAACACGGCGAAGGATTTAATCAGGATAAAAAACACATGGTGTAGCAATACAGAAGTCAGAAGGAAACATCGATGATGGTTAGTTGAGTATTGTTCAATTAAGTGTATATTTACAATAAATCAACACAGAGAAATAGATCATTTATCGTCTATTTTTTTGCCATCAAGATTGTTCAGTTCAATCAATTACGATAATTTCCTACTATCATCTCTCATGCGACATTGCATTCGCTCTCGCCCGCAAATGCATGTAGCAAATGTGACACTCAGACAATCTGAACCCATCGGATGTTGTGACAATTTTACAATTTTTTACTTTTATTTGAAAACTACTCAGCATCCGCTTTGTAATTGAAAAGTACAACGCTACGGATAACATTTATTAATTTGCAGATTAATCGCTGTTAGTGTACACATTTTTGTTGATAAAATATCATTTTTTCAGCCATTTCAATGAAATCTGTAGATAAATCACAACAATTGCTCCGTCTCTTTCCAGTGAAATTTGATTATGGACATGACAGGAAAATTGATCATCAAAGCTGGATTAAATGATGACATTCGTCGCATCCCAATACACAACGAGGACATCACATATGATGAACTGATACTTATGATGCAACGGGTTTTCAAAGGAAAATTGAATTCTACTGATGAAATACTCATCAAATATAAGGATGAAGACGGTGACTTAATTACATTGAGTGATGATTCAGATTTAGCATTCGCGATTCAATCTGGTGGAAAGATACTGAAAATAACTATCTTCGTCAACAGCCTATCTGATGGACTAGATCAAGGAAGCGGTGCTAATCAAAAGAAGGAAATTAAACGTCAACTTAAAAATATTCAGCAGTGTCTGAATGATATAGTTAATCGGCTCGAGGGTTTGGATTCAGATTCTTTACACGTTGACACAACTCATTTACCAGATAAAAAGAAGAATGAAATTCGAGAACGCGAATCTCGATCTTCTTCCCGTTGCTCTGGAGCAGGAAGTGTACCAATAGGATCAAAAGAATTTGATCCCCTAACTGGAACTCAGAAACCTCTGACACAATCAATTCCGCCGATCTCGGGATCTCCAAGATCAGGGACACCTGGATCGGCGGCATCTAATGCGTTTTTGCCTACACAAGGAAGTCCAAAGCATCTACAGAACTCAACATCATCTACAGCTCCTCCAGTTTCTCAAGCGTTCCATAATCAAACTCAGGCAAACGCATATCCTCAAGGAATGATGTATCCAAATTCAGGGGTGCCCGTTCAACCGCATCAAGGATCAGGTCAGGTGTCAACTGGACCGCCTACTACGTTCGCTGGTCAAATGCAGCAGCAACAACCGCCTCAACAGGTGCAAGCGCAGGATCCTCATCAGACTCAACAGCAATCGCAACAAGCTCCAAGCAATCAAAATCCATATCAAAATTTTCGCAGTCAATATCAACCGTATCCCGGACAAGGCCAGGGTCAGCCCCCTTCTCAGCAACAGCAGCCCACACATCAAGGAGCATCGATGTATTATCCAACCGGATATCCGGTAAGTGAAAAAGCATTCGGTAGGATTGACTTTTTGATTTTAAATGACATCTGATGATAAAAGTCGAAGTTGAATAGAAGTCGGTTAATGGCGTAGGCCCCATGCCTGAGTAATGTTTACTGTGGAAATGGCCATATCTTTGGTTCAAGGTTATGTGACACAGCCATTTCTTGTTTTTGCTTTATTCTGGCTGTTTTTTTTTGGGTGGGCGAAATATTGAAGGACGATCCTCATACATGGGGCCGCGCGGCACTTTTCACGTATAATATGAAGGACCTAAGGTCTGAAAACACATTTATGATGGCCGGGTTAGAGCCAGGCATCGACTGTCGTAGAGACGCCAATGCACGGCATCGTAAGGAACATTTCTTCTGTATCATTTTCGTCATGGCAATCCTGGTATATTGGATTGGATAGACGGCCAATTCGATGGAAGTGGGCGTCCACCTTTTGACCCTTCTTATTTTTGCGTGTTCGGTCACTGTCTTGCTTTCTCACCCTTGAGAAAGTTAACAGCCGTTAACAGCTGTCGAACAATAGCTAATTTTTTTATTGGCGGGTGTAAGTCCGTTGTTAGAATGAAATGAATCACTACCAGAAAATTCCACCCTCAGCTGACTAAATTTGGTGAAGTCGAACTTCAGCTGTTATGAAATGGTGCCGGTACTTATGGGTTACCTCACCCCCCTTTTTCGACTTTGTCCATAATTTGTAAAAATGAATCAATCGTAACAAAACTTTGGATGCACGTAGCTGAGGATGCTTTTTACCTATATGCAAAACATTATACAAATCGGACAAGAGATTGTGATTTAAGTGCAGTCATATCAGCAACTTGATACGACTTCGCGTGGTCGACGCATTCTGAGCAGTTGGAACTTAAGATCAAATTAATTTCGCGACAACTCGTGAAGTGACAATGACCTAGCCACATTCTTTATACTAACATACTTAGCTAAAAAGTGTGTGGTAGGCTAGGGGTCAGGGGATTTGAAATAACAGCTAATGAAGCAAAAACGGAGAGAGAACAATGCACACACGAGTAATAAATGTGTCGAATAGTTGAAGTCAATCAAGCTACTGACATCGCTATACTCAAGTTGTCGTCTTTAATTCAACTGTTCCTGTCCGATTTGCATAATATTTTTTTGAGGATAGAAAATATTCTTAACTGCATGCATCCGAGGTTTTACGACGATTGATGAAGAGTTACAGATTTTAGACAAATTTGAAAACGTTGTGAAGATAATCCTTAAGCACCCAAAATTGTTACCAGCGCCTAGAGCTCAGGTGCAGCATGTCTATTATTAACAGACATCTAACAGTATTTATGCGATCTTTTTTTTGAAGAAAAAGTAGATAAGTATTCATCGAGCACACTGTTATTATCACCAACCGCCCCTGGTTTCATGTATGCATATATGACAAATAAAAGGTTCTGAATCATTCACAGTATTTAATGTTCATTTAGATTTTCGAGATTATGTAATCGCTTTCGCTTGCCCCTCGCTCTTCTATGATCGGTCCCCTAATTTTGTATAAGACTCGTATCCCTAGGCGATCTAATTGCTGCATGGACCCATTTCCTTTCCTCAAAGTGTGTTACATTCCTGTTGTTTCTACTCATATTAAAGGTGAAAGGGTCATCTGATCAGATGAATTCATACTTTTAGTTTCTAGGTGCTGTCTGTAACACTAACAGCTGTTTCATCACCTGAATAGGAAAGTTATCAAAGCGGTGCAGAATTAACGTCGGTGATTAAGTAGCTTATCAACTAATGACAGCTGCTCAGTAAAAAATCAATATTCCCTATTGGAACATTCATTACTTAGAAAGCTGCTTCTTTACAGAAGTGTCTAATTTCTCACACAGATTTGGAATTTCAACACTTACGGTTGACGTTTTTCACGAAGAGGAGATTTTGAAGATTTGAACATGGTAGCAGTAGCTCAGACACTACAAGCTACAAGCTTCCGTTTCTTTTTTTAAAATATTATACATTTTCATGGTATATTAATAATTCAAAATATTCTTGTCGTCAAATTTGATTTCTATTTCAACGCGAGCGTTCGAAATATTCTCCCGTTTCCAAGCAAGTTATGGAACACACTGATTAAACTTGCTTGACAAGTGCGAACGTCCCCAAAAATGGCGTCGAGATGAATTAGAAAAACAGGTTTAATCAGAGCGTATATTTGATTAATCAACAGCGTGTCATGAAATTGCAGTGGTTCTGAGATTAAAGCGCTTGATTTTTGGTAGGGCCTACTTTTTCATTGCCTACTTTATATACGTGTAGATCTGTCTTCACTCTTTGATGATTTTGTAAAAAGGATTAGGGCCTATCAGTGTTGGGCAAAATTCAGTGACATGAAATAGCTGATTATTTTCGAATCATGGAAATGCTGTTTTCACTTACTGAATATGCAAAATTAAGGCTTACTGGTATCGGTCAAAGTGAAAAGACATCCTAGCTTGTTTTATCTGCTTATTTTCCTTGTTTTTTTAACTTGTTGACTTTAAACGTGCTCCTGAGATGGTGTATATTTCTCAAAATGAATGGAAATCATAGCTTTACAAAAATGTAGAAATAGTGTTATCGCTGTCAGCTGAGTCAAAGGAGGGGGGTATTTTTCATGAGAAAAGCAGGCACAACAGAAATGCAGATGTAATTTTTCTCGTTGTTGGTCTTATTTCAACCGCCCATGTGTCCGTCTCCTCGTGCACCTCGTCGCCACGAGTCCTCTCGCTTGTTTATTTTGATGACTGTTCTTTCATGTTCGTTCTTCCTCTCCTCCAGAGAACTCGATTTTTTACATGCGTAATTCCATCGGCAATCCTGCATATAATTCTCTGAACCAAACGAAAGGATTTCGCTGGAACTGGTTGCTTTCTTATCTTACTGGCCTTCATTGTGTGACAAGGAGCCATCGACACAAAGGCGTGCTCGCCTTTCTGGGTTTTCAGTAGCTGAAGAGGAGTCTGGTTCACTCCAACCGCGATCTCTCTCAGCGTCAGTGTAGCAACTGAGATTCAGTGATATGATTGCGTTCCCTTTCACAAAACAATTAGTCGAATGAGCATACCTCCATGAACGAGCCACTAGCAGAGAATCGTAGAACAATATAAGTAAATTATCAAAATTATTTTTTCGCAGCATTATTACTGAAATGATTATCGAAGTAATTAATTAAAAATAATTTAATGAATTTCAGTTTCTGGTTTTTTAATTTTTTTGTTTCGATAATCAACAATATAAGTATCTTCCTTTATTGAAAGGGATTTATTTCATCTTGATTTTCGACGATTATGATGTTTTTTAACTCGATAAGGAGCTCGAAAGACGTCAGCTTCAGGCGAATTCTGTCGTAAATTTCCTCATAAGTAAAAGCGTGAATATCGATTCTATTGCGGCTGAGTTTTCGATGTAATTCGCTACGAAGATGTGCAACTTGCTCTTCGTCATTCAGTAAATAACTGACGACGTAAATCAAGGTCGGACTGTAAGTGGCTGCAGTTTGAGCTTACTCGTCAAGCGTATATATTCGTGAAAGCACCGGAGTATTTCTCTTCGAATTGTTGTTCGTCTGGTAGCTGAATCTGAAGACAACTGATATGGCAGTGGCAAATTTGAAAAGAACAAAAAATTGGACTAACTCTGAGGTAAATGTTTTGTTAGATTTGATGGAGAGCAATTATGAGAAGTTATTCGGTCGGCTCAGCTGAACTCTAATGAAGGAGAAAGCGGTAATATGGGACGCTATCGGGAAAAGTTTATAAAGAGACTCATAGGATGTAAAAAGAAAATTTACAGTTTTGAAAAGTGACAAGCTGAAACTTGTTTCTCAACACAAGCGAGGGACAACCCTGACCGGTGGTGAACCACCACCTCGAGAACTCTCTCCTCTCACCATGAGAATCGTGAATTTGATGGGAGAGAATAATCCCAAAGTAAACAGATTGGTTCAAATATGGACTCATGTCTTTTGAGTGAGAAGGATGCTCAATCTGATATTTATTCTGATCGAGATGATAGCGAATTGCCAAACGAAAGTAGGCCTACAAAGAAAACTGTTACTGATCCGAAATCTAAGTTATCGAAGAAAAAAGATCTAGAGACTCTTTTGGTAGCTGAAGGCATCGAAGACATGACAAAGAAATGATTTTCGTGGACCTCAAAATTAAAAAAGAATTACTGAAGCGACATTCTAAAGCAAAGTAAAAGGGAAAATGAAATTATCGTGTATGCTCATAGTTCATTTAGAGACACATTATCCACATTCATATTTGCTGCTTCAGTTTTAGTGTTAAGCGTTGTTAACGGATTTAAGTTAGCTGTCCCTAGATTTGTACTTGTATACGTGGTGTGATCCAAAATGTCCCGGACTAACCTACTTGCAGATAACCTGTGATAACGAATACTACTTCAGATGTAAATTTAGGTCTTTAAGGCATGAGAAATATGGTCGCCGAAACTTTTCCGGTCAGTTTTCTATTTTTAAAAAATATTTTTACATTTTAACATGAATTTCTGTATTTTCTGAATTGATCGAGATCCGATTTGTCTTATTGTTATAGTTAGATTGATTTTGATTTGTACCTTATTTGACGGATATCTTTGCCATGAATATTGCACGTCTTTTGTTAATTGCTTCATGTGTTACGATATCAATCAGTGAAGTTCATTCAGCACGCATTCATTAAGAAATCCGTGTCAACGATGGTTCTTTGTTCTATCAGTTTTCATGATGGATGTGACAAGCGTGTCTTCAGTCGAATATCGCAGTGTGATACGATACCTCCTGATCCGCGGCTTCGCTAATGGTGACATTCTAAAGGAATTAAGCCTGGCATATGGAAGCAAAGCTCCATCGAGAACTACTGCTTATTTCTGGATAAGCGAATTTAAACGCGGAAGACAATCTGTGGAGCAAGATTTTTCAACTGTTGGTCGGCCGCAGGAGATTCCGGAAGAGAAATCGAGTCAGTGCGATGAAGTGATTACAGCACACAGAAGGATAACCATCCGTGAGTTGTCAAGAGAGTTGCGAATCAGTTATCACTCCTGTCATGACATCATCGAAAGACTTGGATATCGCAAACTGGCATCACGTTTCGTACCGAAGTTTCTGTCACCTGAAATGAAGGAGAACAGACTTCTGGCGGCACAGTCAAATTTGGATCTCCTCGAAATGCACGGAGATCAGTTTCTGAACTGCATCCTTACAGAGGATGAAACACCTTTAAGTTTGTATCTGCCTCAAAGTAAGCGAGAATCTGCAGAGTGGCGAAAATCAGGCGAGTCTGCCCCTTTGAAAATGCGATCCGGAACATCACATCGCCGGTCGTTGATGCTGACGGTCTTTTGGAACGCTTCGGGAATCCAACTGGTTGACTTTGCGGATAAAGGAGTAAGAATCAATAGCGAATATTATTCCAATCTGTTATCTGAAGCGAGGAAGAAAATAAGAAAGCCACGAAACATTCCCCTCTACTTGCTTCATGACAATGCTCAGATTCACACCTCGCAGGAGACAACCAATGCCTTAACGAGAAACAGATTTCAACTATTGAGCCATCCTCCTTATTCACCTGACTTGGCCCCAAGTGACTTCTATCTGTTTAGATTCCTCAAAAAGCATCTTCGTGGACACCATTTTGAATCGCCAGTTGAACTGCGGGATGCAGTTACTGAGTTTTTTGATTCTTTGACACCGGAATTTTTTCATAAAGCTTTTTGTGAATTGAGACTTCGTTGGCAAAAAGTGACGAATGCTAACGGCTCATACATTGAAAAGTAAACTGTTTTCTGGAACAAAACATTTGTTTTTCCGTTAATTATTAGTCAGGTTATTAGTGATAGCTTAACTGTCAAGTTAATCTAAATATATTAATTCTAAATCGCTAGAATTTATAGGAAAATCTTGAAATTCAGACAAAAATGTTTGAAAATTTTGAAAAAATAGAAAACTGACCGGAAAAATTTCGGCGACCATATTTCTCATGCCTTAACCCTTTAGGGTTTAGTGGTACATTTTTATACCACCAACAATGTATTCTTTTGTGATCGTGTTTCGGCTCTTGTTTTCCGCTGTCATTTACCATATCTAACAACTTGGTAGAAAATGCATTGAAAAAAAGCTGTGACGAGTTTGTTTTACAAAATCAATTATTTTCTAGTGGATACAGACGATGAAATTGGACATTTTTTTCATTATCGACTTTTTGGGAATTGCATCGGGTAAGTGTTCATGTCATCTGTCTCTTTCATGTTCTAGTAACTTTTCTACCACAATGTTGGTAAGATGATAACCTAAAAAAACATAATTGGTCAAGACATGAGCTGATAATTTGTTTGTTTGTGCAAAATTGAAATAGAACACGTAGGTGGTACAAATATATACCACTAAGCCTTAGAGGAAAATTATGCAAAATAATGAAATATTCACGAATGCTAGTACATGTTCTGAAAAATGTATTGCTAGGTACTTGACATACATCCAAAAAGCCTAGATACACTTTTGCGTCTATGACGCTCCACCAATGTAGTTTTTGGCAAAATTTTCTCTTCAGGGACTCGACCACACACTATTAGCATCGTTATTCCGAAGTTGCTCCACTAGGCTATGTCCGTTTCTGTGGTGCTTATGCCTCAATTATAGTTTATAGCGTAGCCGTAGATGTTTGCTTTCTGTGACTTTAAGTAATACATTGAATCTTCTAAATAATGTACAGAATCAGAAAATGATTACAAGTAGCTGCTGCTTCAAATTTGACTTCTTATTTCAGGTGAGCCTGCCCATGCTGATGAAGAGGATATGTCTTTCTTTGAAGCGGACTATGACGCCGGATGGGACGAAACCGTCATATCGACTTCACAAGCACCTGAATCTGATGAACAACCTACTACTTCAACTATGACAGGACCCAGAGAAACCCTCTTCTGTAACTCATGAAATACTAAAGCTAGTCTTCAACACAATCCATCGTTCTCAAAAACAATTGAATATGACATTATTCGGTCTGACATCCTTGAACTGAACTGCCTATATGAAGTATTTCTCAAAGTTTCTGGTTTGAATCAACTTATTGGTGACATACTAATTCCCCAGTCACACGAATACGCGAAACAAAATGGGAACGTTTTTTCTGTTGAAGAAGAAGAAATGAAGGCCTTCGTGGGTATTTGTGTTCTAATGGGCCTGCATGTTCTTCCTGAAATGAGGGATTATTGGTCCACTGACAAAGCAGTTGGTGTTCCATTTGTGAATAATATAATGACCCTGGCAAGATTCGAAGCAATTAGAAAGAATCTGCACTTCTCTAACAATTGGGACGCCACCCCTAATGACCGTGCCTACAAGATTCAGGCGGTTTTAGATCATTTCAACATGCACATCTCTGTGTACATCATGTGTACATCTCTGATCAAAGGAAAAATGCTATGAAATCGACCACCGAAGCCGGTACAAATACTACCTCAGACTATTCTTCGATCAAATTGACACCGCCATTTCAAATGCCTACATAGTGTACAAGCAGATGAAAGACGCTTCCTGTAGCAATTCCTGTAGCTTCCCTTCCATGTCATCGAAGGACTTTCGCTTGAAGATTGTTCATGGTCTTGTAGGACAATTCTCATCAAGATCCAAACCGAGGTTCGAATCGGCAAAGTCGAAGAAAAGAAAGTTGCTCCAACCATCATCCAATGGTATTCCTCACCTTCCAATTGTCAAAAGCAATAGAGCACGATGTACGTTCTGTTCTTCAAACGAAAACGACTGCCGAAGTAATGTATTCTGCAGGATCTGTCACGTTGCTCTATGTCTGAATAGTCAGAGGAACTACTACTCATGTTATCATGAATAGTTTCATTCCCCTATTGCTTGATAGGCCTAAATTTGGACACAACACACGAATAATAATGTATATTGCTAATCATCATCAATCATCGATTTATCATTTTTTTGAGTTGTATGTGAAAAACAGGCATTTCTCCAACAAGTGTAGTGCTCTGAATTACACAATAACATGAGGGGTTTGGTATATTGCATAATATCAAAATACAATTTTAACCATGCCTACGTAGGTACTTGCATTAAAGAGCGCAACAACAATTGCAAAAAAACTATCTGCCGAGAGCGAAAATTTCACTAGGGTATAGTGGTACAAAAATGTACCACCCCCAAAAATAATATTCCCGATATATATTTTTCAAAATACTTGAGATATGTCTTAATGGGACCCTATAACAACTATCCATGAGAAGAAAATAAGATTCCTCAGTAAAATGGAGATCTGTGCCCTAAAGGGTTAAAGACCTAAATTTACATCTGAAGTAGTATTCGTTATCACAGGTTATCTGCAAGTAGGTTAGTCCGGGACATTTTGGATCACACCACGTATGTTTTGAGCATACATGATTATTTGGTCTTCCATTACATTGATGTTGTTTTTCTCAAAGACTTGGGTTCATTGATCGTTCTCTGTTAGGTTTTTTACTTTGAGTCATAGAATAGGTCTTAACGAATAAATAATGGATGTATTGTCGATTGGACAATATTCAAGAGAATGATTGAAAACACAGATAATGTAGCTTACGTATAAAGAAAGTATGTATAGACAGACAATAACTCTGATTCAGGTAATATCCCCTTGAAAAGTTAAGTGTAAAACAATAAAATAAATACTGCATCTGGACATGTAATAATCAAATAAAAGATAGCAGTAATGTCCTCGAGTTGTTTTTTTTTGAACTGTTGTCAATGATCTAACAAGATAGAAGCGCCTTAAAATGATGAGCCTACTAACTTAAGAAGGAAAATAAGATAATATTTTCAACATTTTCCGTTGGTGCAACCGCAATTTTGGTGTCGGACGTATAGTATTATCCGATACCAGGATTACGAGCCTATAATAGAAGCTGCAGCCGAACCGAAGGGGTTATAGATAGACTGTGTCAAGCTAGAAGAGGATTTGAATTCCAGTTTAAAAAAAATCAATAGTCTATCTGCAAACTTCAAAAGCGATCGAATTGGTGTCGGACGTAACACAGGAGACAAAACCTAGATGTTGCTTGAATATCTCCAAAGATGAATGTAATAGCCACAATTTAACTGCTTCATCTTACGCAGTTGATTATGCGCAATTCCTGAATGTGTTTTAATAAGAGACGTAAGTAATATTTCAAGGCAGAGCAGCTGATTTACTAGATGTCACCTCTTTATTTTTTAAAGTTTGCGCGCTTTTTGCAATTTGTTGGTGGCTCTATATGATAAGTAAACCCATCTCATTTCAGGAAAATTCAGATCTTCAGCTGTCAAATGATGTATAGCGGCTTGAAAATTGATGTCGAGGTTGACCTTCGCGTGGAATTGCCCTATATCAATTCCATGAAAGTTGATGAAAAGTTCTGATCAAGAAATTTGAAAATTGAGTGATAAATCAGCATGACAACCGCAGTTCTAGATGTCCAAACCTTTTTTTTGCCATTCTGATGCGCACTGTGGAATCAGTGTAGGATGACATTTAGCGTTTAAATTGCTCAAGTCTGGTGACATCTTTCGATGTAATGCCCAGACGAACTGCACAGTCTTACATGCAATTGAAATGTACATGTATATGCACAGCATGTCCATTTTGCATCCGTAGAAATTAATGTGAATACATTTTGCGATGTAAAATACTACAAATTGAAGCAATGTTTGTGCACCATTGTTTTCTTTTTAATTTTGAATTTAAATACTTGAAAAAAAATTGTTGACGTATTAAACCAGTAGGTCAGGAACTCATCTACTAATTTCCTATTGGTTCCTCGTCTGCGAATCTGCGTGTAGATTCACTTAACGTCAAATGTAATCATAAAATCTATCAAATTTAATCATTTAATTTATATGCTTAAAAGTAAGCATTTCTAAGTTTGGAACATCATTCTTAAAATGCTTCATGTTTTGCAGCCTCAGCAGCAGCCACAACAACAACCACCTCCAACATCAGCATCTGAAGTATCTCAACATCAACCACATCCACAAATTCCTCAACCACAGCAACCTTATGGACAGGTTGCTGATAACACTGCAGCCGGTCCTGCTGCACAATATCCACCAGCATCATTACCTCCTGGACCGCCAGGACCTCCTGGACCTCCAACTGGAGTTGGTGGTGGTGGTCAAAACATGTACGCTCTTGGAGGATTGAACAGTAAACAGGCATCATCTTACCGACAAGGTTATCGTTGATAATGCGCCATGATGGCAGTGAACAATGCTATTGGATTTTCCTAAAATCGGGTTTCTTCGGGGGTTCCATGTTTTATCGTTTTGCCATCGACAACCAACGAATTTCCATCATTTAAATCGAAACCAAATCTTAGAACAACAGATACTAACGCTGACATGAACTGATGTTTTCTTCAAAGGCAGAATGAATGTCAGCCATTCTAATAGATGATGATCACGAACACATTTCTCCACAGTCCACGCGCTTTTGTTCATTTCGTCTAGTTATTTGATTGATGCAATCCGTTGTTCACCTAATTTGCTTTTGTCAAAAATATTGATTATATTCAACTGAATATGACTCATTATTGTTTTAGCAATATGTTATAGTAGGAATCAAGGAAGTCATATCAACATGTGTGCACGCAATCAGTCTTTGTGAATATTCCTACTACAAATAAAAATCATCTAACAAGTTATGTTGAAGCTTTTTTGAAATCTTCAGACTTTTATCTTATTTTTATTTTGTAGTTTTCCTGCAGTAATGTTAACTTCGCAAGGAATGACAATTACGGTAAACATTCGATGCATTTTCTTATAGATGCAAAGATAGCATACAGCTAAATACATGCAGCTTTAAACTCTATATGTGACGTCACATTCACAAAACGATAGGCCTTGTGTATGTCGGGATTCTTTTTGTTGAGTGGGTCCAATGATGTGCCGATGTCTGTCACAACACTAGTGCCGGGATCATTTCACTGGTCGAGACATTTTGCATTCAACTTACCAACATTTTTGTACAATATCGTTCAAGTGCATAGGATTCATAGTAGGTTGCCTTTCAGCAAGATTTCGCACTTTTCCGCTGCAAGATGCAATCAGCAGTTCGCATATAATCGCAGTTCCTCTAATTGTCCTATGATCAGGAATCGCAATTCACCTACCGAGAAAATAATGGAAAATCGGGGTTTGAATGCATAAATTTGAAATATTTACCTACATTAATCAATAACGCTGAAGCAAGAACATGATTGATTTAATTAAACAATTGCCGCTAGCAAACAGCGGACTGCATCTCCATTACCTACATTAGACTAATTTCGCTAAAAAACGGAAAATTGCGATTCCTTCCTATGATACTTTATATTTGTCTGATGTGATGAGACATTGTGTAGGATGTCTTATCAAAGCAGATAAATTGAGATAAGATTATGCATGCCGATAACTTATCTTATAGCAATTAAGTGATAGGGCCTACAATCTGTGATCAAGACCAGTCCTAGATAATTTTGAGAGAATTTGTCACCTACTGGTACCGGGTATAGGGCAAATATGACAAAGGACTAAGTCAAAATTTAGGCCGCTATAGGGCAAAATAAAGAAACGGCAGTTTCAAATACTGTAGTATGCATAGGATAAAGTTAATTTCAAACCTTTTTTTATTATGTTATTAACATCGATTCAGCTCCTTTGTGTATGGGTATTGAATTTTTTTCCAGGTTTAAAAAGATCGGGTTTCATCAAATATATATTTACAAAAAATATGCGCACCACATAATTAATATACTCATTGAGCAGAAAATACTTGAAGAGGAAGACTAAAATTTCACGAAGAGGCGTTCTTTCCCTCAACACCAAAATAAATTTGGAATATATATCCCAATCCTACTTGATCAAGATATTTATAAAGTATTCCAAAATCCATATGTTTATCATTGGAAGTCGGATTAGCTCCAACGAAACATTTCTCCTCGAATCCAGTAAATTTTCTATGCGTTTCAATAGATTGATTAGGTTCTATCACAGCATTTTCTTCATATTTAACACAGATGCGTTTCCAAGTCATCCTGCGCATAATATGCCAAAATTCCTCTGTTCCTATCTTATCACCTTCAACACATATTACACCTGGTTTTCCTGGCAGAGAAAATCCTGATAGAGACAAGTCTTTTGCCGTTTCTAAGATCACCTTTCTCTTTATTTTACTGTACAAGTGGTGACTATACAACCACAGACGTTGAAACTGTTTGTCCTTCTTCGAAGTTTGCTTCTCTGGCAATCCAATTTGTGAACTTGTGACATCTTTACTGGAAAATTCATCACTGTAGATTCTTTCTGCATTTTCCTGCAACCAGGTAACTATTTGAGTTACACACAGTAGTCCTTTCTCAAATGTATGCTTCAGAAAATCACTCAGCTCCGAAGTAATTCGCTTCACGACGCTGTTCGACAACTCCTTGCTTCGTAACATGAATTCAGGAAGAACATCGGGATAAGATAGTGGTAGATCAACATTCAGTTCCAGAATGTCAGTGTCCTGAAAAGAGACAATGCAAATAAATTCATTATAAAAGACGACCGTGAGACAGTTATTCATTTTCAACTACTTCAAGAATTTGTGACAAAAAAGTAACACACCTGCAGATGTAAAAACATTTCTTTCATATCTAGAGAACCTGAAGTTGCGCCTTAAGGAAAAAACAAAAGCCATCGATATAAGAAAATATAATATACTCACTGACATAAATAATGAAACCAACTATCATTGACTTGAATGGAAGTTTGTTTCATTTTTTCTATGGTTTGAGATGATATCTCGCTTTCTATGTATCACCATTGAACTCCATATGATAAGGGAAATGATATAGGACCATCAAATTTCAAAATTTGATATTGATCACAGTAACAGCTAGAAGTTGAACAGAATCACCACCTACTGCTGACCAGATTTGACTTATGAAATGGCGCACGATAACTTTACCAGAGGAATGGCAATTGGGATGATGCGTTGTGGGCAAAGTTCTACAACTGTTGCGGAAGAATTGAAAATTTCAAGGGTCGTTGTATGGAGGTGGTGGTGTCGTTGGAAAGCAGAAGGAAATGTGGAAAAGAAGAACGGATCAGGAAGACCAAGGGTATCATCCAAGCGGACAGATGCACGCTTAGTTTTAGCTGCTAAAAGAAACAGATTTGTGTCCGTCCCGAAGCTAATTGTGTACTGGAAGGTTGCTGGGAACGTTACCTGTAGCGTTCGAACTGCATATCGAAGATTGCGAGAAGCTGGTATACAGTCTCGACGACCCGCTGTGAGAATTCCGCTGAGCCTGGAACATCGAAGGAGACGAGTGACGTGGTGTCAAGGTCATCAGTCGTGGAGTGACAGTCAGTGGGAACGTGTGCTCTGGACTGATGAATCGAGGTTTACTCTCGATTTCAACGATGGTCGGATCCGTGTTCATCGCTTGCCAAGTGAACGATTTGCTCCATGTTGCGTCAAAGAACACGACCGGTACGGCGGCGGTAGTGTCATGGTTTGGCCGGTATCTGGCACAATGGAAAAACACCAACCAATCGTAGTGAAAGGAACATTGACAGGACAGCGATATGCCGACGAGATCGTGACACCGGTCGTGGTTCCAGCAGTGACATCGAATCAATTGATTTTTCAGGATGACAACGCAAGGCCCCATCGCGCTTCAGTGGTCTCTAACAGGATAGCAAGCAGTGGAATCCCAACCTTGGAATGGCCCTCACGTTCTCCCGACCTCTCCCCCATCGAGCACTGCTGGGATGAACTTGGTCGCAGAGTGAGGGAGAGGTACAACCACCCACCAGTGTCTTTGAAGATGTTGGCCGACAGACTCAGTGGAACCTCTTAGACCTGGCATTCATCCAGCGACTGTGCTCATCCATGCCCTCACGCATCGATGCCTGTTTGGATGCTCGCGGTGGTCACACCCGTTTCTAACTTAAGTTGATAAAATCATGAGTATCAAATTAAATGTTTTTGAGTAAAGAATTCGAGTTCTCCTTTTACAAACAACAAACAAACGTACAGTACAACCAAGTTTAAGTCATAAGTATTCATATCAGGACTTGTTTCATTCTTTTTGTCACTGGGTATATGCATGAAGAATGATAGTGCATCATTCAATGAAATAGGTCAATGAACTTTTTTACTTTGACCTTGACTTATAATCCTCATTCGCTACTTAGATTTCTATATACTCATGAGGATTTATTGGCAGAAATAGGTATTTTCTTGAGAGAAGAAATATCAACTTTTCCTCCCGCAGCTATGTTGTACAGCCCGAGCGTAGCGAGGGATGGACAGATAGCTAAGGGAGGAAACGTTTATTTCCTCTCGAAAGTATGTAGGTTTTCATTTTGTGATTTATAGGTGTCTATTGTGCGTAATTGAGTCATGGTACAATGTGGTAAAATGAAGGGAGCAATGTATTCCTTAATGATGATATCTGTATCTATGAATGTGAGAGACATTTTTGAAATCTCAATCAGCGTATATCTACATGTGTATTCATTTGAAGCTGGGACATTCCCATAACGACGTCTAAATGTTTCATAATTTTAATAAACTTATATTTAATAAGACTTAAGGTTTGCCCTTAAGAGGACAGGTGGTGCGTTCCCATCGGCAGACATTAAACGTTCAAGGCGCGTCAAACTTTCGACTATCCTAGGACTACAGCGGGGCTGGACCTTAACCCTAATGGTCCTTTGACTTGATATTTCGAGATTTTGTTTTCTTCATAGGCCTATTTTCTTTACCTTTGTTTCTAGGAGAGGATTCGTTTTTCTTCTCTGATTGTTGAACTTCGGAAACATAGTTGGAGGTAGTCAAGACACCGGATATCTTTGGCCTCCCAGCTGCAGTTCATCTTTGTCGCTCACACGATGAGGTTTATTAAGCTGGAGAGGCTAGAGTGTCCCATATTACCCGCCATACATGTCTTATTTTAAAAGCTATAAAAATATTTGATAAAATTCTTAAATTGAAAAAGTGAAATATTGCAAGCATAGCACAAGACCCCAGCTTCCACATCCAATGCATTTAAATTCATGAGAAAACTTGATTGATGATATAATAATAGCTTTACTGAAATCTAAATTTTACATCAACCCTATTTTTGACCTACAAAAATTCGCATATCACTTGTGTTTTTATCACACAAGCGGAAGTATGCAGCCGATTTCGCTTACATTTTGTGTTTGCAGCTAATGATGACATCAATAAATAACCACCTTCATTATTACAAAATATTTGCAGGAAATATCTTTTTTCGAAGATATTCGTTAAGTGTCCCATATTGCCCGCGCCTACCCTAGTAGAATTTTGACATTTTCAAAGCCCTGAAGGCGAAACCTCCAGCCACCCTTTTGATAGTATAACTACTAGAATTTTCATGTATTCAATGCTCTGCAAGCGAAACCTCCTGGAATGTATGAAGCACTTTCTCGCAGTCTCAAAAGAGCCCCCTTCACAATCTCAGAAGGGCCCCTCACGATCTAAAAGGGGCCCCTTCGCAGTCTCAAAAGGGCCCTTTCACAATCTTAAAAGGGCCCCTCACGATCTTAAAGGGCCCCCTCAAGATCTCAAAGGGGCCCCTTCGCAGTCTCAAAAGGGCCCTTTCACAATCTCAAAAGGGCCCCTCACGATCTTAAAAGGGCCCCTTCGCAGTCTCAAAAGGGCCATTTCACAAGCTTGAAGAATTCCTTTCAAACTTTAAATTGTTCAAAATCCAAATTATTTGTTCCCTGGCAAAACATTTTCTCACTACTTAGTTTATTCTAAAAAACCGGAAAACCGGTTAAAACCGGAAGAGTGGCAGCCCTAACTGCCATCTAATGAGGGTTAACTCATTTCAGCTAACACAATCACGCAATGGGCGCAACTGAAGTAATAGGGATGACAAACATTTTGTCAACAAACGTTGTTTCACCCGAGCCACGAATATTTCGAGATTGGATGAATCCGTTTGGAATTTTTGAATGAATAATATTTTTGAACATTTTCACAAGAAGAAAGGTTCTTTCATCACATTGTGCAACATACATGCACTAAGAGCTGATTTGGCAAATTTTCAAGATAAAAGCTACTTATTGCGACCTGTTCAAGCTCTTGCACTCAGTATCGCTTACATGTCATCTAGCTCTTTCTTTTGGTTAGGGGCAGGAACCACTGAAGTTCATTAAGACACTGTCATGCATGCCGTCCACTGAGTTGTGATATCATTATCTCGATGGCGTCGGCAATCAATCAATTTCTAGCAGGTGATGAGCCTGAAACAGTCGTCTCCGCGATTGATTGCACCCATGTTCGTACGATCAAACCTGCTGTCAATAGCTGCGAAAACTATAGAAACCGAAAAGGTTATTTTTCACCAAATGTACAAGAAACATGTGATGCAGGAATGGAATTTCGGAATGAATTTATAAACATACATTTCTGATAGACTGATTTGAAAACGCTATGTGTTGTTAATGAAGAGACAAGAAGAAATTTAGTTTGAATTAAGCTGTTTTCAATTTTATGTGCTTCATACATTTTCGGGAAATTCGGAAAATGTAAGAGAGATACTGCAGGTCCTACAAGGTCAATTTTGTAAGTACGAATGTATTTCTTGAGATCTCTTGCATAGCAATTTCGAAATAGACCCGCCAAATTCGGATTTTCAATGGATTAGCCTCGCATCCAAGAGTGATCCCCAATCGAAGTTAAGCAAAGACAATATAATATTCACTGTCTTTGAAATTAAGATGAGATCTTGACGTGAATTTGACACATGCTAAGTGGCGGGGGAAACGAATACAGATACAAGTTTTGCATTCATGTACGACTACTTCAAAATTCAAATGCAATTTGATAAGCAAAAGCAGTGATTCCAAAATTACCTTATGAACAATAGTTGCGGCAGCGGTAAATTAATATCAGCAAAAAGTTGTAAGTATGACGGTTCACCTTCCGCATTATCATTTCGTCTCTGTAAACAAGACTTCATCACTGATTTCAAGTCCTTTGCTGCTGAATACTCTCATCTAGCAATTGAATCTAGTTGATTTACAGTTTTCTTTGTCGATTCCTTCACAGAATCTGAAGCAGTTTTCAAAACTTCCTTTCAAATTTCGTCATTGTCGGGAACATACGACAGCGGATCCACTACTGAGCTACCAATAAGATGGGCAGCTGAGCTACCTATCTCGTCCATTTGTGGTTCAGGTGGCCCTCCACCAGTGCTGAAGTTTGAACATCGCTGGGTCGAGCGGTCTTTCTTAGCCTTCTTTCGTAATTTTTCCCTGAGATCTTGCTATTGTTTCTCTTTTAAACTTCTCTGACTGTCTGAGTTAAATTTGGTGACAGTTTCAATCCACATCTTCTGCTTTTTTTGAGTATCTGCATCCTTACTTTTGCTTTCTATGACTTCTGTTTGCACTGATACTTCAACTAGATACGGAAGCCGATTATTTTACTGAAATTGATACTGCGCTGTCGTTTACTCATCTTGCAGTCTCTACGTATTCCTGTTCGACCATGGAAATTTGATCGACAAGTATCACGCCTTGACATCTCACAGCCAAACAATATTACATTGCTATGGAAACAGTGGGTCAGAGTGCGTCAAGTAAGGGAATTCCAAGAGCAACTACCAGCTAACTTAAACGCGAGTTCTGTAACGAGTTCGCAGTTACTGATGTAACTGCCAGTCACGTGGTTAATAGCTAACTTAACTCGTAGTTAGCCTAACCCTTAGCTGCAGAACTTGAAGAACATTATCGATACTCCCGATGCAATCAGACTCTTCATGATGGACCACACAAAAGCATTCGATAAAATACCATAATGTCATCCTTAATTCTCTCATATCAATCAATGCTCCTAAAGAACTTATTCAATGGACATTGTCATATCACTCCTCTCGTTGGCAACCCGTGAAGCTAAATGATCATTTTTCTAACCGGCTTCCTCCTATCAGTGACATACCCCACGGAGGTGTGTTGTCCTCAATAGTGGTGGATAGTCTACAAGTTGCATATGGTATTAAAAGTTGAAACAATGTTGCTTACCGATAATTTTGAAAATAAACGTAGTCGCCAAGAAACTTTTATTAGTAAGAAACATAACGCGAGCGCTTTTGAGGCCTCTAATCAAGCGTGCAACGTATTAACAGTTGTTTGCTTAACTGTGGCAATTTGATATGCACATCCTACTGTAAGGTAAGGGTCTTTAAGTGAACTAATTTTATTGACTTTTACTGCACTACTTTTTAATTGCCTGTACTTTTCGCGGGAATTGTTTTTACTACCTGCTAGCAATGTTCAGGTGAGCAGAGTTTCTTGTTGTGATCTTGGTCGGGATTGCTTGTTCTAGCAATTCCGGTCAACATGGCAGAATGCACTGATGATTTTATTGACGATGATAACATCTCTATTCTAGCGGAGATTGTTTCCCGCGCACAACAGCTGCTAATTAAACCGGAGCCACGAGACTCTGAGGCCGCTGCTTCTTCACCCCGACGACAGCCGGGAGAATTACCCCGAACCAAATCGGGAGACTCGCTTCGGCGGAAGCCGACCGTTCAAGAGATCGACCCACCGGTAAGCCCGTGGAGACACCCGCCTAATATAGGCACCGCTTCACCTCGGCCACTGCGTGTACACTGGGAGGACGAGGCCGACAACGACTCGCCCGGATCGACGCCCCCGTTAATGGTAAGTGCTATAAAGACTACAGTAGCTCCTAGCGTAGAACCATAAGCAAGTTACACTACATTACTTGCTAGACTCGAGATTATCAGCTCTCCACTGAATTTGACCATTGAAATTGATTCCATGGTCAGGAATGCAAAGTCTGATGCTCATTAGCAGTAAAATCATCCTAATGCACATCCAGACCAAACGATCAATCTACTTCTCTTCTCTTGTTGATAAATGAAATGACTGTGAAGCTGAAGTCGTCGACAAAGCCAAAACCTTTTGTGCTTAATTGTTAAATGCCATGATTTGATCACATGATATCATGAGCCGTATTCGCTGAAGATTCTGCACTTTGTACATACTAAAACAGATCTACTAAGCATGTGCTGTGTTCAGTGTATTGTGCGCTCATAAGATCAGTGCCAAGTTATGGGTTTCCGCCGTGGTGTAGTGTCAATAAATGCCATTTTCGCATACTTGCGCAACTTGAACAGCGTTTTGAAGATTTTCAACATATTCTTCAAATTCAATTTTACGGACTATTGCAATTAAATTGCTATTAACGTAGCTAATAAGACGCTTCATCCTCATCATCCGTTGAATATGATGTAACGTGATGTAATGGAGTCGTGAATCTCTCCATTACTCAAATCGTCAAGGAAGATCGCATCGTAAAGTTAAAGCCAAGACTGACCGCTTCAAATCTTCTTTCATCAAATGTGCTTAGCTGTCGCACACTTTATTATATCTTTTATTTGTTGTAATAAGTTCCGTGCCACTTCCGAATATATCATGAAATGCAATAAAGATAGTAGGCCTATTATCATCATCCATTCGCGCGGGTTTTAATGCCAATGAGATGGAAATACAACTGGCATTTAAGGCCTGTGGAATGGATATTTATTCGAGCTGTAATGCGAATAGTCTATCTCAATCGTGCTATAATGACAAACAAAACCTTCGGGAACTAGCGTGCCCTCATTTCAAAGTCATTCAAGCCTTCTGCAGACCGGCATTATTCCTATGTTTTCGATCCAGAGAGCACATGCACACCACTGATTAATAAAATATCGTCATTTTTAGGCAGAAAGCAATGAATTTTCGACAACACTTTGTCAGTAGAATCCACATCTTTCTCAATTTTCTTTTACAATAATGTCGAATTTCTCATGAAAGTTCTCATTCTTTTTACTTTCTTCAGTTTGTAAATGGGGAACGAAATTCCATTATAAAATTCCGTATGGAACGAAATCAAGGAGGATTTATGACGACTGAATCTTCATCTCTTACCTTTGGATCGATCTTTAGCTTTATCGAGTAAGATATACTGGAAGTAATTTCACATGATGGCAACTCTCCATTGATGCAACTGACGGCATCTGATAATGTAATAGGATCATCCAAAACAAATTCCTGATCCGATGGAAACATGTTTTCAAGGAGCTCCACTTCCGCCACTTGATTTTCCAGACATTCTTTCAGCTGCATATATATCTATGGAAGAAAAAATATGAACGAATAAGTTAGGGCTTGCATACTGATATAAAAATATCAAACATTCCAACGTGAGTATTCACAGAGGCTTTGACAAAACTCAAAAGTAAACAAGAGTATCACAGAATCTACTGTGCTGGCTATTTCTATTTGAGAATTTTGTTCGTGAGGTTGTATGCATGCTTTCCTCCTGTTTGATTAGAAACATCTTAACTTCTGTGCAAAATATCCTAGTCCACTTCTCATGACTGAAGAGCTGTTATTTTAGAAATTAAATGCTGTACTGACTAAGTTGTAGCAATATATTTCTGATTGAAGATCTTTCATTCATTCAATACCACAATTTTACAACGGCTGTATCTATCATTAAGGAAAATTGTTTTGTTATTGAAGATGCACCATTCCAGACAATCATAACGTGCGAATAAAAATAACTGACATTGATTTGAAGTCAATCAAATTAATGATCTTGATTTGCAGACACAGATCAATGGATGTCCCATAATAGGTAATTTCGATTTAATTTAAATTCTTACTTCTTTTTATTCAGTTTCATAGTGCATGATCGACTACACTACAGTCTTTCCCTACAGTTTTCATACTACTTATAATCCCTACAGTTAGTTCAGATTTCATATTCATGGACTAAGATTTGAATTGCATGTACACAGGGATGGTTCGCTCCGATGGACAATTTCTCACATCACAAAATAACAAATTTCTCACATCAAATGATGACCAATTTCTCTGAACGCCAATGGCTTGAAGGAGGGAACATTACGCAAAGTATTATATGCAATTCGAGTAATTTGATAATGACTAGCATAAAACTTTATTGAAATGGCATGCGAGTTTCATGTACTAGTAGGCGTACTTTTGATTATTATACAATGCAGTTTTGTGATATTTGTATGAGCAACCTCATGACTAATTTTCAAACGCAGGCATTGTGAATTTGTCCGATGATATAAACTTATTGACACAAATATTTAAGCTTGATCAATTGTGTAATATCTGCTGGACTATACATTGATGGTACATTCCAACGTTTCTGAATATCTACAGACCATGATGTAGTTTCAGTTTATATCCACAAATCAACTTGCAACAAAATGAGAGTCATACTTTTCATCAGTTGTAGTATTTTTCTAACTATAGGCTTTTTAAGTCAATTTCTGAAAAACTAGTTCTATTTTAGTAAATTTCTGATTCTTCTAATAGTAATCTAACTAGCTATATTGATCTGTAATAACAACTGAAGATTCCGAGATAACTGGAGAGATTCTGCCCCTTGTCCTTTCTTGCTCAACGACCGTGCTGAATTAAGTGCTTGGATCGGGTGCTTGACGCTTGGATGACAAATATTTGTTTTGCAGTTGGTAACCCAGTAAACATTGTGACGTCATTGCGACGTCCCATTGATGTCATCATGCGTCTGAGACGTCTATGACCAGAATGGGATGTCACAGTGACCTCCCATCAAAGACGTCAGAATGACCGCCTTTATATGACGTCACTGTGACATCCAAAGTGTGACCACAAACATGATCAATGAGCCACAACCACGATAAGTCATGAAATTATGACGTTTACGCTATGATGAATGATTTCCACTTAATTGCACTAAGTTTTGGGACTATATTTTTTAATTTCCATTCTCGAACTCTCGCTCTCTCACTCACTTTATCTCTCTCCTCGCTTTTCTTGATACTTTTTCTTCTGATAATGATTCTCTGTCATAGCCTAATTTCTCTTCTTCTTTCCTCTTCTCTTTCTCCCTATTTCTATTCATCTCTCAACTCAATTATTTTCTTCCTCCTCTTCTATTTCTCCCCACTTCTTTTCATTTTCTTCTCTTGTTCCAATTCATCATTTCTCTTCTTCTTCCATATCTCTTCTCACTTCTCTTTTTCCTCCTCTCCTTTCTCTTGATTTCTCATTCTTCCTCCTCTACTCTGTCTCCTCATTTCTCTCATTTATCTTCCTTTTATTCTTCTGTTTCCTTATCAGCTCTTTTTTTTCTTCTTCTATTTCTTATTCTCCCATCAATCTGTTTTCTGCTTTGTTTTTATCTAAAATCGATGTATCTTCGAAAATAACATAATGTAAAAATTCATCACTAATTTCTAACCATGCATTTCTTATTAATAGGATTCATGTTTATCGGAGGGCATTTGATGAATCCCAATTTTGCGATTGCAGTTGGAATAGAATACTTGTAATTGCAATAGTTCAATATCATAATTCAACGGCCCTTTTTTTCGGTTTCATTCGTGCCCGTACTCGTTGCATGGAATGAGTCTGTCTTTCGATGATTTACAAGCATCCCAGCGTTGGCGGTCACGTCATTAAGTGCAGCCCTCGTATTTCATTTCTGAATAGAAGAGAACTGCGCACAGATTATTTCCCTACTGCCGCCTGGGCGAATGACCTTCAATCAACACGTCACTATCGATAATCACATGACAGCGAGAGGAAACGTACAAGCAGTCCTTCATTTCATTCATGTTACTCGCACTGCGCATCGAACGTGATTCATGTTTTGCGATACGGTATTAGTGATAAGTCTACGACTTAGACCAAACTTTCTTAAACGACGCCTCGGGCACCTTTCCTTTGGACATTTGGAGGAACTTAAATCCACCACCCATATTCGACCTCCACAATCAATTCACAGATCATTTATTTCTATTTTCAAGTTGCAGACCAGCAGTTGACGAATAAGCTTTTGCCTTTATCATCTTACAAAACATCTTGTGATTTGATTCACCTCATATTTAGTGACTTGACCTTATCTCCTACATTAGTCGCTGAAAACCAGGGCTTCGAATGTCATCTCGTGATCTCTGACAAGAAAATAGTCTAATGCAGTACAACAAAATGTTTTTCGATGATTGATATCATCAATTGCCGGAGTTTTCAGGTGAGATGTCTACTCTTTTCATTTCTTATTAAGTTTAAGTGAATTAACTATACGCACTGGATTAGTTATAAGCATATTTTCACGAAATTATTATAAATGTTGAAGCTAATTCATGAAATCGCAAAAATAAAAGAAAAATCATTTTAATTGTCCATAAAACATGGCATCATCTGATATCAATTAATTTGTTTCAAATTTCGTGGCTCTCGAATAGGAATCAGATTAATTCCTCCCAGCGAAGATAATTTACCATAATTAGAGGCTTTACATACATTTTGCCATGCTTAAAAAGGAACGCTGCTATTCGAACATTTTCATCTTCCTGTTATTGAACTATTGTGTGATCATCAATATAATACTTAAAGTTTTCTGCAAAATACTGAAGTTTGTACCATAGGATTATAAATGACAATGCATAGGCAACCATTTTGACGATCAAAATGTTATGATTGTGCATTGATTTTTTTTACGTAAGTGAATGATTTAAATGTACTGTAACAATGTAATAATGTAAGGCACAGGTATCTAAGCTTATCAAGCAAATCTAGATAATGATTATGATTCTACTGTATATTTGAATAATTGGACGACTGTACGTCACACATATCAGTTTGCAATATCGTAATGCATGCACATACATAAGTTTTGTTGAAATATTCAAATAAGCTTATTTTGTTGAATGTTATCAATTATTGCGAAAATGAATGAATAAATAATTTGTTTTTGCTCATGAATGTATCGGATGCAATGTATTTTTTGCAAGCCTGGATTTTTATGAAATGGTTGCAAACATAACAATACTGTATTATAATTTGCATATTTGTAAGGTTAGCAACACATTCTGGGCTACATAAAATAGGCCTATATTCGATTTGATTATAATAAAACGTTATGTTTCGTATTATGTTGTAAATAGAACAAAACGTTTATTATTTGATGATAATTATGATGTCTAAAAAATGATTCCCCTTTACTCAGTTTATAAATAAAGCCACTAAATTCATTTTGATAAAATTAAAAACTAATTCTTGCACAATGCACTTCGTTCATTCTTATCCAAGTGCAAACATGCAGGATTGAATATGAAATGCAAAATCTGAAATCATACTTCTACAGCAATGAATCTATGAACAAAAGGATTGTTCATAGATATATTACTGCAGAAGTAGGCTTACATGATTTTAGATTTTGTATTTTATATTCAGTCAACGTTTGCACTTGAATAAAAGTGTGCGAAAGACATTGTGCATGAATTAGTTTTTAATTTTATCAAAATAAATCTACTGGCTTTTTTTATTTATTGATAATTATGATGATTAATTTTATCATGATTGTGCAATTAATTGTGTGTAAATAAATTATAGCCGGAAGATGATGGTCGCTTGTCCCGCATTTGCTTGAAAAACAGAGGAAATACTATCTAAACAAGGAATTCTCTCATCATACGAATGTCAAATTTTATTGGGTTGTACAGTATTAATGCAAAATCATGTTAAAATTCATGATCTAATTTTATAGGCGATAAATATCCGAAGATTGTCAAAAATCAAAAATATATCAAAAACTGTGTCCCTGTCCAGATGCAGAGCATTGCATGCATTCAAAATATAATGACAATGTGAATTTTAAAATGTATGATGTTTTTTTTAAAATTTAGTCTAATTTTAGTTTCTAATTATGTCTTCAATTTATAATTTAGCTTCGATAGCCTCTAGATTTTAGGCAACAAGCATGAAGAAACTTTTATTTTGGATTAGTTGTGCCTCATGTCAATGAAAGAAATTTTACGAACTATACAGAATTATATATTGTTCATATTCAATGTAGGCCCTATATGCCTACATGTCGAAGCATCTTCTCTACGGTGACTCAAATTCAATAGGCATGCATTTCGATACCTCTGATGAGCAATTTCATCATATTAGATATTGATATTCTAATATAGTGATTTCTCTTTTGAGCGGTGTATATGTATGCCTACGTGTTATGTAATTTTTGTGATCTAATTAAAATTTTGCTGTTTCTTACTTCAGGTACGTCGTGCTTACAGAAGGTCAATGGAATATCGAAGAAGGATCCGTGATTTATCAGCGTCTGCTTTTGTCTCAAGTGGAACGTGTATGCAAACAGAAATACTTAGATAATTTGCGAAAATATAATTATCCACAGATGATTCCAATGTTTTCGTTATCTTCATAATTGGGTAAATGATTGAAACTAGTTTTAAGTATGGTAATGGGATGTCTGTCACGATGTCAAGTGACTCATTAGGACGTCTCGTAGGAGCACTTTGAAGACGTACGTTGGATGTCCCGGCGGGATGTCAGACTGACGTCCTGTGAGAGTTCCGCTGTGACGTACGTGGGATGTCCCGGCGGGATGTCATACTGACGTCCTGTGATGCTTCCGCTGTGACGTCTTTTTTACTGTCAAATAAGACGTACGTGGGCCATCCTGGAATGACGTCGTCATGACATCCCGCTGACGTCACATGTTTACTGGGAATAAAACCGGAAACTTGGGTCTGAATGGTCCGGTCTCAGACCCAAAAGCGAACAATAAAATTGTTGGATTCCAGACCCAAGTAATCTGCTTCAGACAATTTGATAGCTCTCATGTAAACCACAGTCACTGCAATTATACAACACCTCAATGCTTTGAATATCCTTCCATTGGTCCATAATTTGTCAATAATGCGACCATTGCTTGGAGTCTCATCTATGATCATTGTACACTTGCTTCCACTGCTTTTAATTGATTTCCATTTGTTTGTGAACCTTTTTCATTCAAAAAGTTAAATTCATAATACTGAGGCAGAGCACAAAAGAATACTAACGCAGTACTCAGTAGTGCGTATGTACACAAGTTTCAATACCTTTCTGCAGTGTCCAAACCTACAGGCGCAGTAAACACACTGGTGAACTCTATTTTCCCCGACCATCGGTTCTGGATCGCCCGACAAGTACTCTTCCTCTTCATCAATTACGCTCACACAATGGAATCGTCTCTGTCATCTTGTTAATCGCGGCACAGTGTGAGCGGCATTCATTGCACAGTCTACTTTCTTCCAGCTGATGCAGTTCTTCATTCAAAACTCTACTCTTTTCGTTGAGAAAACGGATGGATTCACTTCAATGGATCATGATAGATAACTGGTTACCACTGATCAAATGGAAGCACGTTTTCGTGATGAAGCAACGCTTCCGCTTTTGTACTTTTTTAGACTTTCTTGATGACTTGATGAGGATAATAGGTGTGACAACACGCTGATGCTGGAAAGAGCGCTAAGGTCGAACCTAAATCCGTAGCAAAAAGCAAGGAAAATATCCCAAATAGATAAGTTCAATGTCTGAAGAGCAGGAATTTTTGGTGGGTTGTGCTTTGTTCTCAGATGGTATGTCCAAATAAAGCTGGGTGTCCTAATTATAGCCTCTCATATAGAGAAATCACGCGGATTTACAGCCTTTTGCAACTTAATATAGGCTGCATGTAGAAGGAAAACTGATACTCAACGCATGTGATCAAAGGAAGAAAAAATTTGTGCAGTTTGTTGATCATCAACCTTGCAACCAAGCACTTTATGATGATTGCAGAGATGTAGGTCTGATGCAATGTTTTAATCGGATAGAACTGAAGCCAAATTTTCTAAAAAAGATACATTTCTCACACATATTTCCCTGTTTCTCACAATTTCTCATGTATTCTCACATTTCTCACATGCGGACCATCCCTGATGTATAAAAAGATGCATTCCTCGTCAAAATTGTTGGACTGATACAGGCATGAAGATATCATTAGCTTATCATAAAATAGTGACCTCCAATGCATTTTTATTGAACTAGTCTGAAAATTTTCAATGAAAATAGCAGTGTTTGTCTACTTGGAATCGTTGTTTCTTATCATAGTGATTGCATGTTCTTCGGGTGAAGAATTGCTCCAATTTTTGAACTCTCTTGAGTTTCCTTTGCTCCACAACATCATGCATCATTAAATTCGTCATAGTGCCGTCCTTAATATTCTATATGCCGGTAAGCATTTTACATTCGTCGATTTTTCATGTTGTCATCAAGGAAATTCTAACGTCGTTTCTGTGATAAGTGAGTAGGCCTACTGATTACATATGGCTGGCGCATTAACATTCTGCTGGTCAACATAATCATTGGAAACGTATTTTAGCTGTACCGACAGCCATCATGAAAATCGGCCAACCAAATAAGACAACAGTAACCACGTAATCTACATGTTCATTAGGGTGGTCCAAAATACAAAATTTCCGAAATCGCTTTCACTCCCATAACGCCCTTGTTCCAAATGCTAAATACAGTCTGTGATTGAATTTTGAGGACTATTGCATCAAATTAAGAGGTCGCGCTCAAGTAATAGATATGATTACTATAATAGTTTACACAGTGATTTTTTTCTGATTTTCAAATTCACACTTTTAAAATTGAACATCATACTAATAGCCTATAAGCTAACAAATCTGATATGTATTTATTTAGCTTTTGCTTGATTATGTAAAAGACAGAAAACAAATTTATTTGAATAACGGAAAATGAGTATATTTCAGAAATATTCAAACTATGCTGTCGATACTACTTTAATATCTAAGAGCATAGTACACACACAACTGTAATTCTTACCAAGTAGGCTACATAAACAAGTTAACTTACTAAACGTCCCATCACTTCTTCACAAAAGCAGATTTTTTGAATTCAGAAAACTGCTTTCGATGATGTTCAACCGATTGCAGAAGATTTTGCCGCATCTCAGGATCTTTCGTCACCTTGTCACAGTAATCCTCGACAAGTTTCACGGCACGCTCCGCGCCATCGTTAACAACTTTCAGGTGCATAACAACATTTCTCGCGAACGAAAAGTCTGCATTTTCGTTCCATGTGTCCACTGTTTCATAAAGCCAGTTTGTGTCAATATTGAGAGCTTGAAATATGAACCATGATTTCTGTTCTATGAGGTTGACCAGGCTGACAGTTCTGGAAATTTTGGTTTACCTTTCTTCATCACAGATTGCTTTTGACATGATAGAGGTTTCACTTCAAGTAACCTATTTGCCATTTTGGATTTTGTAGCAGCAGGAACATTAGTTCCAAATAAACTCAGCGTCAACATTTCTGGAGTTAGATACCATAGATGATTCTTTAATTTGTCGAGAGCTGCAGTGGCAATCTGAGAATCAATCAGCTTGAATCGATGAAGATCTATATAAAGTCGAATATCATTCGCTGGCGCATGAGCAGCACACTCAGAGGAATCGAACCATGAAGCTGTATATAACAGACAGTTAAAAATTGCGAGTCTATTTAACTTTTCAATGAAATCCTCCGAGCAATCAAGTTGACAGGAAAATATCAGCATTTTCCCAAAGTACAGTACTCTTGACATCCACCTTGCGTGATGAATGGGACCAGGTTTCCTCAACACATCAGGGTTTAGCTCTCCCAGAAGTACCAACGCTACATTGATCATCTCCCTATAATCATCACGACAGAAGCGACCAGGAATATTTTGAAGACGCTCAATAATTAGATTCTTTCTGATGTTAAGCCATGTTGATTCTGGAAGCCTGACAAGTCTTCCCATCGACTTGTCTAATGAGTCCCACTTGTTTTTGAACGTTTTGAACAATGGATTGTCTGGGGCAGTGGATTTTCCAAAAATAGAAGAGCAGACTCCGGCTTCCATAACCTCCATAGTATGATGACGACATGCCAACCACAGACATGTCCTATTCAAAAGTCGTTCTAATATAACAGCAGCACCGTTGAAAACGCCAGTATTAGAAGAAGTCGTGTCAAAAGAAAGTGCAAAGACCTTCCGCTGTAAGTTCAAATCACGTAGAATCCCCAGCATGCCATTCGCCTGATTCATTCCAGACGATGAGTCTATATCAGGAACACCAAGTAATTTTTCGGATATCTTAATTGGAAAGTCTCCGCTAACGACTACCGCCAAATGTTCTCCAAGTTCTCCCAACAACTTAGTATCCCAGTGAACAGTACAGAAGTTTGGGAATGTGGTACTAATTTTCACTTCTTCGGAGACTTTTTGTAGATTAAATGTTCGTGAACGTAGTGCTGAGGTAGGCAAACGCACAAAATCTTGAACTGACGAAGATGTCGATTCATTCAATACTGTAGCCACAGTAGCGAATAATTGTCTTTTGGATAGACCAAACCGATCAGCAACACCTGAAGATGAATGTACATAATTTTATATGATTTATCTAATTTCATAAAATCGTATACGCACCTGTCACAGACTTAGTGAGAATTTTTTTTGGAAGCGTGACGGATACATATTCTGTATCAGTTTCCTTGGACGAAGAACTTTTACGCAAATGTTTCATGAATGGTTTGTACAACGTGGTAGGCTCATTACCGGCAATATCTTCCTGTTCGCTATTACTAGCGCTACTGTTTTCCATGGTTGTTTCGAGTAGTCTCTTTCTTTCCTCTTCTTTTTCTCTGCGAATCTCACATTTTTCGTTTCTTTCCTTTTTGCGTTTCTCTTTGAGGGCAAGTTCCACATCTATACCAGCCATACGCTGCTCTCGAACATCTTCACGCTGGCTTATCAAGAAGTTGATGTCCTCTTGAATTGTCATTATCTCCAAAGCATTTTGATGTGCTACGTCAAATAACTCCGGAAGATCTGCTGTGAACATAGACTCATGCATACGAGCAGAATCACTTTTCTTGTATTTATTCTTTTTCAAATCATTGTACTTCGTTACCAATCTCGTTAGCTTTGAAATTGCTTTTTCTGTCATCATTGTTGGTATTCTCGCTCTGTTCCAGAAACCCAAGACCTCTTCTAATGTTGCTTTGCAACTCTCGCGAGCAGTTTGATTCAACTCTACATGATGATACATGTATTTTAGCAGCACGTCATGTTTAGATGGCAAACCTTGAGTTTTGATGGTTCTGGTAGATATTCCGATCAGCCAGCAATCGGACCCTGATCGTAGCTTTCGAGCCATATCTACAAAGAAAATATCAATATTGAATATAGGTACATGTACTGCGACAGGATATGCATGTGTACAGCAAGTGTTTCATTATACATTATCAATTCATGAAAACTTCTATTTTAACCACTAAAATACGAGTACATAGAAATATTTTTCTGGTAAACAGACATGCAGGGTAATACGAATAAAATCCCCAACTATAAGTACATGTAATTTTTATCATTATTTATTTTGTAACGGATTTATTAATTGAACCAACCATCAATATTATATTGCCTAAGATCCCCGAATTTATTGATTATTTATTCTGTAGCGAATCGCTTAAGAAACATTCGTTTGCCGGCAGGTGTGATATGTTGATGGCTGAGATCCATTACTTGTTAGTCTATACATATGGATTTGCTGAGAAAATTTGGTTAGCTTATCATTAGGTAGATGTCATCTCTTATTGTTGGATAAGAATTTTTCTATCACTATCGGCTCGAGTTTATACATGTACAATTAGATGATCTCAAATAAACTCACCTTGATTGCACGGATTGATAAACAGTTGATACGAGTGTGTACGAAACAGGGTGTAGATAGCAGTCGGAAAAAAACACAAGACGAGTTCAATGTACGGTATAAGCTTATTCAGGCCGACACCTCAGGGAACGAATGGCATTGAACGTGCAAGATAACTGAACTCTATTATGTGAAAGGTGTATTTGACCGCTCGGTGGCAAGTTCTTTAATCAATAAATAATAATTTCCTTCCTTTCTGTTCACTCATAGGCGTGCGCTTCATACAGAAGTGACTCATAACACGCAAGAAGTTGTATTACGATTCATAAAATGACGCTCGAAGAAACGCGAAGTCTGACTACTCGTGAATTCGATACTTGGGCGCGACCGCTAAATACTCTCCGATTGAGCTGAAATTTGAACTGGAATTCCAAAACATGCATTGGAACAAGAAAATAAAGGGAGCGAGGCGAATTTTGAATGTTTTATTTTTCCCATATATTTGTGGACCACCCTAATGTTCATTGAGCGACACCTTGGTACTCATAAAAGCATGCGGTCAAAAAAAGGGCATTTGTTATTCTGAGATAATCAAAATCTACCACGCTTTATAACTGCAACCTATTTCTATAGACATGCTGAGGCTAGATCATGAGGTAGACTGTGAATGTTGATTTGACATGTGACTTCCCTTTGACTTTGTTAAGCCAAGTAGGTTGCCTGATGATCGAGAGCGATGATAGATCATAAGGGTTATAGCTCCAAGTTTGTAAAAAAACATCAGAGAAGATTGCAAAAATTTCACACCGGACTGGAAATATAGCCTCCATCGATCGTTCCCTTGGAAGTCCTCAGCCCGGGAAAGCACAAAATTTGCTTGAACTAAAAATCCGGCTTTTTTATCATTTCTATCGTAATTTTCAGAAAACACGATCGTGGAGAGTGTTCTTCGCTTGAGATCTTCGTGCCGCGTTAGCATTTCGAGGACTCTGTTCGATTCCCAGATGGCATGCCATTTTTCATGGCGATGCTAAGAGCAGGGCGCATAGAAATAGCTTTTCGACCTCGTCAAAAGCCACACATCGAATTATGCAAGCGGACAGGACCTTGAAGTGTGAAAACACAAAGTCTGATAATAATGTCCAACTGCTGAACAAATTGAACAGATGTTTCATCAAAACAAAGTCGATATGAAGCAATCCAGTTACGTCTATCCATGCACAATTCAGACCAACAGAGGCTCCTAATCCATGTGAAATTGAGTAAGACAATTTGATTCTTGACAACTTGAGAACTTCAGAAAGTTCACAATCTAAAATTTCAAAAAACAGCTCCATCGAATCTGCATATCTTCAACAATTTTCTCAAAAAAATAGATAAAACAAAGCAGTTTTACTTCTTTGTCTTTGACTTTCTGATTCCTCAACTTGAACACAGTAAGACCTGTCTTCCTAACGATTCGATTGATGATTTTGATGTTGAATTTCTTCGCTGCTTAAATGATCCTGTTGAAACAAGCGTGGTGGAATCGCGATTAATCAATAAGTGCCATCCTAAAATGAACAGACTATATGAGACAACCGGAACTATACTGCGTATCTAACGAGCCAGTTTAGACAATGTCATTTTATTGCTGCCTTGCCTTGAGAAAGGGTCTGGACCCGAAACGTCGGCTATGTATATATTTTTTATTTGTAATTATTTAGTGACATTAAAATTACTCGGGAGAGAAAACTGATATTTTTCGCATTATTGATTCATTATGGTCCTCCCGCCTTCAGCCATCTCTTCGGGACCTGTTTTACCTATTATTTGGTGCACTTTTCTATTATGAAGTTTTATTTTACTAACTCCGTACTTTTACTACATGGAAAACGTCATATTAGATTAATTTAAACGAAATAATCGGCCCGATTAATAGGCTACCTTCTAGCGATTGATCGGTAATCGGCCGATTATTAAAATGTATAATAAATTAATAATAAATAAAATTAATCGGTACACGCCTATTTAATACAGCAACTTTCTAGGGGTGCTGTATATATGAAGGAACAAGTTGAAGAACAGAATTCTGTCTAAACATGTGAGTGGGGTTAAAACACGGCTACATGAAATAGATATCACATGAGACGTAAGCAGTCATTCAGGATAGAGATTGGGGTGAGTTGGTGTATGGTGAGATGTGGAGACTTGTCATAGTAGTTGATGGGTACAGTTGGCCTACGTTTTTTAAAAAGAACTTGCGTTAAATGTTTAAAACATTTTTTATCGAACTCCTGTAATTGACACACCGACCAGCTAGACCTATACATCAGTGGAGACCATGTTTAGGGCTTCTGAATGATATTGATAGCTTTTATAAGTGGTTGCCCTGATGAGGTCACGAGGTCAACTTGAAAAGAAATTAGAAATGTACCTGTTTACGGATTGATTTTTTCAATTGACATTCAAGACACCCACTACATCAGAGATGAAAACGGGACAATAAAAATGAAGGAAACTGAAGTAAGAGAGGTTTGGAGACGCTATCAATGAAGAAGACGACATCGATCTGGATGAAGTTCCTCCCGTTGAAGGCCCCATTGAAGACATTGCTTTAGAAGAGATGAGGTATGCTGTGAAAAAGTCTAAAGAGCGGTAAAGCACCTCGTATATGACAGATGCTGAAACGTGCCGACAAATCTTCTATCAAAGAATTACACTCAATATTCCAACACATAATGGAGACACACGATTGTCCAAAAGAATGGAGTAACAATGGTATTTTGTTGAACTGGTTATTATAGAAATCTTCTACAGATCATGATCTTTCAAATGAGTTATCATTCAGTGACAGAGGATGAAGTAAAGTGTACAGACACTTTTCGTTGGTGTAACTGCAAATTTTAACATAGAAATTTCAGGAAAATTGTTGATATACTTTAACGAAAAGTGTCTGTTTGTACACTTTACTTCATCCTCTGTCACTGAATGATAACTCATTTGAAAGATCATGATCTGTAGAAGATTTCTATAATAACCAGTTCAACAAAATACCAATTTGTGTAACTTTTATGAGCAAAAATTCGAAAAAATGGAGTCAACACCTTAAATGTCACAATTTTACCACTGGAAATACATAGGATTGTGTTATCCTCTCTATGTCTGAAAAGTAAATGATCTGATCCGGCAGACGCGAAGTTTTGCAGTAGGTTCGAGGTGTACTATGCCATGTGAAAGTTTTATGTACTACCTCGTTCCTTGCACAACTTCACGCTAGCTCCTGTACTATAATGGTCCATGTTAAAAAAGGAGATGAAAAATTCCGTGATAAGAACGAAATGTGGTTGGGTCGAAAGCTAACGAGCAGGGATTAAAGGAAACTCTTTCAATTTTCAAAAGAAAGTGGTTTTATCGTCAAGTCTCAAAAATTTGTATAGATTAGAAGCGATGAGAAATTGACACAACAACAACACATACGACATCTTCAGTAGCAGTCAGAAGAACTCCGGACTCTCGCGGTGTAACGTAACTGCAGAAGTAACAACAACAACAGCCTGCCAGCGAACAACAACACAGCAGCGTATACGACAACACATCAGCGAGCGCGATTGAAGATTGACGGTATAAGTGACACCGATATTTATGATATTATTTTGGTATAAGTGATTCCGATCGAATTGAAGTGAGTTTAACATTAAGGAAGTGAACTGCAAGTGTAAAGTTTTTCTTTTATCGTTGCGTATCGTATCTATATAACTATAGTCTTAAAAATTAATATTGTTAATTGTTGTGATTGGAAGTTATTAGAATAATTTGTTGACACTGTCTATATTATGATTTGAACTGACAGGGTTGCTGCCCTTTAATGCACCGTTAATCCAAACAAATCTCTTTCCAAACCAATTGTTTTTCGTGTGTACAACAATTAAGTTAATCTCCAATTTTTGTGCTTATCCTATCAAAAGCTAAATTCAACAATTGCTATATTTTGATTAATTACCTTACTTGATAAATAACTAAATAACAGATTGAACAAAGATGATTATCTTTTCATTGTCTGCTTAATCGCTAAAATAACATTGTCCGGGGCTGTAGGCTCATAGAAGTCACAGAAAACACCAACTATATTCAACTATAGAATAAAGCTACCTCTGTCGATGTATCTCTCTCTTATCTCTGCGTGCAGTTAACACAACGACCGAGTACTGTGATTTCAATTTTTGTACAAATAGATTTATCACAGGTCTATCGAAAAAGTGGAATTGAGGTTTATCAAGGTCAATTCCAATTCCAGTAGATTTAAATATCGTCAATTCCAATTCCGATGAAAAATGGAATTAATTCCAATTCCGACTTTTCCAACTCTGCATCAAGGGTCTGCGCTCAGTCCTCTTCTTTTCATTCTTGTGATGGAAGAAGTTACAAAATATCATAGGACAGGCGGTTGAATGGAACTGCTGTACGCAGACGATTTGCACGCAGTTCTGATTGGAGAAAGCAAGGAAGAAGTGATACAAGTGTTCAAGAATTGAAAGAGAAACATCGAAAGCAAAGGTCTTAAAGTGAACTTTCAGAAGACGAAGTTGTTGATCAGCGGCAATAAAGAAATCTCTCCGACTCAGTCAAGAAGATTCCCGTGTGGCGTCTGTGGTAGAGGAGTTGGGAAAAATCCCACACTATGCCAACATTGCAACAAATGGTGCCACCACAGAATTAGATTATTCTGCGCTCGCGGCTTTGGTTTTCTAGAATGGACGGGTCGTATCTAACCCTAACATCGGAAAGACACATCACAGAGTTAGACAGCTTTCTCCTTCACGAATGGATAATTCGTATATCGCTTAATATTGAAAATAGGAAACCATTAGCTGTCAACCGATGACACCAGAGCCAGTGCGTGAGTGGCGTGCGTGCTGTGATATCACTTCGCACACACCAAAACACACATCGCTGTCTGGCTAACATTAAGTGTATGCACTATGCAGTGAGGAATGTTAGATAAGCTAACATAAGATAGATGAGCGAGAAGTATTTAAATACTCTCTGATGCGGATATGAAGGGGGCGAATCGTACTGCCCATATAGTTTTGATGACATTTATCACATTTCACTTCATATACAATATTTCGTCTGAAGCATAATTTCGGATCCTTAATAGCACAATTTTTGAGTTTACATGCATTATTTTATCTTTGTTTCCGTACTATATTTCCAAGTTTTTGTTTTTCGGGTGAGTCTTACATTGATTCCTTCGCGTCTGAATATGTGTTAGATTTTATTGTCCAATTCATCATTTATGTAATCCATTTTCAAATACATTACTTTATTATTTATCATCGTGTTACGCCGACGCTTCTTCTTGCTTTTTGAACGTCGGATAATTGTATCAGGATAGCCATTTGCCTTGAGTGTTTCGTTGAATCTGTTTTCATGTTTACGAAAGTCAATATTAAAAGTGCATCTTTGCTTGATTCTTTCTCTTTCATTCTGGATATAATCGATTTTGGATGATAGTGGTATGCTGGAGTCATAATGTACAAATAAGTCTTTTTTCGCTTCTTTTTTGAAAAATTCGAATTTATGTTCATTTCCATGATTCATTTTGACAGTGAAGTCCAGTAAGCTGAGTGTTTTCTCGTCATTTGGGAATTCAATTTCGAATATTATTGCAGGATGTTGGTTGTTCATGATATTTAATACTTCAGTTGCTTCCTCTCGATTTTTTACGGCGAAGAAACAATCGTCAACATATCGTCTGAATAACGGTATCGATGAAGGAAGTTGAAGTAATGCCCTTCGTTCAATGGAATCCATGAACAGAATCGCAACGATGCCACTCAGAGAAGAACCCATCGGTAGCCCTCTACATTGCTGATAGAAATTATTCTCATATTGGAAATAAGTGTTGGTCATCACAATTGTCATCAATTCATTCAGATGATGCAATTTGAGCCCTTTGACTTTTTGTGCATTATCATAATTCAAAATGTTGATTATATTCTGGATGGCGTCTTGTATTGAAATTGAGGTATACATGGATTTCACATCATGACTGCATGGGAAGTTCACGTTATTGTTTGATGGGAAACGTTGGGTAGCTTCAATCAATTGATAGCTGTTATTCAGATGTGCAGGAACTGTTTCCAACAAAGGCCTCAGTATGCGTGAAATCAACCATGCAATTTTAGTCGTATGAGAGTTGGTATTGGCGACGATAGGTCGAATTTTTATCTGCGGTCCTTCTTTGTGCTTTTATGAGATGGTAAAAAATAGGGATTGTTGAATTGCTTGTTGTGTAACTTCGTTTAATATAATATGGTATATGCTCTTCTGTCGCAATACGTTTCCAGGTAGAGTTTATCCTGTGTTCTATGGTGGTTGGACTGATATGTGCAACGGGTCGATAAGTTTGCATATCGGAAAGATGCTGGAATCCTGCTTGGAGATAATCACTTTCTTCGATAACACAGAATTCAGTCCTTTTGTCACTCGGTAAGTGAACATATTACTTCTTTCTCAATTGATTTAGGGTAGCTATTTCTTTTGCTGTGAGATTTGAATAGGCTTTGCGAGTGGATGTATTTTGAATTACGGCTCCAGTTTTGTGGTAAATTCGCTTGAGTTTTAGTTCTAGTTCCATATCTTGTTGCTCTGGAGGCGGCATCTTCAGGACTGTATGCCAAGGATATTTCTCGATATGTTCATCAGAGTTATAGGGATTATTGTCTTTAAGAGCAGTTTTTCATCTCATTTGATGGGCGAAACGACTAAAATTTACATAATAGTTTGTAATAAATTCTTCATTCACAGGGGCAGCCAATGCAAATTTTGGTTCCTTGCTGAGTAACTTTATTTCTTGTTGTGATAAGGTACTCGTATTTGTCATATCTGTCACAAAAAATCTTCAGTTATAAATTCAAGTCACATTCAAATTCAGAATTGTTAGCTTCTTGTTTACCAAATAATTATCTCAAACGTATTAGTCTTGATTGGAAATTCAATATACTATCCATTGTGAAACTGTCTTCTTCTTTTTTGAGGAAGTCTAGCTTTTTATCAAATAGTTGATCGTCTATAATGATGTGTTTTAGACTTTGATGTCGTACATTCACATTCTCTCGAAGTCTGCGTAAGTTCTCTGTCAAAAAAACCGATTTCTTTCCGAGAATCTTTTTGCTTATCCATGATGTTAATTGTTTATCAAATTTATATTTACTAGGTAGTTTGAACCATAATGATCGTGTGAGTAGCTGTTCACGCAGGCAATGATGCATGAAATGTCTTGCTGAATTGAATCTAGTTATCTGCTTTTCTTCATGTACAAGCACTCGAAAGATGATTCTACTCCTTCTTCCATAGGAGTGTTCACGTTGAAGAAATATGCCTTGCCTGTTCATGAAATTAAAAAACCCCACAAAATAACATGCAAAAATAATACATTTAACATAAAGATATTAACAACAGCAGACGATGAACCAAATTTAAGACTCAAGGAATCCATCTTTATACGGAAGCTTTAGCCCTCGATAAATAGTCGAGCTGAATGTGAAGGGCTGAAAGAATATTTGTACATGTAATTTTTCATAATGAATTTGTGGTTGGGAGGTTGGGGAGAGATGGGTTAGCAGTACATTTATTAGCAGCACGCATAATAGATATCATTCATGTTTATGAGTCTATAGTGTTAATTATATGATTCTCTACATCAAATTTTAAATCTTTTGTATTTACCATGAATTCTTTTCTTGATAATGGCTATGGTGTAAATAGTCGAAATATACTACTGATCAATCTTTTATACGAATTTATAATAAATAACTTGATTTTCTTTCAAAACAATTTTTAATTACTGTGTTCAGAGAAAGCACTTAGATCATTTTTATTACGAAGACTGAGACTGTGTTCGTTGTATCTAATGGTCTAGCAGTTTTACCTATATATTTATCACCACACTTTCTACAAGCGATTCCAAGCAAATCAGGTGATTATTTTTGATCTACAAGAGAATTGATAGAAAACACACGATGTCTCACATTTATGTGAGAAAACAGGTCCCGAGTGTTCCATGCAAAACGTTTTGTGATGCTAGTCTAGTCCTACATAGAGTTGAACAATTTTGAATTTTTTATCAATTGCTTTTGATTATATTACTCGTAGTCTCGTTACTCGTAGAAGTAGTACTGGTGACCGAAATATGCAGCAAGAAATTTATTTCATGTGATTGCATAAGCTTTTCATTCCAAGCAAAATCACATCGATAATCAGCATCATTAATATAATAGAGACGCGAATGAACCGATCCATTTTCTAAACAATGACGGCATGAAAAGACACAAGTCACCCTTGTTATTATGTCGTACGGGTCTGAAGTGACTCGTAATTACTTGCTAGACCACAGGACTCCACTCCGATTAAGGAAATTAAAACAATATAAAGGCCGATTTTCCGAGCTGGGATTCGAACCCTGGTATTCCAGCTACACTAGTGATTGCTCCATCACAAGGCTACAATGGCAGATGCAAAGCTAATGGTTGCATGTCGAGTCAACCAGAGACGAAATTGTGACATTGCCAAGGACTACTTAGAATTTGAAAAGCATGAACAGTTAAGATCAGCGCTTCTTCCAAAGTGGAAACCGAACCCTGACCTGAATTTTTTGAAACACAACCGGTTGCTCATTCTTAAGGTCATTTTCCTTACCGTCATCTAGAACTTGATATTTCTGCTTACAATAGATGTATTGAGTTGATGCCCAATTGAGTATAATTTGTGCGGTTTATAATCATGTCTATCATGGCGAACACTAAAATCAGTAGCCTATTTCTTGGAGATATGACGAGATAATTTACTGAGGTTCTATTGCCGAGATAATTTACTGATAACATGGAAATATCCTTGGCGGCTGCGAGTCATAATTACGGTTTGAAAGGCAGGCACGCGTTTGCTCATTTCGAATTATGAATGCGCACCATCTACGAATATGAAAATGTGAATGCTCACTTACAGATATACATCAAAAATTGCATTCAGTTGGTGGCTTTGTACAGTAGCTTTTGAATGCTCATATGCCTTTGTTCTGAACAAGAAGACATTTGAGTGAATCATGATAATGCTAAATAATTTATTGTTCAATCATAATTTGCGCATATATTCAAATGGCCACTAATTTCAAATCAGACGTGACTGGGCCTGAAATTCAATCTGCAACGGGACCAAAAAATTCGGCCGTTCAAAGAATTGGCTGTCGTGCGCGGACCGAAACCCCATTCTGGGCTTTCCACTAAGGATCGGCAAAAAATACTAAAATCTAGTCTGTGGGAGAATTAATTTGCTTTCAATTATTGGAATGATTAAAATAGGTCATTTGAATTTGTATAAGTAGTTCCATGCACAATGTGCATGTAGAGTGAAGTTTATCTAAATATTTGAAGACTTAATTTGAATGAAAATATGCAAAAATCTTCAAAAGTCCACTAATCGGCAAATAATCGGTCGATTACCGATTATCACTCTGCAGTGTCAATAATCGGCCGATTAATCGGTGCACCCCTAGTAGCCTATCAAACTCCATGAATGGCGATTTTCAATAATTTTTCTTAATCCTCGCCGGAGACACAAATGACTTGAAATTATCACAATATTTTCACTGCCTCAATTGCATAGCACGCAAAAAGTGCTTCTAATAGCTCTTATTTGGCAGCTGATGTCGTCCACCGCCTTCATTGGGAATCCAGTATCGCAAATTTACTGCTGTTCGTCTTTTCAAATGAGAAGAGGTTGAATTAAAAAAATCGGCTAATAGTAATTAACAGATCTGACTAGAAATGTGATTATCAAAATGTATCAGACATACATGAAATAGGACAACCATATTTCTCTTCCACAAAAAAAAAATTTCAGTCACAACGATTTTATAATTGGTTCACAGTGAAGCTTAAGCGTCACCACTCATCATGCTAGGACTTGAATGGTGATGACACTCAGAATCCTCTGCAATGTGGTGGTACCTTTAGTTGCGGATGCTCTTCCTGCCGACTTCCTATGACATATTCTCAACCTCTACACCATAATATCTCTAGGTCAAGCTACAGTAGAACCCACTTATAACGGACTCGGTTATAACGAACTATCGGATATAACGTACTCCTCTTGCAGGCACGGACAAAAATTCCTATTATGTCTATATAAAATGCCTCGGTTATAACGTACTCGGATATAGTGAACTCTTTTCAAGGGTCCACAGAGCAAATTTTGATTTTTTTTCAACGTACTTAGGGATGAAAGTACTTAAGTATTCTGAATCATCGAAACGAAGCTGACACGATTCTACAATAACTTGCTGCGTTTGATGATGGCAGCAACAGCTCTTGTCATTGGCTCGGAGGACGACAACTTTTGAGTGTCGAAACCGTCCAATGAGCAATCGATAGAAGTTAACTGGAATTAAGACATTGTCTGTGATGGTGTCTTCTTAACGCGTCACTGCGCTGTTTACATTGTTTTTTTTTAGACATTCAGATTCTTAGATTCATGTTCAGAATATTGCATATTTTTTCTTACACCATAGAGAATTGTTAAGACACTATGCTGTTTTCTCGAGTAGGCATGATCATACATGTAGGGCCAGGGCAAACAAATAAATGTACACTACATGCATATGCATTTATGGTGATGCATAGTGAGAATTAGCTGTTCATGATGAATAGGACCTTACTATTGCAATTGACAACTTAATTTGGTGCAGAAGTAGGCTTCGATACTTCTTATACAGCTTGTTCTTGCATACCTCGGATATAACGTACCATATTTTTTAGGTCCGTTGAAGTACGTTATAAGTGGGTTCTACTGTATTAACCACTGTGCAAAGGAGATCACCCATCATCATTACTTCAGTTGCAAAAAACGAACTGCTTTGTATGCAAAATTTTTAAACATCAGGGAACTCAAAATACTGATCTAACTAGCGAAGTAGCATGCGGAAATCAGCTCTGAGCGTGGTCGATGATTGATACGACAATATCAAGCAAGAAGGCAGAGTGAAGTCGCACCCAAATTCATTTGAACATTTCTGTCATTGATGGGCCTACAGCATCAGATAAACTTTGAGGTATTCTCAATCAATTGGATCAATAATTTGGATTAAAAATCAATTTACATTGGAGCTGCAACCTTTCGAAATATTTAAGGACTTTCCGATCACCAAAGAATTGCTGTTACTTTCGCAAATTTGAATCTTTCACAAACACATGCATGTAGAAACGGATCGATACAAAGTTTGGAAAACTCCTGGTGACAGCTGAATGCTTGGCTGAATGCATTGATCAAGGAAAATGGCTGAACGCATGAATGCACAATATGAATGTATTTCTAGATATTTCCATTATTCGCAGTTGAATGCGCTCCCAACTCAATGTGCTATTTTTCAAAAAAAGTGAATGATCGCTTTTTATCTGTTAGACCATAGACATCGAACATTAATCATTGTTGTTGTTCGATGTCTATGTGTTAGACTATAAACAGCCAGTCATAGACATCGGACATTCCATTATCAGGATGTTATTTTCGATGTCTATGAAGTCAGTCGACGAGATAATAGAAATCAACTTGCTAAGAACTCATTCAAGCGACTTGATTGATTGATTGATTAAAGTAATGATTTGATGCATATAAAACGAGTTATCAAATGCAATTGAAAAGTCAACTGCACGATAAAACGAATGGCAACAATTCGGAATGCGACAGACTGGTAGGAAAAACCGGAATCACAGACATGCCTGGAATATTACATTATTATACACCTTGGCGATTTCCGAACACACGAGCCGACTAGTGGAAAGGAATTATTTCTACTCGCCACTGCCCAATCAAAATTGACAATGAATCAATTAGAGAGTAGCATAGAGTGAGTATGGAATCCTTTATGGAGAGGAGTCTGAAACCACGAAACTCCATCCCGAAAAAATGGAAAATTGCAGTTTACAACAGAACATGCCTATGAAACAAAGCGGCACACCGACGCAATAAGACCAGCGTGTCAGTTCAGTGATTTTTCCAGATCCGCAGATATCGGATTCAAGCTCCGTGATCGGACTGGGACTGCTGAATTTGTTATCTCCAGTTCGCATGTTCTTTTGGCATTCTCACTTCATGGCGAGAATTTTTGAACTGTGTTGCTGCGGTAATGAATACACACACCTAAATTTTGCTAAGGATAGAAGAGGAATAGAGTTGGCAACATCGTGTAGAGGTATGGAGCGATTAAAAAACACAGAAATTGTTTGTGTTTTCTAATTGAAAAATTGTTTGAAAACTTACTGGTATACAGTGACTTAAATATTCGTTAGTATTATTTTTGTTCTCTAGACGTATAGTTTCGCTCATCTGTTGGTGAAAAAATTATGGGAAGAAAGAAGAAGAAGCAGTTGAAACCGTGGTGCTGGTATCCTTTCATGAGTTGTTGAAGTTTTCATTTTTGAAACTTTTAAGTGATTGATGAGAATGAGAAAGTATAGCCTCTACCAGATTCATAAGAGGAGAGGTACACCAACGAAGGTAGTTGGAGATTTCATTTGTTCTTGTGACCATTGATGATTCTAAATTGACCTAATGTAAAACGAACACGTTAAACTGCTACATTAGCTAAGATATAATCAACTAAGCAAGTTCGCTGATGTCTAATCATGAGCGAATTAACATGTGTGTAGGCAGGCTGACCACTTGGTCTCTTTTTAGAGACCGGTCTCTTTTCATCTCTTTTCGGTCTCTTTTTTTCCACAGGTCTCTTTTTTTAGAGACCTCTCTGTAAGTCACTAATCTGAAGTGTGGGATATTCTTTTCATGCAAGCGGATGCATAAACTATCTAAACAAATCAATCAATTGTCCTGATACAGAAAATTCAATCACAATGTGTCATTAAGATTCTCAAAGATTGATGAATCGATGGCACAATATATCATTTATGAGTAAAATAAGTTTTGAAAGTCAGCATGCTTTGGCTCAAAAGTGTATTTTGCTTTCAGGAATAGCTACGAAATCTTTACTTGATTGGTGATGGCAAAGTAATTTTGTGAATATATTGATTTGTCGTGATCTGGGTTATAATTGGGGTTTTAGAATGAAAAATCATCATATCATTGCACCTATTTTTCAACTCTCATGTGACGTGACCGCAAATTTCGCTCCTGAACTTCGTGATCAACTGCTCGTCGCCGAAAGTCATTCACTTCAATTTGCCAATACGATCAATGGATTACATCTTTGTGATCCACAACATTGGAGTGCTATCATTTCATGCCATGATTGATTTTTGCAAGTCGCTTGCCGACAGACAATTTTTTTATCGAAGTAGTCATGCTTTGATACGTTTGTATGTAAAATTTTGTATATGCCTATGCAATTGTATGTTTTTAATGTACTCTGACTTCAGATCTGACTTTTTTCATTACAATAGATATGTTCGCCTTGAAAAATAATTGTTTTGAATTACTGATGATGTATTCGGTAAGCATGTTTAAGCTTGGTTTTTCGATTGCAATTCGTAACATGGATATTGCTGTCGTGACTGTATTTGTGCGGTTAAGACCTACATGTATTTGCAGTTTACTTACCAGTTAACTTCGTCTAGCTAGATTTTATGAATCATTCCTACAACACAAATTTTCTATAGGAGCATGCTCAACTTCCGTTAAGTGCTTGCATTATAAAGGGGTAAACAAAATGCTGCATGCTATAGAAATCAATGTCATAGACCAATCTTGTTGCCACTGTTTCGTGCGTCATATGGTCATTAAATATCGAACTTTATATTGCAATACTGAGAAAGTACCTATACAGGGGTAGGCCGCTTGGTATTGTGGCCCATGGGCCTGGACGAGAACTAGGCTAGGAAACATGAATGGAAAGCCCACGTAGATGTGGACTCATTTGCCTGTTTCTCAAGTTTTTGTGGCGATCGTTGAAGTTGAATGATCCGAAATTAGATTTTAGTATCGATGCCATCCAAAAAATCATATAGTTGAACATGATTGAATGGAGGCGTTTTTCAACTTCAGTCAAAATATTTAACTAATTGGCGCAGTATGAGCCGTATGTACTGTATGACATAGCATTTTGGCTTTCGTAGAATCATTTTTGGTCTTGTGCTAATTCAAAGTAAAAAGAGTATGAATGCACTATATACATTTACAATGCATGTACGACGTATCCATTTGCACACTCAAATTAAAGATACTCTGATATACAGGCCTGTGGCTTGTGTATGCATCGGTAGCGATAGTGTACAAGTACATGTAGTCGTTCTTTCAAATTGTAGTGCGGTGCGACTGTTAGTTAGGAAGATCACTGAGCACTTGGTAAAAGTTAAAGGATTATACCCAGTACTGTCTGTATTTACCGGTACATGTAGGCTTATCTATAACTTGGTATGCCTTTGCAGCAGTTGCGTATCAATTGGCCTATGGATGTGGAATTATCATTTTCCGAGTTTTAGCCATCATTATATGAATGTTCATGTAATTTTTGCAGACTGACGCATTAAGCCGTTCAACATGCTATTTTTAAGTCCGTGGGCCTTTGTAATTCCCATGGGTTGATAATTGTTTCATCCCATGATAATTGTTTAAAAACTCATCCTATCGACATCCCCTAAGTGAATGAGCATGTTTGTATTAATAGGAGAATCTTGAATTGCAGTTAGCGTTGGAGGAAGCTGTAGTATATGCATAGCTTGATCATAAAAATGATCAACTTGTTCTACAACAGCTTGAATACAGCGTATGATACTAGATATTGGAATTTATGTTCAAATAGTATATTTGCTTTTGAACAGACCGGTTAGGAAAGCCTGGGTCTTAGAATATTTTGTTCTCACCATATACTCGTAATTATCATTTAGCGTGATAATTAATTGTAAAATTGCCATATATTATGATCAGCCTATTTTGCAATATGACAATCAGGGTTAGATCTGATGATGATCTCTGGAAAACTAAGGTGTAAGGCCAAGCTTTCGTAGGTAATCTTAGTTTTGTAAAGACAAATGAATAATAATACAAAATGTACAAAGTTTCGGGACTTACCTTTAGTCATCGAGAGATCATCAGAGTTGCTCATTTATTGAAGAGGGAATGTAAAACGTAGAAAACTGATTAAAATCGAGATTACTACACCTCTTGAAATAAAAATATGCTTGGTATCATCTTGTTAGTGTCTCTTGATTCCATTTTATTACTGTTATTTCAGATGTCATGCTCGTTCAGTGCGTCGATGAAGACGGACTTTCCGTGGGCATTTCCGGTTCCTAACTCCCCTTCCGAAGTGCGATGCAAATATGATAACAAAATTATTGGTGTCAAGTCGGGGTCAAAAAATCTTCGTCAACACGAATCGACGAAAATTCACCAAAATGCATGTAAATCAAATATTGGGCAACCTTCAATAAACACCGCTCTGTCAAAAGTTCGTGATGACTCGGCGATGAGAAATCGAGCAACTTTTTTCATGTTTTGAACATTGTCTTGAACCAGGCACCATTGAGAAGTAGTGATCCATGTACTCGAAAGCGATCTATTTATTGTGTAATGTTTCCGGACTCTAAATATGCAAAGATAAATTGCGGTAGGACCAAAGCCACATATCTTCTCAACCATGCAATTGCTCCATTTGCGAGACAGCAATTGACAGAACTTCTCCACGAAAATGAGTTTGGCATACTGGTGGATGAAAGTACGTACAACAATAAAGTTCGACTCGAATATTGGATTATCTATTTTGACGAAGCGAATCATCGTCGGTTACAGTATCTCAGCACTGAAGAATTGCATGTTGACTTGGATGTGGAAAAGTTTCTTTCTTCGTCTAGTTCAGTTACACTTGATGATATGACATTAGTAACTTCCGAAAATATCCTGAACGCAACCCTGAACACGTTGAAAAAATTCAATCTCGACTTGGGAAATTTGATCTTTCTGATGACCGATAACTGCAATGTTATGACTGGCAATCGGAAAGGATTTAAGACGCAGTTGAAAATGTTGTCCCAATCTCATGGAAACCACCGGTTGCATATGCCATACCGCTCATCTACTACAGAAGGACGAAATTAAGAGCTCAACAATTCAAGGTATTGTCAACTTTGCTCAGCATTTGTCGAACTTTTTGGATAACAAATCAAAAGTGAAGTCAATTCTTCACCAATGTGAGAAGTTCTTAGAACTCAAAAGAATAAAAGATTATTGCCCTACACGATTTTTGTCACTTCGAAGTGCTTCATGAATTTTGCAGTCAGTTTCCTGTCATCAAAAAGATCATTTTGATGTCAAATGACCAGGAGCTCATAAAATGCGTTGAATCTGACTTTTTTCTTGTTCACGTGGATCAGTTTCTGATCCATAGTGTCCCAATCTTTGACTTTACCAAGTGCATGCAACGAGGAGATCTTACAATCTATGGCTGCCTTTTGACTTTGTTGGAACTAATATCGAAGTTACTCACTCGACTGGGTCAATCTGTGGAACTTTCTCCTCGCTCCTACTTGTCGAAGTTGTACATGAAGCCTACCGGCCGAGGAGAGCCGCGACTTGCACGAAGCTTCAGTTCTCAAACCTCACAGTGCTCAAATCTACAATACTCGAAGAACAATCATCACTTAATCGCTGCATTAGACCACTTGCTTGACAGTGAAATTCGTGACATCAAAGCTGAATGGGACAAGCACAACGAAGATCAGCTTTCACGGTTATTGAATCGCTTTTCACCTTTTCTGTCATCGGACATAGTGCATTATTGTTACGTTCTCTTCTTGAGAATCGAAGATTTTTCAAAAGAAAGCGTGAACAGGCTTGGTTTGCTGTGCGAAGCTATCGATTGCTCTCGTTCTACCGTTCAGGATGAGTTAAGCTCACTTCGAGTGAAAACTCAAGCTGAAGGTATCATTGATTTAAGCCTGGTAACTTCTTTCGAAAAGGGACATTTGTGAGGGTACCCTTTGCTGCTTCACGTTTGTAAAAGTGTTTTGCTCATTTTACCACATAATATGTCGTCGAAAGGGGATTCAGTGAAATGAAGCATAGTGAATCGAAGTTCCAGGCGAACATCACTCTTGAAACCTACGACAGTAGACGTTTTGTTAGCGGTTTTTTCAGTCGAGATACATTTGAATCTTACGAACCGCCTACTGATTTGTTGAAGCTCTTGTCTGAGGCGAGCAGCAAGTATAGAGCAGTTTCAAAGGAAATGACAGAACAGAAAGCCATTGTGTCGCTGAAATCAATGGAACTGCGGCGAGAATTGCAGGTGTATAAGCGGAGAAATCCATCGAGTGTCAAGGCGGATATAATAGCGGTTGACAAAGAGTTAAAGAAAGCTGAGGAAGATATGGAGAAGCTTCGTGCCAAACGGCACAAATTAGAAGAGGAACGCCGAAGCCATTCCGATCGATATGAGACTGTATCGGCATCGGTAATTGACAGATTTTTTAACTCGCGTTCTTAGGCAGTGAACTTCGACCATTCCTTTGTTCCTTAAATTTTGTTGAACATGTAACATATAAAGTAAAACTATGGGCAGTGATGTAGAACATCTTGGTAAGAAATCCTTGTTGTAAAAGCAACTGTAGACGACACTCAAAATAATCGGCTCAGTTTGGATTTTTATTTACGCAAAAGTTCACTTTGCGTGTTAAGTCCGAATATCTTAAAATTCGTGATGAAAATTGCTAGTTGTTTGAAAAACTTTTCAGTTCATATGTCCCAAGTCTCAGAGTGATCCTTAGTTGCCTCACATGGACCATAGTCGTCTCTCATCACTCACCATTTTCAATCTTGTTATTATCATGTAGTCATTTTGCCACTTGTTAGTCTAATAATCCGTTTTGATCTCAATTTTGTGATACATAATTTTTTCCGGTCTAATCAGCGATCATGCAGCCTTTTGTTTTTGTTATTGTTTTGTACTCTTATTTACTCCAATTTACAAAATACATCATATCCTTTTCACACGTCTGTCCGTTTTTATTTAACAGGTTCATGCACGTGCATGGGCAATGTTTACTTAAATACATGTAGTTGTGGTCGTGCATGCATGCTTGCAATGATCAGCATGTCTCATAGACACTCCTTAATTGCTACATGTGCTATGGATGATATCGAAAGTTCGTAATATTCGAGTTTGATGACATGCGCAACCTAGTTTGAATTTAATAACTACTACCATGTCCAGAACAACTTACTCCATGAAGTGTAATTTTTCGCGTTTTCCATACTACTTACTACAGGTCTCTTTTTTTCTTCTTTCGAAGTGGTCAGTCTGTGTGTAGGGATCAGAATGCATCCATTATATTTACAATAGGAGTACAGATAATGTTTAGTGCTCAGGCGACAGCTGATGTACTGGAGAAAGGTTGTATGTTTTGTTGATCACTATGTGTGATTTAATTTCCTGAAAAAGAGATAAGTTGTATCCGTGTCATTTGTTGCTTTTGCAGCTGCAGTAGTGTGACCCTTCCATCATCACAGCGATTCGTTTACGAGGAAATGAGTAGCTTGAATACGTCCCGCACTGCTATATCCAAATCTAACGGACAGCTGAACTGATTCAATTTAGTTTCGAAAGGCACACATTTTCTTGACCTTTCATATCGCATTCCCTCGAGCTTTAATTTTTGAAATGAACTTCGATAATGAATGACAGACTTTTGCTGCATTTTACTGCATTCATAAGCATGCATGATATATTATATCATATATCCTCAATGGCACTTCTGCTATGAATGAATTTTTCTGCCCTCTTAGAGGAGGCTCAACGACAAAAAATCCGCGATTGTTCACTTTCTGACTCTAACTTTTCGGAGTACTGTACAGGCAATTTGTTTTTGGCGCATGTGATACAATCGGATTCCCAACAAGTTCTCTGATTGCTTCCATTGTTGGATTTCGTCCCTATTATCATCCTGTATTCTTGTAGTAGCATTTCAATAAACAAGTGATTTTCTAATTCCTAAATAGGCTGCTCTTCGCTAGCTGTATGTCTTGTCTTTTGAAGTTTTCAATTATTGTGACATGTGATTCATCAGCTTGTTATACAACAGTACCAGATTTAGCGAGAAGTAAATTTCAGACTTTTTCGATTTCAGCGAGGCGAATTTCCCGATCTAGGAATTTAAAGAAAAATTTTGTATAGAGACCAATCTGTCAAATAATTTTGTCATGCGGGACATGTTGCGGAGACCTCCATCTTCAGGCGGATAATATTATCCGCGGGTATATGCGGAATTTGGTAGGCTGTCCTCATCGTTTCTAACTTATGATAGGTGGGCAATCGCGCCAACAATAGTCTAGAAATCTTGAATAATATTGCCTTGACGTGATTATTTTCTAGGCAAAAAATTCTCGAAAAACAGGTTGGCCGAAGAACATCAAACATCAATTCCGCTTCTTAAAATTATTGAGGATGAAATGTTCATCTCATCTCTACGAGCTAATAGCAAATTGTTAATCAGTTCGCATGCACACATCACAGGTAAATGTTTAAGAAAAGGTTTTCAAGGTTAATCAACGATTGCCGGATAATATCCCCGAATAGATTGGCTCATTTAATCTGTAACTAAGATTGTATGCACATCAAAGTTCATGGTTTACATTCGGTATGACATCGTCAACTGCTGTGAAAGTTCATAGTTGATTTTCATGGTTTAGCATCGGTGATGGATGATAGTTATGACCAGCATCTTTACTACCTCCACGACCATGTCGCATAAGATATCTTTTGTTATCTGTGCTTTAGTTCTTTTTACGTCAGCATTTCTTTTGTAGTGTAATGTAAGCCTACAGCTGATCAAGTTTAGAAAGTCAGGTTCAACCGTTACCTACTTTCAAACTCAATGCCAAGACGTCATGAGACAGTATTTGTTTGACAGCGAGGAATAGGAAAGGCTCGCTATCTTGATTGGCTGCTTCTATTTTCTTAAATCGACGCGTGCCTAACAAAGGGGTCCTAGCTAATTTGAAGCATGTGTATTCGTCAAACATTTGATCAAGAGCAAAATTTAATCTTCTAGATCCTTAGCAAGAGCACATTCTGAGGTCTATACCTAGTTCGCACGAGCTCAAAACAATGCTCCAATGCGTTGGAAAGCTCGTCGGGCATCTTGGCAGATGTGGACTGACCAAACCTCAGGAGTCCGGCAGTGTCGCAACAAGCAAGGCATGTTGTTTTCCACTGTGTGAATGACTTGCCACAGCAATAGTAAAACTCTCAGAAAGGTTTGGTATATGATGAATTGAATGAGTCTTGGTTTCATTGAATCCGACTCAGTTGGAGCGAGCAGAAGACATAATTCTCTGTATGATTAAATAGATGAGTTCCATGTCACATGATCCTGGCGTATGCCGTACGTTTGCTAAAAGCCCTCTGACCGGGATGGAAAAGGGATGCATGAAGAGTTCAGTCATCAGAGAATCAGGGGATGGGATTGTTCGTTAGGCGTTACAGGTCATTAATAGACACTAGAGAGAGAGTGCGAAAGAAAACAGTCATGAGGGACACTGGCATCGGCCGTGAAGCAATCAGTGTAATTCATCGACTCGAACTAAAATAAAGCGGTTAACAAAGAAATCTTCTACCCACCTGAAGACTTCAGGACGGATGCCATGAGAAAGAAGTTTTATAGATAAGAGCCGTGCACCAGTCTCGATCGAATGCATTTGATGCATCAAGGATACTGCTGTTGACTCTCAAAACATGTCAAACGATGATGCTAAAAGGTCACCTGGGGGTGGAGGCTTTCTAAATCCATCCTCGCAGTCACTTAATGCGATTATGCAGCCACGTAAATTATTCCAATTGGACAATGATCGCACGGATTACTTCTATCTCCCTTCTTAGTACAGTGAAACCTCTATAAGTGGACCACCCGTGGGCCGCAAAAAGATGGTCCACTTATAGAGGTAGCAATATTTTTCTTATGATACTTAATTCTTTAAATGACGTAACTACATGTATATTGTTAAAAACTTACATTACACTTTTTAAACATAATGAAGTAAATATATAAAGCCTACTAATCATTTTGTTAAATAAGATCACGTTTATGCTGCACTTGTTGGCCCTTCATGCAATTATGAATAAAATGGATTGTTTTTAATGAGTCATGCATGCATGTCTACTAGTACACGCGATAAAGAAAAAGTCAGTTTAATATAATTAAGCTGATGATTTTTCACACCATAAATCTTAACGAAATATGTTGAACTAATATACTAAAGTCGACTTCATCTACTGAAGTCATTCAAAGTGTTGTCACTCTATTGTAATTGTTGTCATTTCTTGACTAATCATCTTCTGAATTTCATAGAGAGATGTTAGAGCACAATTTATATTCTTTGAACATGCATAATGCTTCAATTTCTCAATACATTCCAGTGCTTCCTTTGAAGTGACAGTTATGTCTGCTTCTTTGTTTTCTTCTTCGTCGTCACTGCTTCCAATCACCATGGGCTCTGAATTATTATGCATCAGATGTTCGTTGAGGATAGCTTGCTCAATATTGACGTCATCAGACTCAGTTGGGAGATCATCATCGCAGTGCAAGAAATCTTCAATCGAATCATTGGTGTTAAGCGCAGATTGGAGTCGGAGTGCAAGCTCTGATAAAGTCAAATCGTCTTCTGGATCATCAATAACCGTAATGTTTGATTTCATAAGGCCACATTTGCCGAAACAAGAAGACACAGTCCTTTCAGTCACTTGTTTTGTGGCTGTTGAGACCCAGTAGATGGAGTCAGGCAACGTGATGCTCTTCTTCACTGAATTCACATTGTCCAATTGTTCTATTTTAGATAGAACTGATTGAAGCAAGATTCTTCGATAGTGAGATTTGACTCTCCGTATTATACCCTGAGCACCGAAGTGGTGTTTGGCGGGAAGAAACAAAGTGTCACATTAGAAAGTTCGATTCGAGGATGGCATGTTGCATTATCCATAAAGAGAATAACACGTCTATGTTGACGTCGCATCTTCTCATTGAATTCTCTGAGCCATGAAGAGAAAATAGAAGTTGTCATCCATGACTTGCGATTGCTCAAGTAGGTGACAGACAGCAATTTGGGATCCAGACGATTAAAACAACGTGGATTTGCATATCTTCCTATCACAATGAGTTTTTCAAACTCACCTAGCATATTACAGCAGAAAAATACAGTCAAGCGCTCTTTAGCAACCTTTCCTCCTGTGCAGTCTGTGCCTTTGAAGCGAAGTGTTCGGTCGGGTAATGCACGATAGAAAAGACCACTCTCGTCACAGTTAAAAATATTACCAGGTTCGTAGTCTTTAATAATCTCACCAAGACGAGTTTTCCAGTCGATGACACTTTCATAAGGAACCGACGCACTTTCGCCACTTACTTTACCACCAGTGATTCCGTGCCGTTGTTTGAACTTCTCGAGTCACCCATTCGATGCTTTGAATTCAGTGATTTCCAATCCTTTCGCGAAGATCAAAGCCTTTTCCTGTATGAGTGGTCCAGAAATGGGAATATGTTTGTTTCTGACAAATCGGAACCAAGAGATTGTCATTTCATCGATCTCCGCATGTTCGCGATTCGTTGAGCAACGACGACTATTCACAGGTGCGTTCTTCCGATGACGAGCTGGAATATCGTCCTTGTTGGCTAAAATTCGCTGAACCTGGGACTTGCTGATGCGGAAATATGATGCTAGAGTTCTCTGCGATTTTCCGGTAGAAGATGCCTGAATCACCTCCACTTTCTTTGACAGATTAAGTTCCTTTATCGTCGACATGTTCGAGTACTCTAATTGATCTGAAGCATCCTTCAAATATTCAACACAAGTTAGCAGGGAGGATATCGTTGATAGGCTATTTCGGACTACGAAGCGAATCAATAACTGCTGCTGGCACGCTCGTGTTCTTGTATTGTATGACAATTTCTTGGAAAACTGAAGGATTGACAGCGTTCTATAAATAGCTCCAGTGAGTCGTTTCAACCCTTTCAATGATGATTTGATTCAACCCAGCAAGTGCATGTCAGAAAGAGGACATTGTACGATAAATAATCGTTTTGATCAGTAATGAAAATTGTAAAATAGCGAAATGAAAACACGTAAATTACATTTACTCCAGCATTAAAGTAAATATGATTCGTTTTTGTCAAGAAAAGCAAATTTTAGTCAATAAAAGTGGTCCGCACATAAGAGGTCATTTTTCGTTTTGGACCATTTTTCGGTGGTCCAGGTCCGGATATAGAGGTGGTCCGCTTAAAGAGGTAAAATCACATTACATTTCGATGGGAGGATTTTAGGTGGTCCGAGTATAGAGGTGGTCCGCTTATGGAGGTGGTCCGGAAAGGAGGTTCTACTGTACAATGCTCTACATTCTTGTTGAGAAAGTACATGTATGTAAGCAAACATGGCACAAGTGCTGACTTAAGTAGCAGAAGTCAGATGTCATTCAAGTCAAATCTGTCGAACGAATTGAGGACGTCGTTCCAAAGAAATTGACCAAAGAAATCTCTGAGATCATCCCATGAAACTTCGTTTGAGAAACAAAGACATCGTGTGGGAGGTTTTTGTGAAACAGTCTCAATGGTTGTAGACTTCACGGTAATTAAACAGTTGTCATAGCTGCTCAAATGCGCTTCAATCTTTACATTAACACCTCTTGGTTCGTTCAAGAAGAAGTTCAGGTGTACTGGAAATGTCTTCTTGGCGATCTGGAGCTCGGATTGAGAATACTGATAGGTTCATCTCTTAAAAATGGAAAATACTTATACCTCAACGCCAGCAGAATCATGGTGATTAGAAGTCAGACAGATAAAATTGTGGACTTTTCAAATCACCTAATAACGCAGCTTCTGTAGAGGATTAACTGATAGCTTGATATTTTCAATCAAAGAATTAAGTTGAGCAAAGAAGCTTTCATCATCACTAGAGTTTGAGCTGTATTTGCATGGCTGACGGAAAACATGCGTACCTGATGATGATTTTTCGGTGAATTGGGGTGTATCATAGTATGTTCTTATGATACAGGCTATTGATTCTTATACATGAAGTATGAATTTCTTCTTCAGCATCTTCTGATTTTTTAAACATTACTATTTAAGCCTTACCATATATATATATATTTATTTTCTTCTGTTTATCAAATTTTAATCAGATGTCTATGGTTTGACCTATGAGGCCTTTCTTCCGCATTAAGATAAAGTAAACCAAATATTTCATGTATCTGTTCATAACATCCTTAACAAAGCAAGGTGCGAACATTTGGGTAAAATATTTGTTTTGCTTTATATCATTGCGGAAGCTTTATATCATTGCGGAAGAAGGGGATCCTAAGCCAAACATCAACATCTGAACTGCAGCTCCGCAGTTGCCAGCAAATATTTACAAAACATGGTTGAATTTTAATCAGTTTTGAGCTCCAATGACCTTAAATTGGATTGAACATGAAGAGAAAATGAACAATTAAGCATATGCAAATTGTAACCACAGCAATGGAAATTATATTTAGTATTTGATTCTCTGATTCTGACTGATAGTGTCTTTGATGCGAATTTATGATTTAAGCTTCAAATAGATAGAAGCGGGAAGACTCATCCATTGCACACCAGGAACGTGTTACTGAACGAGTTAGATTTCTATGTGTTTATAACTCAGCAATGAATTTGTTCTCGACACCATCTCTACCACCAAAGTTGCCGAGGAGGCAGATCCGAGAACCCACCTCACGCAACAATTGCCACCTCTCAGACAAGCCACACACAACCTCCCCAAAATCAAAATTATGTTAAGGCACAGATAGGGAAGATCTACGGTTCTTGATATCTGAATATAAAAAATTATATATATATTCTTCCATGCTACCTATGCATTCCTTAATGCGATAGAACCGGCAGAAACCAAGTTGCTAAGGCGCTCCAACTGCTACACACACAAACACATGCACGCATCTCTGATTTGCTGCAACTGTGATGTCAACACATCTCTAGCGCATATGTGATTGCCTGGAGATCCTACAGTTGAGCACACCGACAGCTGGCACTCTGATCGTATTTTAGATAAGTGAGACTGTCATGTAAACATGTAAAGCTGCTCTCAAAAGCAAATTAAAACTATAAAAGAATTTATGTTTTCTCAAGGTTGGTCATTATTTTTGGGCATGCAGTGAAGGCCTAGCAGGCACTGAGACCACGCCACTGCTTGGCATTGTCGCTGGGTGAGTTGGCATAAGGGGGGGGGGAAGCTTGAATCAATATAGGATGCCCAAGTATTGTCGTTTTGAATTGTTGGAAAAGTATAGGAACTGTGCGCTCCACGGTTATGAACGACTTTCATAACCAACGCTGACGACGGCACTGATAAGTCTATCTGATTATTAGCTTAGTTGATGAAAGCTTGGAAAAGGAGTGTCAACCTGAACCAAAACAGATCGATTTCTTTGACTGCACATACCATTGATTTGAAGATGATGTGGACGGGTTGGCAATTTTGATCATAGTCTCTAGTGCCGAGTACTACTAGTAATTAGCGTAACTGCCGAGTTGGCTCAATTCAATGCACAACTCGTCCTCGGCACTTGACTGCTTTTTTTTCGACAACTCGGTAGCTGAATGAAGGCGACAAGGACGAGCCGTCCTCATATGGTCAATATAATCCCTTTTATTAACACATCACATGAAACCAGACAATGCAGGTCCAATAGATATACGATATTACGTACGAGTATATATCTTTAAATTAACTTGACTTGGCTCAGGTATTTTATAATAGTAATGCCAACTCTCCCCATCCTACAATACGCTCACTCTCCGCAGCCCTTACTCTAAATGAGTTTTAACATCTCGTGGTATTTATTTCATGCAGTCGTGTTGAGGCACCACTCACACAAGCTCTCGTTCTGGGAGAAATTTCGACAGAATTTGTTTTTCAACTCGTCCGTGTTTGTATAGGCTACAACACCAGTTGCTACACCTATCTTTAAGAAAAGCAATTTTTATTTAACCTTGATATGCACATAAATGACTGAAACTGGTGTTACTATATCTTTACTGCTTGATAAGTAGATGATTCTGGAAACGTTACTGGTGATTTTATATTGCCTAGCATGAAAACTTCTTCAGGAGAACCCATCCAAGTCACCCCGCATGCATTGTCACTTCAGTCTCCCCTTCATGGTCATGGAGCAAATGTGAAAGTGTACTATCTGTTCATTATTTACGCGGAGCTGCAAAGCTGCCAATACAGACCACGTGCTCGGTTGAGCGCACATTTTTCATGTATAGAAGGCTATCACCAGGAAAAGTTATTATTTACAAGGTTTGACACTTGAATGATAATGTATGTTGCAGATTGTTTCACTTAAAGGTGTACTCCGGTCAATTTTTTAAGTTGGTCTGTATCGATGTTACGGCATCAGTTAAATTGATTTACCGTCGTCGATCTGCAACTCGAAGCGAAGTTCTCTCGCTACGCGTCGAACAATTCTCGGTGATGACGTCAATTGTGATGTGGTGACAATGAGGGACGGCATCCACACACAGCGCTGGCTAATGTCTCAATCATCTCAGTAAAGTCGCGCTTGCTCTGAACATCTTTCCTACAGCGACAAGACATTAAACAGGAAGTAAGATTGGAAGGAACGAAAAGGGGTGGTAGTAAAACGTCCACTGAGAAAATCTCGTTGTGTTGCTTACAGCTTGCGCCGTAACCTTTGTCTACTAACCGCCCTTTCTATTTATGTTTTCATGAGCATCGCCGCAGTTTTATTAATTTGGATAGCAAGAGTGCCATTTCTGTATACGTCATCAATTATCAGTCTGATTCTCTTTTATCTATTGATGATTTTAGTATTGATTTCCTTGACTGTCAGACTGACCTGTTCCGTACTTGGATTTTTGAAGCTAAGCTTATTGACCTACACAAACCTGCTATGAACCGCAAACACGAGCTGATGAACAGTAATTATCGCTGATTGTTATACATGCTAGGCCTAAATATTTGCTGTCAATGTATTTGACTCACCAAAGTCCCATGACTATGTTTCTGCGAACACGTGGAGTCGGACAGTTTGTGATTTTTGACTGATATTTTTTCTGACTCTGTCTTTTTATGATAATGGACTATGGAAACCTTCGGTGTGCGGCAATAAGTCTGATCCTTTCCTAGTTAGCGTAATACTGACGAATTCATCTGAGGTGTGCATAAATGGGTTTATAAATTTACATTATGTTTACGTAGCTGATGTAGGATTACTTTCGAGCATCTGATCAAAATGAAGCTTCACGAGCAAACTAAAATGAACTTACTGCATGATGTGCATCATTAAATTATACCCCGCACATGTAAACAACTACGCCTTCGTTCGTGCTGTCCATGTTTTGATTGGTATGTGACTGCTTTCCCATTACTGCTGTACTTCGTGAAATCGGCTATTCATTCAGTGCACGCGACGCCCGCAGACAGTGGTGCGTATCACTGCTGAGGTCATCACGATGATTAAACAAGCAGATATCTCGCTAAACAAATCGTAGCAGTGTCAGATACGGACAGAAGTGACAGCTGATGTCTACACTTGCTTTTAAGAAAATAAAATCATAACGTATTTTGCGTGGAGTACACCTTTAAGAAATACACAGCTTTTAATGGACCATCTTCGTTTTTCTAACAACTGGAGTGGTATTCAGTGATAATTTATAATTTATACTCCAATTGATATTTACGTCATTTATCGCATGTATTTCATCTTTGGATTAATTTTTCAAAATGTTGTCATTAAAGATGAAAATATGATCCCCGACGAAAAATGATATTTATCCTGTTATACGTTATATCTGTTATGTTGTTTATGTTTATGTTATATCACGTGTCGATAATTATTGGTAGTCTAATATTTATCAAGTTCCTTTTATTAATCAAAAATGCTTTTCGTGGATTTTCCTTAATAGCTTTGTGTACAGGTATTGCAACAGGGAATTCGACGATGAAAAGATACTGATCCAGCATCAGAAGGCAAAACATTTCAAATGTCATATCTGCCACAAGAAGCTATTTACTGGCCCAGGATTAGCCATTCACTGTATGCAGGTGAGTTAACTTTGAAATCACTTGTTCTTTTTCAATAGATAAGACGTTTTAAATATTTGTGTTTACTAGGGTTCAAATCTTGGTGTCGCTCAGAGATGAGCATCAACTAGGCGCCCGCTTCTCAATTTCTAGTAATTGTAGAAGCTACGAGCGGTCTAAACAGGGAATCGTCTTCTAAATTAGTGTGTCGGCCGCATCTGACACAGACTTTTGTAAATGAAACCCACTTCATGCTTCACCTCCATCCCCTCTTACACATTTTTATTTCAGGAATTGGCTCGACCAACCCGTTTGTCATATCTCTCATTAGACTCCCAGAGATAGCGGCCAAAACGCTCGTGTCAAGATTCAGGCGCCGTTCTCATGCCATCAACACTCCTTGCCTCACGTTTGGGGACATGCGCGTATCTCCGTAATCGCCTGTTCTCAAAATTCTTTTACATGTGCCCTTTAACTTGAGGGCTTTAACTTGAGTCTTGTGCATCCAAATCTTCACTCGTGCTGTCATGCTCGGTTTCAATCTACCAGCTTGCATGACATAATTCACCATTCTGCTCATGTGTTGGCATGTGAAAGCTGTGGTACTGCGAAAAATATCTGTTCAAACTTATCTCCCTCTGCCTCCGGAATGCTTGTCCTTAACATATATTTACCATTAGAACATTTGAGAACAGCCTAACCAACGACACTTAGTGCAATTTCTGAAGCTGCCGAACTTTTCTTCAAAACCCACCGGAAATAAACTAACCACTTATCTTCTTCAATCTACCCAACTCTCTTCACTCATTCATCTATGACGAAGCACACTGGCTAAAATATTTTGCTATTAAATAGGGTATGATGCTATAAATAACGCCTTAAACATCTCCTGCGTTTGCATTCACACAATTCAGCAAGACGCTAGCATATTTATCGATCGGAAATGATGACATGGCATGAGAGCATTAATTTACACTTAAATATTTCAATTTAAGTGTAAGGTTGTGTGCATCTCTTCTTAGTCCTGTTGGCACTTCTATCTTTAGATAGTGTAAAACTCGAAAAGCATAAGGTAGAAGAAATTTTAATGATGAGTTCTTCATTGAATCTAATAATTTAAGATCTTTTCGCAATTTCAGGTTCACAAAGAGAAAGTGGACAAAGTTCCGAATGCTCTTTCTCATCGAAGCAATACTGATATTGAGATTTATGGAATGGAGGGTATCCCTGAAGATGATTTAAAGCAACACGAACGAGAAAAACTTGGAAAAGATAGTAAGTTCTGATCTAAATGTTGAGTGAAAATGTCAACCGCTTCCATATTACCACATTTCAGCTAGTGAACCAGAACCCAAAAAACAAAGGCAGGAAGTTTCCAGCAGCACAGCTCAACCATATCTGCCTCCTGGTATACCTCCACCTCCAGGTGCTGCTATGATGCCGCCTTATGGTGGGATGCCCATGGGTTAGTACCTTTCACTTTTTTCTTTGTAGATAAAGAATTGAATGTATATATGTTGACTAGCTGTATGCAACAAGCTTCCCAAACAAAGTAGGTCTTTCTGAGCAGTACTGACTATTCGCTTCAGGACGAAGCTGAAGTCAGCGTCCTAGAATATTGCTGTCGATTCCTCAAGCATCGCGATCAATGAAAGCTGCATTACAGGTTCAATGCCTTAATGGGACATATGTGTCCCTTCAGTAAAATCTTGCGATATAAGTGGGCACAAGCCCGGTAGTGTTATCGAAGTGTGATGTAATAGTAAGATATGTATAGTATTTCAGTTTTAAGACAGCTTAGCACAGGCCACTACTGTAAAACGTAGTACAATTTGAATTTAAAATTATTAGTTGAAATTTAAAAGCGATTTCGTTTGAATTCAAGTATTGAATTTTCATTATTTTCAAGGGATTAAATTTTCATGACCAAATTTTTACATTAGAGTGAACTATGAGACTCTGTTTCATGACCTAATATTTAATATCTGATCGCTATTTCTCAGAAATAGTGCGCGTATCCAATACAAATGCAATGTTATGTCATTTTTGGGTTATTTTATCATGGGACATACGTATACATGTCCCATTATCCCATCAGGGGTATGCTTAAGGAAAATTTCAATTTTACCAAATAATGCGAAAGTCGAAAATTATACACTCGTGTCATTGTATTAGGACTAATTTTGTTGTTGACTTGTGTAGAAGACAACAACTTTTGATACAATGCACAGTTCAGTACAATTCGAGCAGAATTGGATAAAATTTGCTGCAAATCCCTCTACCAAGAAAATACGAAGTGTCCATGTCAAAATATATTCTTCGGTATATCTTCGCAAATCAGTTGTTCAGTTTCTCAATAGATTATGAATGGGCTTCGGTGAAGGTCTTCAGTAAATCAATATTGTTAGTTTCAATTTGTATGTGAATATGTTATCACGTTTCATATACGTATCTAACGATCGTGTTGTGAAGTATGGAGATTGCAGAAACTAAAGAATGTTAGTTGTTGCCGTGGATTTCAGCTAAAGAGCTGCCGTCACTTGATGGAAGCATGAAAGCGAGTTGGACGTTGATCACAAAATTATTGTGCGCTTTTATAAAGCACAGTTATGACACATTCGGTCATCCTATCATGTCCTGTATGTCCTATATGCAGTGGGGTTCGTAACTCATTTAAATCAGAGAATATAACCTCCTCCAGTGTTCGTACTGGGGCGCGAATTCGCGCCCGGGCGCGAATTCCGTAAAAACGGGCGCGAATGCGCGAAAAATGAAGGCGGGCGCGCAAATTCCGAAAATATTTTCGCGCCCCAATATTGTCCCATATATTTTCGCTCTCCAAAAAATATTTGACTATAATATATCACTGGGAACTGTTAGATGTGTCTACGACTATGTATCAGATTGATGACAGTAATAGAATTGAATATTTTCCTTCTTATTCCAGAAAATGCCTTCCTGACATAACACTAACAAATAGGAATAGTGTGTAAACCTACTACGACATACCGTAATCATCACTGCGTATTCTACATTTTATTAAGGGACTATTTATCATCACTGCGTATTACATTTTTGAAAGGGTGAAGCGATTCTTCAGGAGGGGAACTGAAAAGCTCCTCAAGTACTTACCGTTTGAAAATGATGTGCTTCAATCGTGCCAATTTCTTTCCCCACATCATTCGAACGATGCTGATCTGGAGAACTGGGCGAAGACTCTTGCGAAGTGCTTTCCCCAAATTGTTCCTCAAAGCGAGATTTCTACTCTTGAAGTTGAAGCTCGACTCCTCCAAGGTACAACAGAGAAGCCAATGGACATTGGAGAATACTGGCAGAAAATGTCCTCAAAGATGCCAACTCTGAGTCGTCTGGCTCGAGTCACGATGACATTACCCCACGGAAACGCAGAAGTGGAGAGGGTGTTCAGTTTGCTGCCTGATCTAGTGACAAAGAAACGGAGTAACCTGTCCGCGACTACAATAAATGCGATCGTCGTTATTAAGAGCGCCATGGCATCGAATAATATCTCATCGCGAAACTTCGAAGTGACACAGGCACTTTTGGAGAAAGTTGCCAAAGCCAAACAAGCATATGAGCTGCGTTTGAAGAGCGAGATGGAGGAAGAGGCAGCAAGGAAGAAGAAGGCAGCAGAGAAGGATATATTAAAAACTTTCGAAAATCAGAAGAAAAATGATTCAAAGCTGAATGAGTTAGAGTCCGGTCTCAAAAACAACGAAAAGCGAATCAGCGATATCATGAAACGGAAAGAAAGCCTCGTGAAAATGCAGGAGGAGGCATTACGGTCATTAAAGGGAGAGGAGGACCACCTTAAAGCTCTGCTTGATGAGAAGGAGAAGATGGAAGAAAAGAAACGAGCAGTAGCTGAGAAGCTCATGACTAGTACTTTGAAGCGAAAAGCACATGAAGAACTGAAAGTTATTTCTCCCAAGAAATTGAAGTGATATTTTCTTTATCAGTGCCTAGCGCTTTTAGACAGCATTTTGATTCAACACAGCTCGATCATCATGTACCTGATTGAATGAAACTACTTACATGTGTACTTTCATTTCTGATCTTTTCTTCATTTAAATCACAAGGAAAATAGGGCATAAACTCTTACGGTGTATTAATGAAACTTATTATGTTACATTTCAGTACCAGATGGAAAGTGTAGCGACGTTATTTTAACGAAGACGTTGACTACACCGAGAAAATGTCAGGTATGACAGGCCCTAACACCCCGATTTTAGTCTTTGGTTCGGTTCCATTTGGCCTTGATTTAGTTGTAGTGATTTCGGGCATTTTTCTAAGGCCCCACAACCAAATCCTAGCCAATTGGAACTGGAAAAGGCATTTTCGGGGTTCCTTAGGCTCATTTGATTCAACGTTGCGGAAATATTATAGTACCGAATTAGAATGAATACATTATAACGTACTTATATGTTCGTATATGATCTCATTAATATCATATGGTTGTCTGCTCCATGCAGGGCCATCCATTAATCAATTATGTTTTCATCTACTCCATCAAAGGTATCTAATAAATGCTGTAAATCGTCATAGACCTATGAAATTGACCCGTAAATATGCCTATATGAATTCCATATATGTTTGAAAAATGTATGTATTGACCTTACGCTCGTGCATACATGTATCTTAGACCAATTAGTTGGGGGCGCGAATCGCAGGGCGGGGCGCGAAAAATGCGAAATCGGCCAGTACGAACACTGCTCCTCTCAATTGTGTATGCACGTTTCTGGATGACAGGATTTTGTTGAGCAAAAAATCTGTTGCAATTGATTATTTAGTTCAGTGCTCCGCAACCCGTGGGATGGTTCGCACTGGTGCGAATGGGGAAAATGATAATGCGAACGAGAGTTAGGCGAACGAGTGCGAGCAACGTGCGAGTAAGTGTCAGAACAAAGAATGGCGTAAAACTGTTCTGCTTTAAAACTGGACTTGGATGGGCCCGGCCCTTGTTCTCAATCATTTCGACGTTCTTTCTGCAAACATGGAGATCTATTTTCGAAGGCGGCGTCTGAAAATTTGCTGGACGTTGAGGAACCTGACACCCGATTTCGTCGCAATTGCAAAGCCACATCAGCAGCAAGAAAGATGCCAATAATGCCACTAATTGCAACAAGGCTATCTTGGTAATTCGTGTTCTGATTCGTGATTGATTGACATAATGATTTCAAAACAGTAAAGCTTCTTGGGATATTTGTTTTTTTTCAAGATTGCAGATGTGCTTGCAGTAAATGTCAATCAAGTTTTTCCATTAAAATAGATAATTTTGTTGGCGAGGTATTATCTCTATTTTGCTATTGCCCGAAAAGAACGAGTCTAAGTCTGATAAGATTTAAGGAAATTTACTATCGCATTTTGTACTGCATTTTCGGGAATTGCTGAATAAAAGTTCAGCCCTTATGAAAACAAGGAATTAACAACAGATTACCCAACGTCTATCCAAAACATTTTCGAAAAAGCAAAAATATCACACAGACCTACTCTATGAGATAGTAGGAGTCTTCAAAACGCAAAAATTGACATTCCTTGTTTTTCCCTTCCACCCTTCAGTTGTTTTCGTAGGTTATGAAGAGTGCGAATGGGATCTAACAAGTTAGGTGTAGTGCGAACGATTCTCAAAAAGGTTGTGGAGCAGTGATTTAGATTGTTGGGTTGGTCGGCTTTTTATGGACTTCTTAGTCAACAGTGTCCAAAATCTGACGGTAGAAGTAGGATAATGTAGTGTTCTATCTGATAATGCAAAACTTAATGAAAGCACGATAAATTTCATGAAGGTTAAATATTTGCTAGTTGTATGCTTGGGGATTTGCTATTCATAGAAGATCGGACTGGCTGTAATTATCACATGACCGCTTTGATGTATCACAGTGTCTGCAGTAATACGTAGCATTACTGTTCAATGAGTTTACTGTTAATTTATGTTGACCACTGTATCGCAGTTGACATCCAGTATCTGCTAAATCGCAAAGTATTCAAATTCATTGGCTGCTCAATGGCAGTTTACAGGTCACAGCAATTACTATCTTCTGGCTCAATTGTTTCATTCAATTTTTCCTAGTATTTTGATAGTGAGATTAAAAGCTGCCTCAGATTGAACATTTTGCACAGATATTATTTTTTTGATTTAATTTGATTAGGCCCACCATGTTCATGTAAATAGTATAGTTATTGAATTAACATTGGTATTGGAAAAGTGAAAAATATATTTGTTCTGTTGGCTTTTCAGCAATGCCCTTTCACAATATGATGGGAATGCCGCCTCCACCCCAAAACATTGGGTAAGTGATCATAAATTACTACAGGAATTCTCCTGATTCTCATAAAATGTGCTTAGTGTATAAGTAAAAAATATTTTTTTCAGAATGCCTCCAATGGTTCATCGTCCTCCAATCGGACCAATGGTCCCACCACCTGTTGGTCAGCCTTTATTCCCCAGTGTATCAGCCACAACGGTAAGTCATTGAGTTAAGTAATATCCGTCGGATAGCTTCTTGTCCGGTATCCAATTTGATGTTAATATATCTCAACGGATATCTGCATTTAAGGGTGCAGTTCGGTAAAATTTTCAACCTTGTCTCAATGGCATCTTTGCATAATAGTCAATCTAGCGAACTTAGACGCACCTCTGATTCCTCAATTAGCCGCAATCATCAACTTTAGGAGACAGATGACGTCACACGTGTCAGTGATCTGACACGCCACTGTTAGCATGCTTGGTGACGAATCAGCTAGGCGCATAAGGATCAATTCACAGGGAGAAAATGAACTGTAGGAAATGCGAGATCTAAAGTCATTGACAGGAAGTCACTTGCTTATGTTCCTGAACACTTACAAAATATCTAATATGGCACAATACTGCGCCTACATGTGCACAAACAAAACTGACGATCCAAAGAAACTGGCCTTCTCCAACAATCCGAAAGACAGAAAAAATGGATGTGTGGTAGCATTAATCTGAACGCTTCAAAATAAAGCGATAAAATAGAGGATCTAAGATATACAAAGTGTGATGTTGAAGGAATATTGCAAAATCAGACAGCCTTTACTCCACGTGAGTAAGGAGGCTGTACCATGCTTGAAAATAGGACGCAAGTTAGTTAAAATTTTCTCTCACTAAAAGACGCACATGTTCTACAGAAAATGAATGAAAGTCGGGCCAAATTAATGATGGTGCTATCAACTATAATTCTCGAGGCGAACTTCAGATTTCTTCAGATGAAATGAATATGGATTTCGATAGCTACTATGTGATGCATGACTCTTCAGGAAATGAAGACAGTCAAGCTGCTCCAGTTCGTCTAACGTTTGATGTTCCAGATAATTACTTTTTGTGTTGATTTGCAGTACCTGCATATTTCTTGTAGTTATCCTTTATTTCTGATACAGAAAATGTACATTTCAGAATGACAGCAATTATACAGCGAACAATTATTTGTCGCACTTCTGCCTCTCGTACGTGCGATTGTGTTGAATCATGATCAGCCACATGTGCTTCATTTTGTTATCATCGGATACATCCCATCTCATTCAAGAATAATCTAGTTACCTTTAAGTCCATTCAGAGATTTGATTGCTTGCATACTGCAGGGTTCCTCTATCTACCAATCATAGCGAACCTCCTATGTAGTGCACGGCGCTCTGCGCTTCTCAGTAAGCAGGAATCGGTAGCTGTGACGTCATCATGAATCCTTGACATGAATTTGCAGGAAAACTAACGAGCAGATGAGTGTGACAGTGATAGGAAATCGTCGTAAAGATAGAATACTTAAATATTTAGGAATAAAATTCGTTTCTGAAATTGACGGAACTGCACCTTTAATAAGTGTTTTTTCCGATACAATCGTTTTGCCATGAATCATGATAAATAATAATGTGTGCATTATTTAAGGAAAAATGAATCTGGTGACAGGTCAAGATGAAGATGTATTGATGATTGTGCAGGGTTACTACAGGTCCTGGAAAGCCTGGAAAAGTCCTGGAAAACGAAACCGGCACTTGGAAATCCTGGAAAGCCTGGAAAAAGCTTATTTGTAGCCAAAGATATATGATTTGTGACATCGATCTCACTTGTAAAAATGCATGTTGATTGAAAAACAAATTGTGTGGCTTTGAAAAGAATGTTGCTAGTCTGATTTTCATGCTATATCAAAAATGTTTTGATGATTAGTCTTATACATCATTCCAAACTTGAAAAATGAAATGGATATCGAACTGCAATCCATCGAACATGAAAGTTCAAAGTTGCAAGACCAAATTAACGAACTGAGCAACATAGCTGCTGCTTTAAAAGCAGCGAAATTGCAGCTTTAGTTCCTTTTTCTTGATTTAAATTTTGAAATAGCATGCATTATCAACAGCTAATTTAGTTTACAATCAATTAACACTTTCTCATCGGCTATCACATTGTGGGTGTCCTTGCATCTTAGTACATAATGAGGAAATATATACATAATCCCTTAGTTTTATGTCCGCTTTACATATCCACTAGGTTTTCTTTAGCCTGTTCATCTCGATTTTTACAAAAATTCAAAATTATGTAGATAAATGATGCCAAAATTAGGTGAAACCAGTAGTCAGCACATGCATCTACTCTGTTGCTCCAATCACCAAACTTCATGCATTCTGATCGATGAGTGTGGCAACTTAAGTGGCAAATCAACTATGCGAAAGGGTTAATGATTTTCACACCAGCTTCTTAGTCAGCTATAATTCCAAAGTTTCTATACAGTTGTGTTGATTGGAAACGTAACATCCATCAATCATTTCTATTCCTATATCATGAGCCCGACAGAGCACCAATTTCTATGAGCTAAAAATTATTAGATTCTATCATTTGTTTCCATTTTCAGAGGGCGATAATATCATTTTCACAACAAGTTCTTAAAAATCTTGTATCGTTAAATTGCCGTTCCAATAATGCTTGTAGCTTTCAATGTTATCGCTGTCTATGATTGCTATCCTTAATAATTTATTCAGACTGAATTCACATCAATATTTCGTGGGGTGAAATATGTCGACTTACAAATTCGTCACTCAAAGTCATACTTGTACAAATGTACAAGAATATAGGATTACTGAAGACTTGACAGTTTACTATCGACTATTTCTCGTATAAGCTTGGACTAGCCCGGACCCGGAAAGTGAAAGTCATGGAAGCTCGGTTTCATGATGACTGATTCAGTTTAAAAAATTTCAGGAACCTGAGCTTGCAACAAGAAGTCATCTAAACAATTTGAAGCACTTACTGTATATCATATAGTTGCTTCGACTAATTCTCGTTTAGCAAACGATATATTCAACCGCTTGCAGTGAGAATCCACCATCATAAGCTTATTAAATCTTCATGTTGAACGAGAAGAGGCTATAAATCAAAGGAAAGCTATAGGACCAATTTTTGTCCTGCCGAAACGAACTGATCCGATTTTTTTCTCGAATCACAATTTCGAATCGAATCTCGAAGCTGTGGATGTCCGTGATATGTAGGCTTGTATATATTTTAAGTGAAGCATTCATTACTTATTTCAGCCTTCTCAAGTCACGATATCCTCCGGACCTGTGATCTCGGCTCCTCCCAAACCAACATTTCCTGCCTATTCTAGTTCTCCGAAGGCTGCTGCAGACGGTGTGGGGGATTCTCCTTCTCTGGTGTCCAGCACTAACACTTCCAGCGTGCCAAAAGTTGTCAAACCAGCGCAAGGGGCTAATGGCATGAAGATGAAGCTTATGCATCCAGATGAAGATATTTCTCTTGTAAGTGGCAGTCATAGTTGTTTCATGTAGTATGTTTTTTCTCATTTATTAGTCACGTTGTCATAATTTGCAGGAAAGGCAGTAATTTGGTTTCTGTCCATCGGCAAATCAACAGCATGTGTAATCTACTTCTTAATGTAGATTGATGTAATGAAGTTGGAGTTCTTTCGAATTTTGTTGCTGCTTTATACCTGCCATTTTTTCACTGAAATTTTGATTTGACGGAGGTACTATACATAAATGCGTCAAAGAGCTATTTTTGTTAGGCTTAATTTGTATTGCTAGAAGGTTCTTTTGAAGCTTTCAGAATTAAAATCGTGGACTACTATAGCAGTAATGTTGACAAAGAAAACGTAAAATAGGCTACTCAGTACCTGAAGCGTGATAAGACGACTGGCGTTGTGCGCACGAACTCAGGATTTACCTTGAGTTGAGGTTAAAGTTTTTGAACTTCAAATGCACCAGTTAACCTAGACACAGCAATCAAAAGCTCCTCCCATTCATTCTTGAGTTATCCTGCTTCATAGTTAGTTTCTGTCATGCTACTGCTCAGAGCATGTAGTACTGTTTTCGTAGTGTTTTCTAGGGTCTATCTGAAAATAATGGTTCAATGTAAATATCTCTCGCCGTTTAATAAATCATGACGCTCTATAGATAGAAAGTTCAATCCAAAATAGTAATGAGCTAGCAAAAATATTTTGCCCTATAGGTAACACTATTTCATGGACAACAGTAAGCGCATTATCTGCTATTCCAAATTTCACGTAATCATGACGTGGAGGTTTGATTTTGGAAATTAACATAGGTGGTACAAGTCAAACCTTGTGAAACTGAATTTCCACCTTTCATGAAATGAAAGCGATTGAATGAAATTCTATAAAGTTACAATAGCATGCTAAGTTCTAGGTATTGGATAACTTATTTTTTATTTCATGTTAGAATCGAAATTTAGGTGGACTTTAATGAATGTTTATCATCGAATTCAGTTTATTCTATGGAACTCTTTTTTTACTGCAGGAGGAACGGAGAGCCAATATGCCACAATACAAGCGCTTTCTCAGATCAAGCTTTGATTCCTCGAGGCCCTCATCAGGTGTTCCTGAAGCAGCTCGACAATCCTTACCCCCGTCAACGTTCCATGGAAGAGGTAATGGCTGTGAGTCATGAAATTTAAAGTGGCTTTTGTAAGCCTAACCGCTATAATTTGATGGTATGTGATCATAATAATACGTATTTTTTCTTTTTAAATCAATAACAGCAAAAGGAGGAAGCCGCACGTGTGTTTATATCAAGACCAAGATGAGGTCGCTTTAGCAGTGAAAACTGCATAAAATGTGTGCCATATTTAAATTAAGGTAGTTTGGCTCACAAAAGCTACATACGCTTGGCAACTAACTACTCATTACTATACATATGCATACTAATTAGAAACAATCATATTGTGGCAAATTGTAAAATCCATTCGGTCTTCTCCAATCTCATTAATGTGAAATGTATGTAACTCAATATTGTTTTAATGACCAATGCAATAGCATTATGTATGGGCCACCTGCAAAAATGGCGCAAATTAACTATTTCTTTTATGTTCTGGTCCTCTCATTTACGTGTTAATTATGATCAAAAATTAAAATAAATTTCGTCGCACACATTAGAGTCGTAATTTTGATGGATTGTTCACGTATTAATCGTGTTAATTTTTGGAGATCATTCGTCATATTTTAGCATGTCAAAAGTTACAATACTTGAAACTTGAGCTTTCATAATAGCAAATAAAATTGCGAGCTCCATATCTTGACGAACTGTAAACAATAGTACTTCAATAGTCGATACCACATGCATTTCACTGTAGGTGGGTATTTAAATGTAAGTATTTAGATGTCTGTTACTTTCGTAATATCTGAACTTAAGTAAACAAATAGATGTTAGCAGTCAACAGCAGCATGAAATTGTACATTATTGTAACGAGGAAAAGACCTTGCAATATTTCTTTAGCTACTGATACGATCAAAGCAACAAATTATGACCGGATGGTGTTACTATCTTGAATTCGTGATTATATTGATAATTATTATACATAAACATGTCCACTTAGCTTCTATCTTATCATTCATATAATTTCATTCAAAGCCATTTGGCTTTAAAAGTAATGCACAGACAAAATCGAGCTTTACTCTACTTATTGACCTGGGAAAGTTCTATTTTTTTGCAATAGATAATTTCTGTGTGTATTTAGCGAACGGTATACATGCGACAAGAATTTTTAATACCAAATTTAGATTTCTCATGAAATAAGTTTCCTAATGAATCTTTTCTAACTCTTAATCTGAATTTATGAAATTCAACGCACTGTTCTGGTAAGAAACAGATATCACATGCTATTTTAAACGGTGAACAAACTAATTCAAGTAATAGACGCTATATCATCGAGGTTATGGGAAGATAGTCACAACAATGAAATTGTTTGTAATGGTTGGAAAAATCAAGTGTCTGATGGTTTTATTTTTATTAGATGTCAACAACTGATTTTGGCTATATTCCATAGCCAACCTCAAGTAAAAAAGAAATATTTCCTTTTCACTTGAGAATGAATATGGAATATAGCCGAAATTAATTGTCATCTAATAAAAATAAGACCCTCAAATACTTGATTTCTCCAACTATTAGGAATAATTCCATCAATCAAGGCATATTTCAAATGCAAAATTTCAAACAGCAATGAAAGTTTGAGCCTAATCAATGCCCGAAGCACATTAACCCTCAAACGTTCGGATTCTTTTACCATCATATTTCGTTCACCTGTCTACCAGTGTAGACAAGTCATTTAATTTGATATCTTAGTGTTTTGAAGCGAACAAAAGCATTGCAAATTGAATCACTACTGTTTCTTATGTTTCATTATAAATATTCATCACTTAGTTTACTTTGTATAATGATTGTATAGCATAGGCCATTAATTAAATACATGAGTAGGCCTATTGGTGATAATTGCCAAAAATGAAAACGATCTTTTTATCAGTAATACGACTTTCTTTATCACCAAAATCATGAATTTTTCGTAACATGAACAAATTACTTATAATAAGATCATCTCAGTAAAGTACTATGAAAAACTGTGTAAGGCAAATGTCCAAATGATATGGTGACATCAAAATATACCGTTCATACATGTATACACTGAAATACAACTACATACTACCTTACTAGGGCTGCAACTACTTTCTTATCAAAAGCGTGATGAATAAACATTGTTTTAAGCCTAATCACAAGTTTTATGTTCACAGCAAAAAGCACTTACGCAGGATTGATAATTTCAGGCGCAGTGGAAACAGATAATGTTGTCAACATGGTGGATAGTACACACGTAAATAAAGCAGCGAGCACACCGTCTTCTTGTCGATTTTCTACATTGGGCAACTTGACATTTGCGAGGCTTGTTGTCTCGTGGCTGGGAAAGCCTTTGTCTCTCTGGTGGACTTATTCCAAGTGCTGTAAATGCATGATGGGTTTGCGCATAGATTTGACTGTCATTGAATCTTCGGTTCATATTTGCATCGGAAAGTTGTCGGGCCACAGATTTTATGAAGGTTGATCGACTTCTCGTGTATCCATTTTCTGACATGATGAGGAAGGAGTTGTCGGAAAGTTGTCGGGCCACAGATTTTATGAAGGTTGATCGACTTCTCGTGTATCCATTTTCTGACATGATGAGGAAGGAGTTGACGAGGGCTACGTCTAGCATATTGAAAAAATGTAGCAGCGGATAACGTCGTGTCTTACGTCGACAAGTGAAATCTTCAACAGTGTTGCGATTCGCGCGTGTTTACACGCGCGCGCGTTTTTTTGACAATTTGCGCGTGTAAGCGTGTTTTTTTCCATTTTTATCCATTTTGCGCGTTTTTTTAAGTTTTCGACTTCTATTTTTAATTTTTGATAATAGAAAACTTTGGTTCTAAAATATCAAAATCAAGATATCAAAATTTCAAATTACATGCAGTTTCTAGATAAGCCACATGTATAGCCTATCAAAGATCATTTAGGTTCATTAACATCTCACTCAATGGATAGCCTATAGGCCCACTGCTCGTATGCATCTACCACTTAAGGCACGTGTGTATTTGACTTGTCCTGAAAAATACCAAAGCTCTTACTATCTGATCTGCAAATTTAAGCTTTGTAAAAATTCGTTTCATCAAATATTAGCGATCATAGTTGCCATTTTGGCTTATTTGTAAGGAAATACATGTGCGCGTGTTTTTCGACCTTGCGCGTTTTTTTTTACCCTACGCCAAGAATCGCAACACTGATCTTCAACTCGCGCGTCCATTACGTCCACTCCGCCTTTTCCGGAGTTATAATCAAGAATGACAGTCGGCTTCCGATCATCACGGGAGGAAATGCTGTTAGACGAATGTTGGGTACTCAAAAGTAGCACATTCTTGTTTCGTTTAGGGGCATATGATGACAAAAGTACTCTATGTTCATGATTCCATAAATTTCGTGTCTCGAACTGTGGAATGTTTCTAGTTGTCTTCATAACAGATGGTACTTCACGTCGAGCGGCGATGATGGTACCAGTTATGGTCAGTCCATTTTCCAACAGTTCTTTAGAAAGATCAAATGAGGTAAAGTACCTGTCAGTTATGATGTTTCGACGTGTCTGATAGTACGGTTCAGCAAGTTGAAGTACGATGGATTTCGCAAGGACAACTGCTCTCACTCCTGTTGAGCCAGAATACGGCAAGGGCTTCAATGCGTAGCCATTTTTTGCGTCGCAGATCCAGAAGGTTTTTGTCCCATACTTAGCTGGCTTTTGGGGCATATACGATCGTCCGGGTGAATAACCACGGTAGGCATAGAGTTGCTCATCTACCGTAAGAGTTGCCGAGGGCACGTAGTGTCTTCGAAGATTCTGAGTAAACAAGTCCCGGAATTCCCTCACCGCAGCAAGCTTGTCAGTGATTTGTCGATCACGCCGTGTTACTTTGTTGTCAAAGGTGATGTGGCTGAGAAGTAATTTCAATCTGGTGGAAGAGATCGCGCATCTATAAAATGGGCGACTATCAGTCGAGTCATACAGAGACGATATATTAGACATGTTATCGCGATCAGCTTCGGCACGAATTATAACCCCGATGCCTGCTTTGAATTCCTCGTAGGAAAATTTCTTTTTTTGAAGAGAACGCATTCTTCGATTGGTGTACCGCAATGATGTGCGGATCATCTGATCGTCGATAAACAACATAAATGACTCAAATTCAGATGCTGGGTTTACAGTAGGACCTTCGCGGAAGTTTATCACATTTCTTCCCAGACGTCTCGCAGGAGGAGCATTGAATTTCCAGACGATACCATTCGGAGATACTATGTCTGCTGGATCGGATATAACACCATCACTGCTGTCGCTTTCTCGAATTATTGGTTGATCAATAGATTCCAAATCAGACTCTTCTTCACTGTTGTTACTGTCATCACTATCGCCGAATACTTCGCCGTCACTGGATTGCTGATACACTTCAGAATCTCCTACTGATGTATCAGACTCCGAGTCCACGGAATTGTCGTCTTCGTCAGAAGTATTTGACTCGGAATCACTGTCCTGTCGAGCTTGTCGAAGCTGTTACACTATCTCTTCAAGTGTTCTCCCAGGTCGCCGCATGACGAAATCGGTGAATGACTTTACTATCCTTGCTATTGAGTTTTATCAGCTCCATTAGTTGCGCAATCAGTCACTAGGAGAGTTAGGATCTTGGCATCAGTCCCATCAGGTAGACACGGTTAGAAGCTGACTCATTTTCACACGAAAACTGGGCAGAAGTGTCGCATGAAACCCAGTCATTGCATAATCATTCACAGATTTCCTTCATCATATCGCCACAGACTATTGAGACTATTGTATTGGGAGCAGAGAGTGTGCTTGCTAATTACGCGTGCTGTGTGTGTACAGTGGGCGCAATAGAAATCTTGACATTTGCCAGCGCAACTGAAATCTTTACACTTGCAGTAGCCAGCTGGTCTCAGTGTAGTCAGTGCTAGCCGTGCTGTTGAGCGAGGCATTCCCATTGAACAATGACTAATATCATCCCCCATCGTCACGTGGTCTATCTACCAAGTGGTGATATCTACCAATATCATAGCATTTTTTCTTTTGTAAAGATTTCAATCGCGCCCACTGTATGTGCGCTTCCTGAATGGGTTTCAATAGTGTTGTGCACGTTCGCACGACAGTTAGTAACACTTACATATTCATCAGTTTCATGTTATGTATTTTGAATAAAGTTATTCGAATAGAAAATATATTATCTTATTACGATTTTAGATGTCTACACTGGTAGACAGGTGAACGAAATATGATTGTTAGTCATGTTCAGTAAGAAGAAAATTTGATAGAAATTTGAATTCATGGTTGTAGGTTCTTAACATGAAAAAAATCTTGGAAATGAAATTTGAAGTCGATACGTACATTTCTCTGGTCATGATATCATTTCAAAATCGATTGTCTACGCTGGTAGACAGGTGAACGTTTGAGGGTTAAACTATAGCCACAGTCTGAGGTGCCAAGACGTAATTACGTGTAGAATTACTTATTGATTTACCTTTAAAACGGTTAATTTTAGCCAAAAGTCGAAATGGGTCATTCCACGCCATTTCAACAAATTTCAAGAAAGTTGTGTGACTGATCTACTCAAAATTAATCATATCGCGTTATTTTCGAGCCCTGGGTCTTTCTAGAGAAAATAGTCAGTATCAGAAGATAATTTGATAAGTCAATTAATGGGTTCTATGATTTGTAAATTATTTACTTTTCCTTTAACGACCGGCGAATCTTCATTCGAACCTTGCAGAAGTTAACTTGAATAACCATTATATTTTTCAATAAAATTGTTGATAACAAAATTTTACCATTAACTTCTTTAACTAGGGTTGTGTCTCAATATCCTATGAAAAGAACATTCAGGGTCAATCTGAGTTACCAATAAATGTACTTAAATATAGACAAAAATAGAATTAGATAACAAATCAAGCAATGCTAATTTAAGCCAGGGGCTGTGAAACTGGTCAACTTTAGCTAGGGTTACAGATGTCAACTGGTGGAAAGTATGAAGCCTGCATGCTACGCTGTGACATGCGTATTTTATGCAGAGCCGGTCTTTGTTCCTGCTCATGGTGGTAGCGCTAATAAAGAGGGTTCTGCTGAGTATGATGTCATGAGCTCCTCATGTTGACCTTAAAAGTTGAGCATCTGATTCACAGAGCGTTCGTCTGAACAGCTTGTCTCAAGAAACTTAATAGAGCGTTCAAGTAGCCGATCAGGACATCTTCGTGTCCAATTCATGACGATATGCAGTAATGTAGTCCGACGGTTTGGTTTACTCTTCAATCTTGGTTTTGGTTACACTGCACTGCGTTATGGCTTGCATCTATCATGCGAGTGATAAAAAATTGACTATGTTTTGTCTTCTTCTTGAGCCATGATTTATCGAAAGAAGCAGAAAAACAGATTATTATTTAATCAGATGTACGTAATTCTAGGTTGGATTGTTTTACTTTTTAAGTTAAGGAGCAGGTCCTACAAAGAATCACTAATTACCACATGCAATTTTTTTAGAAAAAACAAGATGAATAGTTAGCGTCTACACTAAAAGTAGCAATTAAGGGATAGCAAAAGTGTTCCGTTCCTAAAAAAGGAAAAAATCCGTTAAATGAAACAAACAGATAAAAAGCTGGCTTAAGTTAGCCATGACCCAAGTAATTTTAACCATTGACATGCTTTCATTGTACACTACAGAGTAATGAAAATAAAATGTTTGTAAGTATGGCTGGGTGAAGTGGACATGTTGCTAGGGTTTAGGCCTATCAGTCATTTTCAGATTCGTAGGGTTATAACATAGAAGTGACATAAAGTTTAACGTGAAAAGCTACCCGTTTTTACGATAGTTTAAACCATTCAACTTTTCGCAGACTTGGATAAGGTTTGAATGACACTGGAATAGTTGATGATTGCCAGTACGCAGTAGTCGACTTCGAGTGACCGACTCCAGTGGACAAAGATGTATTTTGGGTGTGCTTTTCATCGGAGAATGTCACATTTGTGGGGAACAATAGGACTAAAGGAAATTATTGTGGAAAGGAGAGCGGTATTCAAGGCTGTGCATGAAATGAATTCATGGGGTGGCACAATGACATAATGACCTATGAAGAAATTGCTGAAATTTTGTACAAAGCTCCATTGGTCATTCCAGAAGACCAAACTGCTACGGAAATGCATGCTTGGGCAGTTGAGGAAGCGGGTCAGTGTTTCGTGGTTAACCATCGATTTTACTGTGTTTCAATAAGGACGACATGCCACGCTTCACAGCATGCTTTCACAGGATGACAAAAAGTGTCTACATCTGTGAAAGAATCCACGACACCTTTGTGATAGAAGTGAACGACACTGAAAGGCAGGAATAGAATCCCTCAGGCAGCAATTTCCATTTTGATCAGATCAGTGAGACAATTATTGTTGACATCGTGCGTTGTTAGTTCATAGTTCATGTGGTGGGCATGCCTCGCATTGAATAAAAGTTGTTATGCCTGTTTTCACAGGTAATGAGACTGATAAGATGCACTGCTGATAAATTGCGAAGGATGCCGAATTTGCATTAAGTTTCTTAAATTCAGGTAAAAAAGATGACTCGTCAAAAGAGCATTAAATAACAATATCTCCGCTTTTTATTTGATAGTCTGAAGAAAGACTGATAGCAAACTTACTTCATGCAAAATCGAATTTGAAGTTGCATAGAATGAAATACGATTTCAAAGTATTAAAAACATTTCCTGTCGCATGTGATAGCTCTATTTTTTGTTACACATATGTTATTTATTGCAAAAATGGAACTTTGCCAAATCATTAAATCGAGTAAAAATTGTTTCTGCGTCTATTTTGACGTATACAGTAGATATTCAAGGAAAACCATAAATTAAAGCACCAAAACTAGTGATTTCACGCATGAGTAAAAGCAATACAAAGATGTGCATAACTACTATAGTTTCTTGACCGTGGTGGCTCATATATTCTGCAACCTTGGTGAGATCGAAATAAGTTAGATTTGATGCCTACAGAGTCAGAGTCACACCTTCACAAAGCTGATTTTGAAGAACAGGAGTCCTTAGATTTTTGTTGACATCAAGCATTTGCTGATTAAATCGAAATTCAACTACTACTGCAAATTTTAACGACGAAAGGAAAAATTGACCGAAATCATAAGTAGCCAATAAGATTTATGCACTGGTTCTGCGAAGTGGCTGCAATCTTAATAAAATGACAGAGGTATCGGTGACATACTTCGTCGCAATACGAGCAATAAAATTCATCTGCCTTAAAAAGTAGCAATCTGAATCGAAATTTTAATGCAGAGAATTATTGAATGTGATTTCATTGGCAAGTTTAATTGTCATGCACATATAAATTTTTCTTTATCACAGGCGTCGTTCAATACTGAAACGACAAGGTATGGCGGTCACGAGGTGTCATCCTAGTCATCAGGTCAGTTGCTGTTTCTGCATCAGTTAATCTGCTCAGTACGATCAACTATTCTTAGTGAAATCCGCAAGATTTCATTTTCTGTATGTGAGGTGTACTGGGTTTATCAATATCACCTACTATCAGATATTAATCACCGTTTCTTCTTTATTTTTACTACAAGGATGATACTCGGAATGCAATGCATGCTTGTAACTTGTTTTGTTTACTGATCAAGGCTAGATTTTCTTAATTTAGTTATCGTCTTCGTGGTTTAGTGATCGCAGTCGTCATCATAGGGTCTCGGCAAGAAAAATGTCAAGGTTGTCCAATGATAATGCTTTCAAAGCTTCGAACGACTTCTCTTTTGTCATGCATGCAAATAAGCCACGGAGAGTACTCAAATAATTTTTGATGCAGCATACTTGATTCGATCAAATTGATTCACATGTAAGCAGTAATAGTGCTTCGTCACACAATTGACGCGAAAATGAGCAAGGGCCAAGTTGTAGGGTAGGCACGATTCTAAATTTTGTCTTTGTTGACAGCAATTTTCGTCATGGTAGGCAATGAATTTGAATACAGTATGCTGTGCATGTAATGCATTATAACATTGTCATCACAATAAGTAGGCGTTTTTTATTGAGATGAATAATGTAAACTGTCAATTTGCTTTCTTAATCTCATGGGCGTCTGTAGTGACTTATCTATTTTCAGTAGTTTTAACATCCTAAAAGGCAATTTATAAGATTAGTGTAAATGCCAAATTTTCCGATTTTCTGAAGTATTATGCTTTGCTTTATCACTTAAGTATGTTTGTATGTCACTCGTTTGGTTGCCAATGAACCCAAAACAAAAAAATCAGTTCGCACTTTTGAACTTACGAATTATTAGACATTTGGAAATAACTTCTTGTTTAATGCATGATTCTAGCGCCACACAACCAAACGGATTCTTGATGAAACCATTGAGTCAAGACTGTTGCTGATCTTTTTCCGTGCTATCAGTCCTGACGATAAGTTATCGGAATTTGAAGCTCGAGTCTGTCATGGTCAAAGTTCAGTAGGAAAGGGGCACTGATGGTTGCGCACTAGACCTTAAGATTCCATTTTTGAACAAGTTAAATTTCAGCTTGAAGAATTTGTTTAGTTATTAGCAGATATTCTCATATCTAACGTAGCTTTCATGTGATGTAAAGAATACTCTTGGAAATTCACTGGGGTTATATTCTGAGCCACATCAAATTTTCCATATTTTTAGCTATGATTGAACACCAGAACTACCGCAGGTGTCAATTGACACATGAACCGTACATATTATCCGATTAATTCCACTATAACATATATGTTGGAAATTCCATTGTAGTCTATGAGAGATTTACAACGGAGTTTACAGACATTGCATTTGTTTCAACATAACATGTTTGGTTTTGACCATGAGCACTTGTATACCGAGCGCTATCAAGGGTGTCAATTGACACGACGATATGGCCGCTTTACTAAAATCATCACATTTTGCATCAATATCATTCATTGTTCATAATTTCTTCAGACTTGTTCGATGACACGTGCTTGATATCTAAGGTAATTAGTTTCAGTCGTTCCTTCAAATAGTTGATGAAGCCATGTTTAGCAAGATTCACGCCTCTACTGTTTCTCCTGTGGCATCTGCTGATATCAAATTTGATGATTCCAAACGTAATTCGATTTTATAATGCCGCTAGATGCGGTGTTGATGCCATCGACCAAATGGCAGGACAGACCTGAACACTAAGATTCGTCTCGTCAATGGCCGTTTGGAATTATTTTGTAGCATGCTCAAACTCGCAGAGAAAAGGAAACTCTGATGGAAAAGGAAAAGAGAAGCTCTTTTGAAAGAGGTCTGTCATCAGAAATGAATAGGAGAGATTTTCTCGTTGTTTTGTCAAACGAGCTCATTTCTTTTCCACATAAATAGGACATAAAACCAGTTTCTTTGAAAAGCGCAGAAAATCAAAAATCGAACAGACGCGTGAAATGCAGTTCACGTAAAAATGTTGCCAAAAATCTGTCCGATGAACATGTCAAAAAATTGCTGGTAACGTTTGCTCATGATGATAAACACTCGCAAATACAGATGCATTTTTTATGTCTTTATTGCTCTGCCTCAAAATGATCTCTAAAAAATGTCATAATAAAACATTAAGATGAAGGCGCGGCAAGCAAGCATGTTATTTAGTTACGCACTACTATTCATTGAGATGAAGCGACCAAAAATGAAATATCAGTTTGTTGCAAAAAAAAGTTAAAATATTTGAGTATGTGAGTATGTGCCTATAGATCAATACCTTATCGTTAATAACAAACACACAAACGAATCAAATAATTGTATTATCTTGAAATTGTAGATCAAAAATATCATTCAATTATACTTCCAATCAGTAAAAATCGGTAAAAGAGCGCAAAATGTAGGTATACATATATTTCAACCTGTCAATTGACACCTCATGGTAGTTCTTGGGGTGTGAATATCACGGTAGTGCTAGTATTAGGTCTTATTTGAGATATAACTTCACCAGTAGTTGGTTGCAGTGGCATTCAATCAGTGCAAGAGGTGTTTGAAGTCTTTTTATTTTAGATACTTTCCCAATTGCGTCGAAAATGATGCCACGAGGGCTTTCATCTGTTAGCAAGTCTTGTTTAATGGGCGATTAACTGGCATATGAAAAATCTGCCCTGATAACTTGGTAGGAAAATATTTCATCACAAGGTAGCACAACAGGAAATCCAGAAAAATAAAAGTCTAAAGAAAAAAGTCAATGCTGAAGAAAGCGTCATAGAAGACATGATGTCCAGCTAACTAACAATGTCGTTCTGATGTAACAGATATGTTTTTTTACATAATACTGAAAATGCATTGAGACATCGGATTGAGGAGGATGAAAACGAGACATCGAGGAAACGAATCGGGCGAATGTGCAGAAGCAGAGAGACACTATTTTTTTAGAATTCATGGAATAAAAAGCCAGAGATCCATCAGTTGCTCTTATTAAACGTGATTGGAAATCCAATAAGATATAAATGATCGATTGACTTCTTCGGTTTGTATTGATATCGATTGCGTCGTTACGTTAAAAGGATGCTTCGAAAATGTTTATAAGCAAATGACCCGGCGGTTTTCCTACGTTTCATATATTCTAGCACTTGCTAGGATAGATCGACTTATTGAATGAAATGGAGCATATTTTGTCGGTAACTTGAATGTACCAGTTGTCTTTTTTCAAAAGATGTCGGCATCAATTCAATGTCTTAGCAATATTCTTAGTTATCGTATCTTCTCTGCTATATAATCTTCAGACAGACAGAAAATCGGATTGTTAGTTAATTTGCAATCAAATTGCTCTCACTGCGAAGAAAGCCTCATGTGGCTGACAAAAATTCTGCATCATGCTCAATCAGTACTACGATCAGCTACAACTATTGAAGCACTGATTAAACACAATTTTACAGTAATCTTCGAAAGCTAGATCTGGATAGTCCTCTTTTAAAACGCTGTAAAATCATATCAACCCGATGTGATATACTTATCGCATGTTTGTAATTGTCTAGATTGTGAATACAATAGGTCTCATTTGTTATATATCCAAACTCAGCAATAACGCATGCTCTAAATAAGACGTTGACAAACGAAAATACAGAAAGTTATCAGTGAATCAGCTAAATGAATAGGGCTTCAACCATACATATTTTGACAAATTTTGTGGAGTCGATGATGAATGGACCTGTATCATGTATGGCTGGCTTCTTCCAGTGAGGATTTTCTCACTTTCAGTGGCAAATTCACGGATCTAATGATTTCATTTTTAGTTCGGACGCCTCTGAGATAGCGACTCTGGTAATCAATTAGGGTAATGATAGCGAGGGAAATCTGTTTCACTATGAATTGCGTGCACGTTCTTACGTTTACTGGGTTTCGTGTTTAGGTCGACATGTTGAAGTCGAATGACTCTCGGAATAGTGTTCATGCTGAGGTAGAAAATTTATGTGTGATTTGATAGCCGCTTGGAGATCATTGCCGATCATTATTTTATCTCTTTGCCGATCACTTCTTTTTTCTTTTTGTATTTCAATCATGGATGAAAGATCACCGATCTTGACAAGTGGTCGCCAGCTTGTTCTTGCCCATCACGCACTTTTCATAGCTTCTGGTGTTGCGAATGTTGCATGTGGTACTTCTTTCATAACGTTACCAGTTCTCGTCTAGTCTGAAGCCGGTCTGGTTATCTGTATACAAAATTGTCAATTATTGAAAATTCAATTGACCAGAAAAATTGATCTTTTGAAGTTGAAAAGTTTATCGCACTTATCAGCTGTGGCCAATTGGATTTTCAACCAATCCATTAATTGTTAAAAATTTCAAACCAGCCAGTTAATTGACATTGGAAGTTTAGCCAGAAGTTCATTGAAACAGGAGCCTCAAAAACTTCAATGATTTGGGCGAACCTCAAAAAAATTCGACAAGGGTTAGTGAAACTCCTAAGCCCATCCGGGTTCATGGATGGGTTGGGTTTCTGATGTAGCGATTGAGCTAGGATTTTTGTTTCTTGATCTGATTACACCATCCTATTTCCAACTGGTAAAATGTTGAGTTATGCCCTACTTACCAAAAAATCATGCACAATTTTTGCCGAATAAAAAATCACGGCCTTGTCAGCAAAGCAACGAACCGATTCCAACATAGCTAACAACAGTGTTCATTATAAATATTAATGGCAGATCTTAGACAATATATGATTTTCTTCTCATTCAAATTTGTCTGTGGACAGGACTAAAGCAATAGAAAAGTGCAAGCTATTTATCAAAAAAGTTATTGTCAACATTTTGAATCCTCCATCTTCTGACTTCAGTTTTTGGTCTAGAGCTCAAACCCCTAATTTTTGGTTTGATGCATATGAATACACGCCTATGTACGATGATTATGTCGGTAATTGTTCACCTTCAAAAAGTTCGGAGAACCAGACGATCATTTCGGTCCTACTCCGAGAAAGTCCATGAAAATCGAGACTATTGATATTAAAGTGGTTTCATTTTTAGATATAATCTCTTTTATAAGACGCAGATTCACGGCATGAGATGATTTATCAGTACTGTCAATTACATACATCTCAAAATAGCGATGTTTCTGACTACTGCGAATAGGCCATACATTTCGTGCGCTATTTTTTCTATTGAAATTTGTATTGCTGCTGTATCAGCTGGTACACTACATGCTTCATGGCATAACTTAATCAAAGGGATTTATTTCAATGATTTATTAGCTTTATGACAAGAGGTAGGAATGCAGGGTAACACTGCTTAGGCGTAGTCGTTTTGAATGCCTATTCGCAAAAGCTTTTGAAACATCGAAATGCAATGATATAGCAACTTTTTAAAAAAATGATTTGAAAGATTTTCACCACTTTATGATCTGGGGCTAGCGTCACGAAACCTCCGTTAAATTCATTTTAATATTTTCATTTTTATAAGAATCCCTTGATGTTTAATTCAGCAGCCAATAAAAGAGAGATTTCTTCTTAACGGAGTTCTTAAAGATGCCCCCACCTCCGTTGGCAATTTTCTAAACGGCGAGATAAACGGAGCCTTAACGCCTCTTCCTGACGCACTGATTCTGTTAAGTAAACGGGCCGTTAATAAACGGAAGTTTTGTGACGCTCGAAGTTTCCGTTAAATTCTCCGTTAGGATTAACGGTCCTTCGTGACGCTAGCCCCTGGAAGCATACGATGAATGTAGATGTTAGTTATTGTTTAATTTAATTTTAATTAAAAAATATTATGTTTAGTTAGCAATTTTAGCAGGTTCTTGCAATAATAAAGGTATGATGACTTTGGTAATTTGGTTTAATTCCCAATTTTCTGTCTAATATTAAACTGATATCAAATTTTGTCAAAATTTGTATTCCAGTTATCAAACAAGCAGCTACATAAATAATTGATGTCATTATCACAATCGTCTAAGTAAGAGCTGTCTTAGAGTCAAAAACTTGTTGAAAAAGTGCTTGATTAATTGAAGCTTGATGTAGAGTCAATGACTAATGTTAGTTCAAATCATTTTATTTCTCTGTGACTTTATCAAATCGGATTTCATTTTTTGTTGTATCTTCACCCGAGAACAACCGTGATCATGAAGAAAATAACCAGGTTTTGCTTCTGGAAGGTTATTTTCAAAATTACACCAGCCACCAAGCTAATTAAAACTTACTGAAGTCCACTGTTTGATAATGCTTAAATAATGTATAAAGGTCTACATGTTATGGGATGTCCTACAGGATCATCTACATTAAGCGAGATTCAACATACCAAAAACGTGATTGCCCTGTCCCTGCATCGCATAATCTTTCACACCACCTTCGCTATTACTGGTGTCACTGATATCGAGTGTTGCGTCGCACCTAGACCTTAGTAATGTCACATCATTAATGGCAAATGGAAACTTTGCATTTTTTTCTTTAATGTATAATTAGGTTTTTTCAATTTGCAATTTGTTTGTTTTCAGGTTTATGAACTGGAATCAATGTATCTCATGGATGTGGCTGGTGCACGTTGCTAACTACGCTGAAGAGGATATGGCAAGCTAAAGGGTACATCCCATTCGTTTCTTACTTAGCGTAGTTCTTACGTAATGCTTGATTACTGACCTTTATTCATCTTCCCTGACTGTTTCGTGTGATCGACAATGCAGCAAGGTAAAGACAGTGCTCGATGAATAACTCTGTTGAACAATTTGCTGATATCTAAAGACTTCAGTGACTACATTGTCTGTCAGTACAGGTATGTGTTTTACAAGTTTGTAGTGCACCATCCATCGTTGTCATTGACAAAAATAAATTTGTTCGAGAATCTGCGCAACACTCTTGGTATGTATGAATTCAGGGGATTTGCAGGACGCTGCAGCAAAATTTTACTGCCACTTGAACTCATCCAAATAACTTCCAAATGTGTAGTTTTCTTTGTTCATTTATTTATCATCAAAATTCGCTTAATATAAAAGACATTGCAGACAGTGCGAATCACAGAGTAGTTTCAGATCATTTGATAACTAAAGGATACCATGTCAAGTATGCAGGCGCACTCGGGTCACTGGGGGGGGGGCGGTCAATTCTGACCACGCACTTGATTGCCATGACCATCTGTTTGTAGCGACCACTGAAAATGCCGCTGTTTCACGGCGACCAGGAAAATGCATTTCAGTCAAGCACATAGTGCACTTGGCGTTCCTGGTCACGTCAGTCACACTGCATTTTCCCTTTCTCATTCCAAGCTTCATTATTATTAACGTACATCATTTAGCCAAGAGATTCATACGGGAGAGTCGAGAAGCTGATGAATAATATCGACGTAGGGTTGTATACAATGGAAATAGAATATCACCCAGCAGTATGAGGCATCACATGTGATGAATATAGTGGCACAATTATTGAGGAGAAAGTTCCGGGATAGACTGGTGGACACAGAATTAGATTCATCTGCGCGCGCTTCGGTTTCCTAGAAAGGAAGAACTGTATGTAACCTTAATATCGAAATGGAACATCACAGAATTAGACAACTTGCTCCTTCTCGAATTGATAATTCGTGTATCGCTTGCTATTGGAAATGGTAAACAATAAGCTGTCAGCAGAGGACACCGAAGCCAGTGAGAGATGCGTGCGTGCTGTGATGTCACTTCGCACACACCAAAGCACACATGTCTGGCTTCGATTCAATGTATGCACTATACAGTAAGCAATGCCGAGGAGAGGATGTGGAATCATCGGGCAAACTTGTTTCCGCACACCTGCTACTTTTTTTAATAATGATCGGAAGGGCCAACATTATGGAGAAAACTTATGCGCAATGATCTGAATTGAATTTTGACAATCGAAGCACTTTGATGGAACTCACATTAATCCGCAAGCGACGCACGACATTTTTTCCTATCTCTGTAAGGTATAAGGAATTCCTTTTTGCCCACTTAATAGGTTCCTCGATGTGCCGTCAATTTAGTATTAATCACACTTCTAGCAAGCCGAAGCAGATAAACAAAACATTTAATTCTGTGCCGATGGATATACTCAGTACCCAGACATCTGGTCGCCCTCCCCTGCTAGTGTTGACTTGATCCCCTTAACGAATAACCCAGGTACACCAAGCTATCAAACGCTTTATGCGAGAATATAAAGAGGAAGAAATGCTCGATGACTTCAGTAGAAATGTTTGAATGCCAAAAATCTCTTCCACCTTCAGTGAGCTGTTTAGTGATCAACGCTATTTTCATGTTTGCATTCCTGAAATGCCATCAGATATAGTATGCACAAAATGCTGCTATTTTGCTCTGGTATTATGTAATTAGTAATTACATACACTTGATCGTATTATCGTATCTATTTTGGAATTAGCTCATATTGCTCATTATGAATTACAAGTGTGTCAGTACAAACCGCACTCAATCAATGTTTTTTAGTAGTTGAATCATAGAATCTTGCTTGACGGTAAGTTTTGTGTCAAAGTGATGTCAACATGTTGTACCATAAATTGAAGTAATTTGTTATAAATCATATAATGAAATTGGTTCCATCGGTCCTGGAATGTCCTGGAATCGTCACTAGATATTTACTCTTTACATTTTCGTTTTCATAGATGAGTGTTTCAATCAAATAATTTTGACATGGAAGATGAAATATTTAAGAACATATTTTTTCGGATGTTCTCAGGTTACGTGACAAAGCTAAAGGGAGAACTTACTTGGGAGTGTAGTGTGCATGCACTATAAGCTTCCACCCACGGATCGCAATTTAACTTTTTTTGGGAAATTAGTCAATACGTTTTTCAATACAAATATTTCAAATTTATGTATTCAAGTCTCGGTTTTTCCTGATTTTCCGGTGTTTTTTGGTGAGATCTAGGAGCCTTAGTTCTTCCTGGTTATGTCAGACATTTATTTCTTAGGATTCTATTGATACTTCGATCATTTTTTGGTTGCATACAGTGCATGTCCCTGAAAGTCCTGCAATGTCCTGGAATGACTTCGTTGAAAAATAGGGGGGAGCCATGAAAGAAATCAAAGCAGTTGCTGCACTAGCTAAGCTATTATGCCGATGTCTGTATATTTATAGGCCCAATTATGTTTATTATATACGAATGAAATTTTACAATACCAATCAACAAATGTTCCCTGTTCTAGAAAATCCTTGACACTTTTTCTCATCCAAATTGGATTTAATAAGGTATTTATACATTTCAAAAATGTATAGGCACACTTCTGATTTGAATTTTTTTATGAATTACATTGTCTTATAATTTGCTTGATATTTACTGTTATATGAAAAGTAACGCCACTTTTCAATGCCCTAGCAGGATTGACTTCACAGATTCATGAAAGGAATAAAAAGATAAATAGGAAATCACTGTGTAAACTATTAAGTGATTGTTCATAGATATCGTTAATTCAACTCAACGGTATCCTTTTTCTTGCCTTTGGTTATAATGGAGCAAGGGCCATTTAGTCCACATATAATATTATAGTCCAAGTTACTTAGACCTATTTGACTATGAACTGTCACAATCCACTTATCGAAAACTCTTTCATGAATTTATAGCCCTCGTGAAGTTAACTTCGAATATATTGAACTCTTGAAAGAACTTCCTATGTGATGGATCTCAGCCCGAATAACACTGCTTCATTTGCCGCAAAGCGTGAATATAAAGTGCTTATTAGATAATTTAATTCATTACAAAAGCACTTTGAGCAGTGCACATTATTTAAATATAGCTGGCAACTGTTCACGTTTTAAAATACAAAGCGAGTTCTCAGCTGTATGCATACTTTTTTAATGGACATGCGATTTTTTTCATTCATTCAGAAGGAAACGTTTACCATTTTCTATCGCTGTACTGATAGGAATGATGAAATGTGCAGGTAAGAGTAGGAGGGATTCTTTCGAAAATTAACATTAATCAGTCAAGTGGAAGAATCAAAATGTTATTTGCCGACCGATGTTCATGTTGAGTCTTGTCAATAAAGGCCATATTAATAGTACAGATGCTTGATGAACACGATGCTCGTAATTCACAATTTGATAATGATAAAATGCTGCTCATTCAGACATTAAGCAACACAGGAAACTGCCATTATGCAATCAAGCTTCAGTTCGATCATCCATTTTTGATTCTCGGATACTCTATGTAATAAATGCTCGGATTAATTGTGCTCGAGTTCACGAACTCGTGTGTTTCGGTATTTAAAACGAGCAGTTGAAAGTGAGGGGATGTGGGCAGATGGGAGGAATGGGCCACTGTCCTCTACGGAAACCGAAACAAGATTAGTAAAATTTTTGTGTGTTCGTTATATACTGCCCTTGTACTCGTTAACACGTAATTATCACCTCTTCTGCTGCATTGACGTAGGAGATGTACAGGTAAATGCGTTTCAGACATGGTTATGATATTTTTCCAAAAATCACCACTTTTCCAAATTTTTCATCGTAAATTTTTTGAATCAAGTAATTTCTCTTTAACTTGGATAGACTCTTTCTTGTAGCTTGACTACAGTATTGAGAAAATAGCATCTCTCATCGTAGATGTATATTTTTCGGTCTATTTTTTGGGTGCTATCCGGGGGGGGGGGAGGTATAGGTCGGCCCAAAATCACTCCATTCTACGCTTTTGTTAGAAAGTAAAATATCAAAATTCTCTCTGAGCAGCATTATTGTTAAATTTAACGAGGTAAGACAAATTCGTCTATGTAGCCGAGGCTGCTTGATTGATAACTCGATGAGTTAATTTTATACTTATATTTCGGCTGTCACAGCCCTTTTCAAAGTATAGAGTAGAAAAGATTTACAAATGGAGTACAAAGCTATATAAAAATGTTTTCAAAAATCAAAATGTCATGTATATACCACTGTACAGATATCTTGTCCTTCATCACGCCTGTTCAGGTCAGGTTGGGCTGTCTTAATTATGAGTGCCTCTTTGAGACGAAGATCTACTGCGTCTTTAGCATGTGACACAATTTCTATGCTGAGGCTGCCATGACAGATGAGCTTGTGATCATAGATGGCGGATTTGTTGTAAAATAAGTGCTCTCGAATTCTTGTGTGTAAGGGACGCACTGTACTTCCAATGTAGACAGAACCGCATGAACATTGGATCTTATATACCACCATTTTTCTGCCACAATTGTCATTTTTCATAGGACAGTTCTTCATTGTGCACGTTTGTTTCAGTTTTGGTCTCTTGAGTTTTTGTTGTAATGTTTTCGAGCGATGATAAAGGCGAATGTTTATTTTCTCATGCTGAAAAGCTCTTTTAATCTTTCTGTTGACATAATCTGATACAAATGGGACTGACATGTAGAACGTGGGATAATTGTTCATATTTTTGCGCCTTCTCTTGGAATTTGTTTTGATTACACTTTTGATGAATTGATTGTCATAATCATTTAGTCCAAGTATTCGCTCAAATTCAGTCAGTGCTCTCTTCATCTTCCTGTACTGTGGACCTTTCACGTATTCGCTTCACTTCATTTTTGATGGTTGATTCTTTCATTGCAGTTGGCAAACTTGATTTGGAATTCATGAAAATGTTCTTCTTTGCCTGCTTCTTATAAAAGGTGAATTTTGGATGGCTGCTATCTAGATCAACTGTGAAATCAAGAAGGCTCAATGTCTTGTTTGACTTCGGCAATTCTAGTTCAAATTTGATGTCAGGATGCTGTTCGTTTAAAATGTTCAGAAGTTCTCTTGCGTCTGATTCGTTTCTCACCAGACTGAAGCAATCATCAACGTATCGAGCAAATAATTTGCAATGAGGAAAAGATTGTAATGCTTTCTTTTCGATTGTGTCTAAGAATAGGATGGCGAGAAGTCCGGAGATACTGGATCCCATCGGAAGACCTTTGATTTGTTGATATTGGTCATTTTGAAAACAGAAAAAAGTGTTGTTTAGAGTAACTGACAGCAATTCTTCAATATCTTGACTGTTCAGGTCGTAGAATTTCTGCTTTGAATCGATTAATTTGTCCATGGCATTCACTATTGCATCCTGTATTGGGATTGAGGTATATAGTGACACAACATCGAAGCTGCAGGGATATGAGTAGTCATTCAATATAGCAGGATCGTTGCAAACGCACTGAATTCTTTCAATTAACTCTAGACTGTTGTATAGATGTGCAGGCACAAATTGCAAGAGTGGACTGAGAATCTGAACAAGAAGCCATGATATTTTCTTTGTTGGTCCTTTCACATTTGCCACAATTGGTCGAATTTTCAAAGTTGGAGCCGTCTTGTGCGTTTTTATTAGGTGATAAAAAACAGGTAAGTCAGAATGCTTGGTCACGAAACTTCTTTTCGTTGAAGGTTGTATTTTTCTTCGTTGACAGATATTAGTCCATACAGAGTTTATTCTATTTTCGATTGCGTCACAATTTTTAATATTGACCTTCTTGTATGTGCATGGATCATCGAGATGTTGATCTCCCGCGTCAATGTATCGTTGTTGTTCTATTATGCAGAATTCTGTACCTTTATCACTTGGGAGATATACCATAGACAATTGTTGAAGTTCCTTTATTGTCTCACGTTCTTCCTTGCTGATATTATCATGAAATGCACGAGGTTGGACTGAATTGAAAATCTTCTTTGTTTTGTCGTAGAGACGCCTAAGAAGGGCATCATCATCAGGGTTTGATGGTGGAATATGAATATCTACCGATTCAGGATATTTCGGAAAATTGTCTTCGTTTTCGTAGGCATTTCGATTACGATGTTGTTGCCACTTATACTGGTAAGCAAACCTGCAAAAGCTGACATTGATTTCGAATGATGTCTTCTCGTTTATCTGTTCAGACAATGCAAACTTTGGTCCTTTTCGCAACACATTCAATTGATTTTCGGATAGGCTGTGGGAGAGGCTGTGACAGCCGAAATATAAGTATAAAATTAACTCATCGAGTTATCAATCAAGCAGCCTCGGCTACATAGACGAATTTGTCTTACCTCGTTAAATTTAAGCTTTTGTTAGAACAAATCAAACAAACTCTACAATATGAAATAGCTTACACATTAATTGTTAAGGTTTTAGGCTGATTAAGTGACAGATCAGGCATGTTCCATCCTTTTTGCTCAATCTTAAGACCACAGATTTCCTACAGAAAATACTAAATCGCATCTAGATTGGTTACATATCTCAGTTTGGGACCCTATGTGCAATGTGCAATGGAAGGACCTGCTGAGTGGGCTTCGTGAGACTGAAATGTCATTCATAGGAAGAGCCGTCGAGCACGAATTCAATGACGAAGTGGATGTCTAAGTTTGTCAAAGTTCATCTATTAAGTTTTTGAAGTGACTGACATTCGTGACACGCGATAGTAGTATGGAAGCTTGTGTTTTATTCACATAGTGTGATAGTGTCTATACAAAATGGACTGTTTTTTCGTAGTCTATGTTTTTTAGTTCAGTATATCAGCCCTCCTTTCGAATTAAGTCTGTGTAGCAGACTTCAGTTGTTTTAGAAATCACGAAGATCTATGCTAAGCCAATATCATACCGCTAGGCTCGAGAGTGCAATGGGCCGAAATATGCAAATATGCCTGCCACAGAATTCTGTGATGCCTGCAATTCAAACCAACATAACTAAGGCGATTATTTGTTTAGAAGCATACTAAATACCACGGATTGAGAAATGCATATTTTATTCGATCAGATCGTTTATTTTGTAGGTGGCCCATATCTTCTCGCCATGTGGTCCTTACCTTAATTTCTATTAAAGAATTTCTACGATTGCCTAGGCTGCTAGTTGTTATTCCTTGGTCTTTTTGACAGCTTACTAGGGTGTATAGGCTGTCATCAGTGTGAAAAGAGAAAATGCTACATCGCTCCTCTCACTTTCCCCTACGTGATTAGACAGTTCGGTACATTAGTATTTATAAATCTTGATGAAACTCAAGGTGGATTTTCAATTTTATTCTACTCCTACAAGTTACAAGAGACTACTTCAGAAAAGGCAGGACTTTGTCATTATTTGTAGCAACGCCTAACTCTGAATTGCGATGACTGAATAGATAATTTTGTCGGTATTCAAATGCCACTGGCTGTTATATTATTCCAAAATGAGTAAAAACGAATGTCAATGTAATTTCCTGATAAATTATTTTGATAGTACATGCAGTTATATCAGAATTAATGCTACAGGTTAAGAATTCGAGAAGTACATGTAGTTATATATCAGAAATAATACTACAAGTTGAGAATCCGGGAGACGTTCATGAAATAGTCTTTCTACTGATCTCCGAACTGTCATAGTTTCGTGATCTACTTGTTGATTTTGATCGTCTTTAAGATTGATGGCGATCTATTTAATTTGTCAAACTATGTTATGACTCTTGAAGTAGCCTGCTTTGTTGAGCTGTTGAATAATTGTACTTTGAAATGTCTATTCGACAATATTTTACCGACATTGGAGAACCCATGGCCGCTTTTTGTCATTACGGTTTACTTGGATAAATAAGTGTGGGGAATAGATCACAAACTTGACTTAACTTAAATTATGTTATAAGCAGTATATGATAATACTTATACTTTGACATTGGCGAACATCTCCGTTTAATTTATCATTGCATCACTCGAAGCAAAATATGATGCATTCACAAGCATTGGAATAGGAAGCCTCCTTCAAAGTAACTGCCTTTCATTTTAGATAGGCCATTTACCTGTTAAATATTCAATCCTTTTACACTTTGTTAGTTGATAGAGAGCTGTAAAAATAGTCAATATTACATGCATGAATAACATCGCAGTTAACTAATTTTCCCAATTTTGTGTAAATGTGCAATATTTGTCATTGTATTACTTGTTATGATTTCTATTACAAAATTGTGTATACAAAGAGTTGTTTTCTTACTTCTTTGCAACCTCAGCTTAATTAAATGATCAGTTTATATGAGAATCTGATGACATGACAAGGTTATAAAGTACTTTTTTGGTGGATGTGTATTTTCAAATGTTCAAAGTATTTGTTAGTGGCGATCAAGTGAATTAATGTTCCTTGTCTTGACATACATATAAATGTAGTACACTATAATGTTAGTGACAGGATGGCAATATAAATGCCTGAATTGAACAATTTATATGCTAAATTCCTTCACAGCCGTATAAACCGCGTTTCGTCTTACAAGTACAAGTGCTCATCAGTGCGGCTCGGAATGGCTTGGCTTATGAGATCTGGAGTGGCAGAACAAGCAAGTGCACTGCACAATAGGCTGTCTGCTCTCATCGTGCGTTTGCTGTGCGCACTGATGTACGGCAGAACGATACGCGGCTGTGAAGGAATTTACTTGTAAATGTTCTCAAGTCTTGCGGTTTTGTTATTCTAAGCCCAGGCGAATTGGCTCATTTAATGTGGTCAATGATAGTGACTTACTGACTTGATGGTAAGTGTAACATGGAATAATAACAGATTCCTCATGAAAATTAGAAACTGCTTTTTTTGCGAAAATTCATTGTGCTACTACAGTATTAGTAATCCATATAGTCAAACCTGCCTTTGTTGTATCATTTCTAATGATTTTGTTGACGCAAAAATCCATTTCATCAACATTTCAAGGAAAAGATGTCGTAGAACTTAGTTTTCGCGCTGTTCGGACGTTCGCGACAACGAAATGTGTAACAGCGATACCAAAGACTGAATGACAAGTCAAAGTAGTTCCTTTTTAATCTATTTGTTTTAGTATTCTTTTCCATAACAACGGTGTTTTGTTCAGTAAAATTCTGACTGGTGACGGTTCGTGACATTTGGCTCAAGTGAGGCACAGATTTTTATGGCCAACTATTTGCCTGTAAAACCTTATGTATGCACTTCGACGTCAGCACCATGGTCAAAATAGACCTATGGAAATTTGTGTATATCGTAGTGAAAAGTCTGGACCAAATTACCTAGAAGTTACTTCCATTCACAGGGGCCTACATCATATCAGGTTTGTCAGGCTAATTTAAGTTCCGATTTATCCTTTTCGTATACTCTGCACAGCTGCTTTAATTGCCCACCCATACTTGCAGCTTCCAGACTTGCGCCATTATCATATTCTGATGAATTAGTACATTTTTCAGGTGTTGTTATTTGTCATAAAATATTCTCAATCTATCTAGTAACTTTCATGCCAGGTAGCATCGGGCATCGGGGTATGGTGTTTTACATGATTTAATCCTATTGATGAACGTTTTTAGTCGAAGTTTCGGCTTATTGTTTTGAGTTAAGCGGCATTTGTTAGGTCATTTGATCATGAGAGGATTGCAAGAGTTGTTCAGAATTATTCAACATCTGTCAGGTGGAGCAGTGCCCCACCTACCCAAATGAACGAGCCGCCACTTACTCAAACAAGATATATTGAGATAAATAATCGTTAATTTCACATAAGAGTCCTACGAATAAGCCAGGACGACTGCGTTTGTATCAAGGCGCTATCATCTAATTGCATCGTAGATGAGGCTTTGAATCTTAAATAAACATGTCTTGGTTTCAGCAAGGGAACTGCTTTGATATAACAAAATTGTTAGTTGGGTGCTCTTCATTTATTCATATGTATATGTTTATCAACATAATTTGATGCAAAAATTGGATTCGAAATTTACTTCTGTATGTAAAGGATGCAACATGTTCGTCCTGATGCTACTTTTTCATATTGTGATTCATGTTCAAATGGCCTCAATGAAATTTAACTGTTTCAGGACGCCAATCGTCTTGCGACGTTGAATTGCAAAGAGATGTGAGTTAGATGAGATGACAGGTCAGCTACATTCTGATTTAACGGGTCACAGTGGCGAACCAATACTATAGATAGTGCCACTGTTGGGCTATGAACGCCCCCAACACTGTTGGTGACTCTTATTAGTGGTAGGGGCAATTTTATTGATGAAGACTATCTTTGTCGTATTTTTGCAGATACTTTGTGTTTCAGCATATAGTTTTTCGATTGTTATTTGTATCGAAAGTCATGCGAGGTGGTTAAGACGGACGACGGGAGGATAATCAAATGATAAGCGTAAGCGAATGATGTTACATCTATTATCAAATTTTTTTTGCTGTAAGGCTTACATCTCACCAACTCGATCAGTTTACAGTGGGTTAACCATCTGAGGATTGCCACTCTTTTTTCCGGTTGTAGATAGAATAACACTGAAGCAAGAAACAAAAAAATCACTTGATTCTGAGTCATCTTGTCTTCATTTGTTAACTTGATTAGTTTGATAATATTTTGATAAGTTTTGTCACTACTTAATGCCTCACAAATTTTCTGAATTTGAAACGGTAAAAGTTGTAAGACTGTTTATTGTGTTATTTCAATTTATGTGACGATGAAAATCCCGTGTGCTATAAAATTTAGATGAGAAATAGAAGTTATTCATGTTGAACTACCGACATATCGGATTTATCAGATCCAATAAGATCAGGAAATTGTGCCTGACAGAAGTTCAAAGGCATATTATTTCATGTATAAAAATCAGAATATCTGACAAAAAGTCATCCTCATTTTGGATGTGTTTTCGATAGTTTTTTATGTCAGTGTGTTGAATCACTCAATATAGCGCCAACTTCAAAGCATCTCTTTCACAACCATATTCTCAATATGTTATGTTTTCCTATATAAAGTTTGATGAAAATTTTATGTTGTCTGTATTTTTGACAAAGCTTGAAACTCATAGTACCACGACATCCGGTCGATAGTCCGAAATATATCTCGAGGACGCTGATCAATGTAGCGATCATTTCTTGGCGTGGTTGATAATGACAATCTGGGATGCAGTTAGAATTTTCGTGTAGCATTAAGCAATGGTCTTCCGTTCGAGGCGCTTTATGCTGATGATCTTGTACTGGTGGCAGAGAGTGAGACAGAACTTCGTCAAAAACTCGTCAGAGCATGGAAATATTGCCTGTCGAAGAAAGGCTTGAAAGTTACTGAAAATGAAACGAAAGCCATGCTCTCTACACAAGCGCCCACCGGCCCTTTAACGCGGCCTAAGTTTCCTTGTAGTACTTTTCGAAAGGGTGTCGGCTCCAATTCTGTCCAATGTATTGTTTGCCGCTTGTGGACGCACAAGAGATGCAGCGGAGTTAGAAGGAGCCTAGCTTCAGTTGATTCATCATTCATGCGTAAACCCTGTCAAGGCTAAATGCGCTCTTTTTCAACCATAAGTGAAGAACAACTCGGTCTAATTTCAGTGGCAGGTCACACCTATCAGTCTATGAACAGATTTTTCTGCCTTGTTGACATGATGGAATCCTGTGGTGGTCCAGGGGCTGCATTATCTGCACGAGTTCAATCTGGTTGGCGAAAGTTTCGTGAGTTGCCGCCATTTCTAGCATCGAGGGCGACTCCTTTATGAATGAAAGGCCAAGTGCATGACGCGTGTATGAGAAGGTGCACGATATACGGCAAGAAAACATGGCCCATGAAAGTCGAAGATCAGCAAAGAATGGTGACAGCAGAGCACAGAATGATATGTTGCATGATGGGCGTATCTTTGAAGTGCAGGTTTGCTTCTTTCATGCTTCTTCAGCTTCTTGGAATAGGAAACATTGAGATCGTCTTGTGAAGGAACCGTCTTAGATGGTTCGGGCATGTTCTGCGGAAGCCAGAGGATAACTGGGTTAAGAAGGATATGGAATGGACCTACCGTGGCAAACACTGAGAGGCCGCCCTAAGAACACGTGGCGCGAAACGGTGCTTGCTGATTGCAAGGAGCTTGGTCTGAAGGAGAATAATGCTGCCAACCGTGAATTGTGGAGAAAATCCATTAGGAAAAACCGTCCTACGAAAAATGGACAGTGGGCGTAAAACGAAAAAGTAGGTAAGAAAGCATTGAGGGCAAGCTACTAATGATCTCTTAAATTTGCAATGTATAGCTAGATGCGTAAGCTACCAGATGCTGGCATTCTCCATGACCGCTCCGCATTTCGTCAAGGAATATCTTCTTTTAAGTGACTCATTTCGTTGTTTTTAAAATTATATTTATTATCATTTTTGAAAGTTTACCTTGCGACGTGCGAAGTATTGAAGGTGCTATCAGATGCAATCATTCGAAAAGTAGCATTTTTGCCAAAACAGGAGTGACAAGACGATGAAATTCGTGAAGGGAAAGGCGAAAGTTTAAGCAAAAGTCAAGAGTACTAAGTCGGTTTTGGTCTTCGAATTACAGCTTGGATTTTTTTGTTGGTCGCATTTTTCGTTTATTTTGTCGTAATTCAAGCTGAAAATGTTTCCTCAAACAAAACAGAATCTGCATTTAAGCTTTTGAAATCTTGTCTTCCAGCATTTTACTGACATTTAACTGTAACATTTTACTGACTTAATATATTTGGTTCACAATGACAATCTTATCTGAATATTGAAGCAGGAAACTCTCGATTCGATTTCTTATTCGTAGGAAAACCTCATGCGCGACTTTTTGGTTTGACCGAGCCGAACTGTGTGCAAGAGTGATTTCAAAATGATTCGGTTTTCGATTTTTAGAATTTATTTCCTACAGCCTGTAATCTTCATTTGGCTTATCGAGTTACCCGAGTCATTTGCCGCATTAAACAACTTATTTCAAGAGATAGGAATAATAAACGCTTAGTTGCTAATCATTTAATATTTTATTATTGATCGAGAGTTTTGTAGCCTCGGAAATCTTGTTTTGCATGATCTGGTCTCGCATATTTTTACTGAATCGCAAAAACTAGTGATTTCTTAATTAAAGTAGCAAGTTCAGAGCATGTCTAATGCCTACCAAATTGGACATTTTTTCAGAATTTACAATGGTTAGAGTGGCAATCCTATGTTTCACGAATTCTGTAGGTATGCAAGTAACGGAAAAAAATATTTCGGACACTGAGAGCATTCAAGTCTGAACTGACACTATGGCGTTTTGTTGATTAATTGCAACTAACTGAAATTTATGTCACTATTGTTACTGGCATCCCACTATATTTAACGCCACTGAATAGCTTTTACAAACTTATGCAACATACATGTTGTCTTTGGTTAATTTGATGCAAGCGGAGTTTCATTCTACTTCACTAAGAACAGAAAATCAATGATGCACGTTTTGATATAGTAAATGGCTATTGAGGATAAGATTTAAATGTCTTTATTTTTCCTCATGATTGTTTTGACGTTATGTTACAAAACATGTTTATATCGACAGTGATGACGAATGCACATTTAGTTCAATCGCTTCTGCTGTTTTCACCTAAAGCTTTCCGAATGAACGTCAAGTCTGGTGAATTGATCTAAAGAGTGCTTGTTATTGCATGCCGTCCACTTATCCTTCATGATGCAAATGATGGACACTTTATCGAAAAAGTCGTCTCCTCTCTAAATATTTTTATCAACAAGTAGACGCATGTTCAACTCGTCAGGTCTGATTTTCCTCATTGATAGTTGCCTACTTCATTTGTAATGTACATGTAATATGTCAAAACGATTACGTACGTAATTTGATGCATTTTTTGAATATGTCATGTGTTTCAGTTTGCGTTCAAGTCTTATGTCTGTGCATTTTAATGTCAAGTACTGTACATGTGTCAATCATAACTTCACAAAGAATATTTATGTAGTTCAACAAATAAGTAATTCTTCGACAATCTAGTAGCATCGGACTACTAAACCGAGTGATCATTTCGATCTACATATCCTTGTTTTATCTACAAGGAAAAATGATTGATAAGTATTCAGTTGGACCTGGCATCACTTTGAAAGGAAAGAATAGCTAAAATAAAATTCCTAGCTTGACTAAAGTTTATAAAATTGAAATTGCATTAGCGGATTGTATATGCCAGGCTTTCGTCGTCTAACGTACTCAGTGTCTGCGCACTGAAACTGTAAAATAATTAATTATTGCTACTAATGATTAGACTAAGCAAAGTAGAATTCTATTCATAATCGTAAACATGCGATGAGTTTTTGTGATGATTTTTTAACTTAAACACTGTTGATGGTCCATCAAATTGCATTTGATGGGATCATGCAAATAAGAGTAGATATGAAACTCTGTAACGTGGTATGCAACTGTACAACGCTCGAAGTCAGGTCATTTGATTATACGAGATATTGACTAACGCAATAGATTAATATCAATCTGTAACCAAATTTGCCATTGCAATTGTAATTTCAAAGAACTTGTATTTATCAACATAGCGTGAACGAAATGTTCTAACGCACATGTATGCAGAATGGATATTTTTTAATGCTCATTTAAGGACATAGCCACATGTAGTTAGTGAATGTAGACATTTTTCATTTAATTGAATTATTCTAAAAGACCTGCAGCTACATTATTCCGACGCTCTCACTGCATGCAGATATAAAGATGGCGTTCGACAACAAATGAGCTCATTAAATATGGCATTCCATGTGAAGGTAAGTCTTGATAACCTGGACGGCAATACCACACCATTTATTAATCTGGCCTGACATTTTGTTAAATAGCCCACTTTGACAAAGTAACAATTACATTAGTTGGCATTTATAGCCTTTAAGGAATACTATTCCATAATCTTGGTCTCCGTAATTGTATCTCTCACAACTAACCTGAGCTTGGCACAATTAAGGTATTTCGATAGGGAAGTTCATATTCGGTTACTTCAGAGTTCACAAATTTATATACTTGTAGGATGGCAATACAGTGCTCTCCACTTAACCCGGGCAGTCGCATTATTGGCGCAAAGTTTCCGATTCAAATAAAGATTATGTTATGCAGAATCCTCCCGTTTATCCACACAACTATCCGCTTCATCGGGACATTTCGAAACAGGCGTTGAAAACGACTGCATTGTGGCTGTGTGGCTAGTCTACATGGCTGGATGGCTACCAATGAGTGCGTGGCAGCGTTTAGATTGACGAGGGAGTGAAAGCATCTGCTCCAACCGCGGAGGAATTGATTGATTCTTGAGGCCGTTCTGGCAGATCACAGGCATTAGGACGAGCTGAATCCTCCGGCACCAATGCGTTTTGAAGAAATTGATTCTCAAGGCTGTTTTGGCAAATCACAAGAAGTAGACGAGCCGAATCCTCCGGCATCAATGCGCTTTGAAGGAACTATTTAGCTTTGGAATGAGTTGAAAGAACTAGAGTCATAAGGATTTAAGAGTTTTCAAATTTTGAATTGTGATATCCAATTCTGACAAAATTCAAATTCCCATGTACCATTTTCATCAATCATTCCCCTCAATCATTTCATCAATTTTCCTCAAATCATCTGTTTTTGCATGCGCTATTGACGAATTAAGGATAATTACTACAAACGTGACACACGTCTTTCGTTTCACTTCTCTTTCGGTCGAACGCTTGTAGGGTATAATCTCACACTCACCAAGAATCCAATATGAGTCTGTATAATTTAGTTTTACGCATTGGCTCTTACTGTTTGCAGTATGCTTGTGTCCAACGAAATCATCCCTTCTGAACTTCGCAATGCTATCGAAGCTATAGACAAGTATACACTTTCGTGCAAACAATTTGATTCGCAAGCTGTTATTTTTGGAATTACTTTCTGCTGTGCTAGATTCTACTTTTGCCGCATGACATCGATCCGATCAATTTAACCAATATTGCGATACTTTCGATTTATGAATAAATGCATCAATTTATATTCAGTTTGCATTTCTGGACACATCAGTATTTTCACCAAAGCAATGCATTTTTTATCCATGAATAAACCAGTACATGTATTAGGTTGTTTATTTTCAACCTCGGTTTGTTTTCAACAGATTTAGCTTTGACTACTTTCCTATTTGAAAGTAAGTCGAGGTAGTCATCGTAATGTGATGAAGTTGTGAATTGTGAGCCGTAATAATATAGTTTCATGCGATGTGAAGTACATATTCGGAAGTAAACATATAGTAAAAGTCTGCAGTCGGAAAACTATCTTAACACGACACGAGCGCAAAAGCCAACTGCCTGCGTCTCGCACGAAAGTCAAACGAAGTTTATTTTCCGAAAAATTCATATAGCATACTGAAGTACAAATCAATGCGAAACAATAATTCAGTGGAAAAGGCTAACCTGATTGAAGAAATTATAAAAGCAATATTCAGTAGAATTTAAGTTTCAGTGATTGCTGTCAAAACGCTTTAGACCTGCAACCGATCTAATATAAAGCTATTGACTAGACTGCGCTGGACTCAGATAATCTTTCTCACGTTTATTACAAACCGCGCTGCCGAAATTGCACGTTTTCTTTTATCGGAGGTGACTGGGTTGGCGAAAATGGCTAATAATCGCACATGTCATTCTATACTCAGATTCGGATACTTTGGCAGCACGTTCGGTCACCACCGCACAGGATCCACACGGGAGACGGCTAAAACTTGATGATTGTCCATGTATTTGTCAACTATATTGCGCTCTTCGCTGATCTGTCCGTGCAAGTACAATGAAAGAATGCTTTTTGTCTATCCTTCATCGTCGTGGAATAAAATAGAATGCAGATAGTCCGTCTTAAGCTAGAGCAGGCTGAGTTATCAGACTGTCTCAAACTAAAATTTTACAATGAATCATTGTTAATACGAAGATAAAAGCTCGAATTGTAGAGGCACGAACACGTATAACAACAACATGACACGAAGCATGATCGTGTCGTGTTCATGTCACGACCGTAGACATCTGCTGAAGAAAATGAAGCTGCGATTGATTGGTTGATATCCAATTTCAACATAATGTAATTGACTTTCTTTTAGCGGTGATATGTTATGGATAATTTGTTTTTGATGTTGCAGATGTGTTGCGTTTTTATATGTCATGAATATATTTTTTAGTGTACATATATACTGCATGAAGTGTCAGTTACAATATCTTAATTGGGATGTTCTCAATGTCAGCATCTGGGCTCCGAACTTCCTGGAAGTCCTTACTTTGATAATAAACATTCTTAAATACTGAAAAGTTTCAGCACGTGTATCCGTTTCAGCATATTTTCTTGTTTTTTGCGCAACTCGTTTGGGATGGTTTTTGTTCAACTTCCTGTTGTGTAGTCAACATTTCTTTTATTTGTGTCCAAATCTATCTATCAGCTTGGAAGAGTTTGATTGAAATATGATCATGCAGCAAGATTGTAAGCGATTTGATCACCATGCACGGACGGGATGTGGTTTCGTGGAAAGCTATATGAAACGAATTGTGTTCTAATTCACACAGAGGTGCCTTTGCAATAATTTCCAAGCTTATTGTACCGATGATCAGATGCTTTAGCCGACGAGACTAGATAGGATTCGATTTTTACCATGTTTTCTTTTTGAACAGTAATCATTTTTTCAGTAAACTCTTTTCAGGTGTTTTTAGTAAAGTGACATTGCCGAAGTTTGCAAGAACGGAGAGAGAGAGATCAAACAACTTAGCACAAAGCTCAAGATGACCTGTGATCTAATTCTGTGGTACTGAACATCAGTATTCGTTTTCCCGAATATGTGATTGCGCATCTTTAAATATGTCGATTCATGAATATAGTCTTTTTTCGCATCATCCGTTTTTATTTCAGTATTAGTTACATAAAAACAATTTAAAGTCACGATGTCTATCTTTAGTATCCTAATTAAAGTAAAATCCGTTTATAGCGATACTGGACCACAAAAATTTGTTCGTTCCAATGTGCTCAAATTGGCGAATTTCTAAGCTAAAAAGCACACATGACATCTACCGATAGTACTAGACAATAGCTGTAAAGTTCAACACTAGCGCATGTGTGTGACCTATCAAAAGCACACATGCATTTTCACTGATGAATTTAATTAATAGCCTTGAGAATGTATAACGTACGTATGATTCCACTTAGTCTTCCGGGGATCGCAGTTAGTCGAATGTAAATACTTCAAATTTATGTAAAAATCATTTCAAATCCGATTTTATGTTCCGCTTTTTTTCCTTAGGCTAATTGCAATCCCTGATGCCTCCACAATTGCAATCGTTTAACAGAAACAACTGTGTAACATTTTATTTCTAAATTTAGCATAGGGGAGGCAGAACTAACATGGGCACCCTAAGGGGTTTTCAGACTTATACAAAAGTGGCTCGACTTCCCGGAGCAACTCACAGGGCGTATCATCCAACTCTCGGAAAAAATATTCATTAACTATAGGAGGTTCGAGGAGTCATTGGGAAAAATTAGAAGTGACAAGAAGTTGAAATGGACCATCTCCGCATCGGTTGCATTGATTATAACGACAATCAGTAAGCAAAGCTTCATTTTCATCACCTGAAAAGTCATGAACTACCATTTTATTCGGTTTTACACAAAACACTATTGAAGATCTATTTCCTGGTGTCACATTATTCATGTGCCCAATCCTTTTATTCGTTGTAGGCCTAAAAATCAATCATCGGTTATTCAATCGCCACCGACAGGCTTATAGGCAACGCATGGTATACTCATTCTTGAATGTGAATAATAATCAATTGTTCACAGAGAAGGAACGATATTTAATAGGCCACTAACATTATAGCGTTTGTAGCGCTGTGGCAAAACTGATGCCATGTAATCTCAGAAGGAAATTAAGTGTTCGTGGTGAGAATTTATGTAAGTTACTTTACTATCTGAGTTTCTAAACTAAATTTGATAACACGAGGCCTAGCAAATTGTATGGTTTGGCGCTACGTTTGAAGCTACGTGTTTTCTTAACATTAAATTCTTAAATCTTCTTTCGTTCTTGCATTGCTTCTTCATGGCTCCATTTATGTCACTGTCTATCTATAGGGTAAACTGGGGTGGGTTGGACACATTTTCTGAGAAATCAGTGTGTAGCGCATTTTTTACATTTTTATCAAATAAAATGTAATTATTTTCAAAAAGTAACCTATTTTTTACATATTCTCGCGTTAATTTATCACTTCCCATTAAATCCATACGCAATAAGTCTCATAACTTTTGAAAAACGACCTGGGGTGGGTTGGACACTTAACATATTCGACTTCATTTTATGCCCAGTTATGGTATTAATTGTACCACAAAATATAAATCAAAACTCATGGAAACAAAACGACACTATATATTGATAAAACAACAATCAATTGATTTATTCATCAGAAAATCATGTAAGAAGAAGGAAGAAAATCATAGTCTGTAGTTTCGTGATTCACAGGTTGCACACTTTGTTGTAGCAAAGCAAGTTTCACAAGCAAGCCCACAAGCTACATTCAATGCACCATAATTGTTTCTTTAGTCCAGATTTCACCACATACACAGCACACATGAATCGATTTTGATTTCTTAACAGTGTTTGGCCTAACAGTTTCTTTCTTTTAAGAATCATTTTCTGTCCTAGCACTGTCGGTGAAGAAACATAAGCAACGTGCTCTTTTCTATGATTTGGGTTTGAGTGCTTCCTCGGGGAAGAGAGGACAGAACGAATAGCTGATGAAGAGCTGTTATGGTCGGGAGAAACTGTAGCCGTTCCACTGGAGCAAGGAACATCCAAAGGGGTTGTATCTTCACGAGATGATGCTTCGAAGCTTATGAAAGATTTTGACTTTTCAAAGTCGGCTGAAGTTGTAGGGTTCTTCAGTGGAAACAAACCACAATAAGTGAAACCATTAATCAGAAGATCAGGTCTTGATGTCATGTAATTCCACACCTCACTAAATACTTCGACAAAGACAGTTTTGTTTATGAAGACCTTATCACTGCTTCAAGTATTTGGAAAGTACCTCTGACCACTTTGCCTTGAGTGGTTTGTTGAAATGAGTGTCTAGTGGTTGGATTCTATGCGAGGAGTGTGGAGGCAAGCAGAACAATTCGATGACGGATTCGTTAGCAAATTAAATACTCTCAACTGTTATGTGCGATGTGTGACCATCCAAGAAAAGAATACATCTTTTGCCTGGAACATGTGCTCTATGTTCTTCGAAATGTTTCAAGAACAGAAGAAATATAGTTTGGTCAACATATCCTGATTGCGTGTAAAATATCTTTGTACCTTGTGTGTAATCCCGTGTCTTTCAAATGGTAGAAATTATCTGCGACAAGAATTTTGTGTATGAATTCCATTTTTATGCTTCCAATAAATATCAAGATAACCTCATTATGAATTTTTATGATGAAATTTTGCACGAAAACAGCATTCTACTTCCATAAACATCAGTTTTTGTAAGCGAAATACATGAACTCATACAGTAATGGTTGCTGAAAGAGACGATATGATATCGTAAATCAGGTCTCCAACCCACCCCAGTGTCCGACCCACCCCACTTTACCCTAAATCTCTTATATTCTGGGCATTTCTCGGGAAATCAAGCATGCCAGAAATGATAATAGTGATGGTAAAATGCATTGCCTGTTTTATCCCAGTGATATTTTAGGAGTGGGACTATATTGGCACTTTACTCACGTAACACGGAAACTCGGAGGCCTAAATGGAAGTTAGATTGTTTATCTGCATGTAATTAAACGATGAGGGGAGAGTTTTCGTTTGTCTGGAACAATCAATCCACACAGAATGAGATGCTCGACTAAATAAGAGTCTGATTTCATTGTCGCCACTTCAGCGATGAAATTTATGCATTTTTATCGTTATCTTAGTTCGTGCGCACGTGTGCGCGCATGTCTTCCTCAAATGAGCTGCGCAGCCACACGTATACGGATAAACAATGACCTTGACTAGATCGAATTAGAAGTTCATACGATCAATGGGGCCCGAGCTAGAGATCGAAGAATTGGAATTACCATTTATAGTCCCGCCTTCCTTACTATCCAGAAGGACGCAGCTCGAGAAGCATGGATTTTTCACTGCTGATTTGGTTTGAACCTATATGACAGTGGTGGGTGCGCTCCGGTTTGGCTGACTCAAGTACTGCGCTCCGGTACTCAATACACTCATTAGTTGTTCTTGAGATAATGATTATAGCGTGGCATAAATTATTCATTCTGTGATATCGATTATTTTGAGTAATCCTTGGACTCGTCGAATCAGTGATAAGAGTCCAACCAGGCATATAATCTAGGCTATAAGCAGGCATAATCTGTTGATAATGTTCATTGATGTTAATTGTTTGATTGATCCAGAAAAGGACGTGTGACGTAGAAGACTCTAAACATCGGCGACAGAAAAGCTATAGTAACAGGAAACATAAAGCATAACCTCTCTTTACCACTTTCTCTCCTTTACCCCATGCTTGTCCTCCCGTCAGTCTGTCTTCGTGCCAACAGAGCCCCTGTGGTCTACAACACGGAGACGATCCAGTACCTTGTATCCTTTTACAACAACACACTAAGAAGGTGAGTGAAATGCGTAAATTTGATCGCTGAAGTAACGACAATAAAAGCATACGCTTATTGGCTAAGCCTTGCATTCTTTGTGATTGATTTGCAAACGAAAACTGTCTCCTTATCGCAATTACATGCAGATTTATTATCTAACTTTCATTTAGGCCCACGATTGATAGTTTCAGTGTAACGAGAAAGTAAAGTGCCCAAAAAGTCACACTCCTAAATTATCACTGGGGTGAAATGGCAATGAATTTCTATCATCACTTATTATTTCTGGCATGCTTGATTTCCAGAGAAATGCCCAGCCAGATACTATGTGAGATCTGTATAGAAAGACATAAATGGAACTATGAATCAATGCAAGAAGTTTTTAAGAAGTTGATAGAAAAGAGAATGGATTCAAACAAACTTCCTAAATATGCATTTTGTCAGCCTATCGTTACCAAATTTAGTTCAGAAAGTCAGATAGCAAAGTAAATGAAATAAATTCTTCCTTTTAAGTTCACACTACGAACACTTACCGTAACTTGCTTCTAAGAGTAGCATGAGTTTGTTTCGCCTCTACACACAGTGCTACGAAACGCTTATTTGATTGTGATATTCAACTTCAAGAATGAGTGAAGCCTACCATGTGTTGTTTGTAAGTTTTTATCTGTTATCAGCGGCGATTGACAACATATCACTGATGACTGACTCTTGAAACAAACACCGTAAGAATTGCATTCACGAATGAAGTGACGTTTTAATGCAACGTTAACTAGTGTTCAGTGAAAAATCTAATAAAATGATGATTCATGACTTTTCATGTTATGTAAATGAAACCTTGTTTACTAAAATCAATGCAGCTAGCTGATGCCGTCTTGGTCCACGCGTAGGAAACGATAAAATCATCAATTAACATCATTTAATGTCAAAATATACAAAACCCATGTATCCTCCAGTCTGCACATATTATTGATGCATATTATTATATGTATGGGGCTAGATGGGTATTTTGATAATTTTTACAAAATCTCTTCTGTTCATTTTTATCGTCGTGGAATGACGACTTTCGCATCTAATATCATGAAATCTTCCTATGCCATTAGAAATTGCTAGCAGATATATGGACAGCATACCCGTTTTGTGTAAACTGATGTAAAATTATTTCGTTAACAAACCATCTTGCTTGTCAATTTGGCGGAAAACTTTAATTGCCATGGAATGATGCAAGTGAAGCACCTAAATTTTATCTTCTCATTCAGTTGAAAAAGGGGTCTCTCGATAAAACTCATTCCGCAAGTAAGGATATAGCGAATGCTACACGAGAGCCCTCCTTGTGGTGCTGATTATTCATCAGATGCTTTACCCTTTTAAGAAATTGAAGATTTTCAATTGTCATAGAATGACAAAAATAGCGTTTTAGGTTTCCTGTAACAGGTGACATGCCACGCGTAATTATGGAGCACCCCAAACATTCGTGGTTAAAGACATTCCATTTTTGTACGCGCTGCACTAAGAGTCAGAAATCACTTGATCTGATGCTGTTAAAACATGGGGAATGTTCATGATTTAGTAGACAACTTCTAAGACTTCTTGACTTTAGCATTCTTGAAAACTAATTGGCATTGATTAGTTCAGATGAATGTATGAGAGTATCTCAATACACATTTGTTGACTTAATACTAAAAAACCGTGGGTAGGCCTCTATTGCAAAAAGTCTAACAATCGGTGTTATACCGGCTATTTAAACGAAAATCTTTCACAAATTATATAAATATGGATCAATGAGCATGTGGTGCTACCATGGAGTAAAATTTCGATGTTCTAATTTTTGCTGTAGATGTCTACATAATAAAATTGCACTTCTAATTTTTTTCTAATAATTCCTAGAACCTTTTTTACAATGTTTTTTGGTGATTTGATTCACCATGTGAGCTGTTCCGGGACGAAAAGAATTATTTTTGTAAAATATTAGTCTGAAAACCCTTATTGTGTCCATATATATTAGTCCCGCCTCCCCTACGTGGCAAGCAGGCCGTGTGAAGATATATGAAGAATGAGTGATACTGAGAAATGTGCTGACTGCATGGATGCATGTCTAATTGTGACGTCAGATTGTAGTGTGGAAGTTCGAATTTCCTGTTTATTGCAGGTTTTCAGATTGTAGTGTGGAAGTTCGAATTTCCTGTTTATTGCAGGTTTTAAGTGTGTGATTGCTTTTGCTTCTGCGAACAGTCGTTGTGTTTATCGTGTGTCTACTGGTCTAATGTGTCTTAATTTTTCCGAAAATAAACTTGTCCGTGGATGATTGGCAACCAATAGGCCTGTAAATGCATGTGGAAACGATCCATGAATGGGAAATTCGAATTATATAAGACAATTCCCATATAATAACCTATAGGTATATCACATTCTCACATCATGTGGAGATGAATTTGCAACCATCAGTCGTACGTTGTGTCTCATTTCATGTCCCGTCCTCCCATGCCTCAGAAGTCCTTAGTGTATTTGTGAATGTCCATAATATAAGTGCGGCAGTTATTGCATGCTATTGATAGGAATGTTTTGAGCTCAATATAAGGGTAGACTACATTGACGGCACGATCTGCAGAGTAACATTGCACAGTAACTGCAGAGTATTGCATAGTAAAATACCAAACTTATACTACATGCAAATATACTATTTGCAATTGAGTGAATCATTTCTCTCTGTAGGTTTTACGAAAATTCTCCAATTGTTGTTTATAGGTCTTGTATTAATCATGACTAAGATGTGCTGCCGAGGCCATCGAAAGCTCGATTAATACAAGACCTTTTTAACAAGAATTGGAGAATTTTCGCAAAACCTACAGAGAAAACTGATTGAGTTGTCGATACGGGAGGTCAGTCATAATGATTAAGAAAAAGCAGGTTCTCTCCCAATTTTTACGACTTATATTTCAGTAAATAAAAGAGCGAGTCACCCAACGCGTTTCGTCTATGCACAGACAGTATCAAGGGTTAAATTGTCGCTGTACAAGTGGGTTTTTATACATAAATCAGTCAGTGAAAGCAGCCCATCTGGTCATCTCATGATGTCTGTTTATTTTTGGCATGTTCGTCGCAATATAGCAGGATTCAGCCACCCTAGTAGTAATCGCTCACATGTGAATATTTTACGAATAAATGAAAAAAAATCCGAATGACTTTATCTTTTGCATGTGACATAGTCATAGGATATCACACTAAATTTTATAAAAATCAGTCGTGTAGTTTTCAAATATTTCACATTTATGTGCATTTCATACTACTCACTAGGTTTACGAGTAATTTTGATAGTCATAATGAAATCCGAATACGTATTTGAAACATAGTATCAACATAACTTGTTAAAAGGAGGATATTCATGAATTTGGAGAAAATTCTATCGTGTTATTGCCCTGCAAATTAGAATTTTACTCAAAATGCTACTTATAAGTTATATACTATGTTGAAGTCAGTATATTCCATTAATTAAAAATCCGAATTTCATTCCAAAAGTTTAGATAGACTTCTATCTAATGTCATAATATAGCTTATATATTCATATAAAACGATTCTATCGTCATACTTTTGAGATGTGCACGTAACAATACAAAATTATATATTTTGAGCAAAAAAATTAACAACTTTTTTGCCTATCAGAAATCAATGATAACCAAATCCGAATAAAATTTGATTTCACATGTTGATTCTTCATTATATTGTTAACATGTCCAAAAAGTTTTAGAAGAAACTATCGTGTACTTCCAGCATAATCGACTGTGTCATCTTACTGCAATAATTAGTTTTCGAGTACATCTTTTGCTGAGGAAAAATAGATTTCTGCGAATCGAATGAACTCTATTACACATTCACATAATTCTAAGAAGAGAAAGTTGTGAGGAAACGTGTGTAATTAAAATCAATAACTGCTTTCATCAATTGTCTCTTAGAGCATCCGGGGAGCTTTTTGTATCTTTGCCATGTTTGAGCGAAGTGATGGTGAATCGACTCGATAGCCTGCTCACCAGTCCATCCCAAGCCTGGATCAGGAAAAGGACACAGCTCTTCTAGAATTGAAAAAGATTCTTGAACATGATCCAAAAGATGCGTCTTCAAAAAAGGCTCAATTCTAGCCTGACGTAAAGCTTCTTTGAATTCAATTATTGAATTCAAATAATCGTTCTTAGGCAAGACACCGCCACAGTTGTCCATGACGTCTTTGAATCTACGCAATGCTGTACAGGCAGACGTTCGGGTAAAGCATTGAGGAAACTGGTCAATATTTTCCAAGATCATTCGAACGCCGCGGCCTTCGAAAGCCTTGCCATGATAGGAGGATCGATGCGCCCTTAAATCTAAACAATAGTCTATCAATTGTCGACTTCTCCTCTGCAGACAATTCAATTTCAATTTTGCTAAAGAAATTCTGTACTATTCCCAACATAACATGCAAAATCGGTATTGCACATTTGTACAAATTCGGTGTCTCTCACCTAAAGATTGAGGATGAAATGCAAAATTGAGGATGATGGGAAATTGTCTCTGTTCATTCAAGGAGCGGCTTTTATGATCAATTGCTAAACTGCAAGTATAGCAAGGTGCATCTGGCTTGCAAATAGACTCATCAGATCGTGTCATGCTAGTGCTTCTATAAATACCGAAGAAAGTATATTGTGCTTATTCGATCTGCAATTGGCCCCAACCTTGACTTGCCTGTCGTTCTTCAAATCTTTTAGGTTTGTGTAACAAGTCTTGCACAATACTCTTGGTGCATATTCCTCGTCGTCGTGAGATAAATCGATATTCCAAATTCGTAAATAGTCCTCCACACAAGATTGCGATATATGAACCATTTTAGAAGATAATGTGCCAACAGCACCACATCGACGGCAGATGCGACTCCATGCTTTAGCATGTTCGTCATGCATTGTAGACCGATGTGTTAAAAATGTTACAACACGCGCGCAAAGAAAGCAGCTTTGGATTCTGTTGTGAAGGACAACAGTCTCCACCCTGACATGAACAACCAATACAGTATGGTACTGACTCAACTGACTCTACCGTAGCATGCGGGCTGCAAAAGCGTTTCTACCATAGCGCGTGATCTCCATGCGCTAACATCAAACAAAATTTTACTCAAAGCCTTGTCATTCATAGAAATATGAATCAACCGCTGGAATGTGTAATAGAGTTCCTTCAATTCGCAGAAATCTATTTTTCTTCAGCAAAAGATGTACTCGAAAACTAATTATTGCAGTAAGATGACACAGTCGATTATGCTGGAAGTACACGATAGTTTCTTCTAAAACTTTTTGGACATGTTAACAATATAATGAAGAATCAACATGTGAAATCTAATTTTATTCGGATTTGGTTATCATTGATTTCTGATGATTGTGATTGATTGATGATTGATGATGAAAAGTTGTTAATTTTTTGTTCAAAATATATAATTTTGCATTGTTGCGTACATATCTCAAAAGTATGACGATAGAATCGTTTTATATGAATATATAAGCTATATTATGACATTAGATAGAAGTCTATCTAAACTTTTGGAATGAAATTCGGATTTTTAATTAATGGAATATACTGACTTCAACATAGTATATAACTTATAAGCAGTATTTTGAGCAAAATTCTAATTTGCAGGGCAATAACACGATAGAATTTTCTCCAAATTCATGAATATCCTCCTTTTAACAAGTTATGTTGATACTATGTTTCAAATACGTATTCGGATTTCATTATGACTATCAAAATTACTCGTAAACCTAGTGAGTAGTATGAAATGCGCATAAATGTGAAATATTTGAAAACTACACGACTGATTTTTATAAAATTTAGTGTGATATCCTATGACTATGTCACATGCAAAAGATGAAGTCATTCGGATTTTTTTCACTTATTCGTAAAATATTCACATGTGCGCGCTGTTAGTTGTTGATCAATAATTTTGTAGTCGAAATTGTTAATGGTCATCACTTTATCACTGTGGGCCTTCATCGAATGTTCACTAAGTGCACTCTTCTGGTCTTCATGCCGTAAACTGTCATGTCCATTTCAAGTTCGCTACAGAGAACATGAGCGGCATGAAGACCAGAAGAGTGCACTTAGTGAACTTATTGAATGAAGGCCCACAGTGATAAAGTGATGACCATTAACAATTTTGACTACAAAATTATTGATCAACAACTAACAGCGATTACTACTAGGGTGGCTGAATCCCGCTATATTGCGACGAACATGCCAAAAATAAACAGACATCATGAGATGACCAGATGGGCTGCTTTCACTGACTGATTTATGTATAAAAACCCACTTGTACAGCGACAATTTAACCCTTGATACTGTCTGTGTGTAGACGAAACGCGTTGGGTGACTCGCTCTTTTATTTACTGAAATATAAGTCGTAAAAATTGGGAGAGAACCTGCTTTTTCTTGATCTACAGGGAAATATTATACTACATGCATATAGACAAACACTAACAAATTCCAAGGACTTCTGATGCGTAAGAGGAAACAACATGAAATGAAACCTAATGTGCAGCTATTGTTTACAAAGCTCCATATGATGCGAGAACGTAATATATTTAAAGGGTCACACGTGGGAATTATCTAAAAGAGCTAGATATAGTTTGAATTCCACCGTTTACATCATAAAAAATGAGTTCGGGGTATCGTTTTCATAATTATGTATTTACAGGTCTTTTGGTTGCTTATCAATGGACAAGGTATATATATTATGTCAATCGATATGAGGTGAAGCTTCATTGCAACAATTTTGAAGTTTAGTATGACTTAATAAAGTCAGCATAGATCCATGGTCTCATAAATATAGATTGCTATGGACGCGTCACGGGAATTCCCTCATTTTCCACAGAGGGGTGTTGTCCAGGCGAATTAGCTAAAAAAACTGGGCGAATGTGGAGGTAAACACAGCAGAAGCCTGTTTGACGTATTTTAGACCAAAATTTCATGGAGAATCCGAATATCAAGTGCCCACACCCTGAAAGTGTCCTGATAACCCGTGAGACCGATTTTTCTCAAATTAATCACCTACACTAGGTACTCATAAAGCATGAAAGCTGTATTTACTAATTTCAAAAAATTAATGGACTTCATCTGAATCAGACTTTGATGGAGAATCCGAATTTCAGATGTCACCACTCCAAAAATGTCCGGATAACCCGTGAAATTTGTATGTACAAGACCACTGTTGGGTTGTATCGCCAGAATGTTTCTTGCAACTGTCGGACTTTCGGGAATCTTTACTCATTTTTCCACCAAAGCAATGGATCATCACTTAGCCTAGTTTCAAACAAGGGCGATTCGACGAAAAAATATGTCTAATTTTGGTTGCTTTGAAGAGACCGAGACAGAAGGAGAATCGTCAGCAGGCGCATCGCAGTCGAGATCCACATTCACGGTCGATTTTCTCAGCCGTCCGGCGGCGACTTGTTTTAAGTTACACGAGTTATTAATTATCAGTCGGTAAGCATCGCCCAAATGTTTCAACATGCTCGTGGTGCTCCCTGAATATACGTAGGTCTTCTCACACAATTTGCATTGCGATAATTTCTTTCCGTCCTTGATAGTAATGTTGAACTGTTTCCAACAGGCGGCACTGCAAGATCCGCTGTTCCAACTATGACTGCTCCTTGTTTTACCGCAGCTGCTAGCACTACTGCTGCATATCCCAAATCCATCCTATTCCCGCCCACACAACGTGATCGTGAACACAATGCGAGTCTGCGTGACGTCTAGTCTACGTTGACGCGCTGTAGTCGTTGTCTGCATTACTGGTTGAAGCATGCACTGTCACCTCAGCTACCTCATACACAAGCGATTCTCATCGGACACTGAGACAAACCGATTTCTGCTCGGGAATTTTTTTCAATGCACTGTTGACAACAATGAAGCGTATATGATTCGAGTGCTACATTTGCCCGTGCGGTTAACTCGACTGCTAGCTTTGCCTACCCAAGAACCGCACAGTTCTAATCGCGCGGTTGAACCGGTTTACCGCGCCGGGCCCTGGTAGTGACCAAAGAGTTACGATGGATGATGGCTTCAAAATTTACATGTAAAACTTGCCATGAAAGGAAAAAAACGAGTCTTTCATCCCTGCAATGCGACATAGAGGGATGCAAGGAACGCCAGTGTAAGGCAATCTATGAGGGCTCAGTTCGTGGGGAATGTGGGTTTTGTCACCTTCGGCTTTAAGAAATAGCTGCTTGCTAATCAACACACGATGATTTTCAATTTCATTTTGTGAGCAGAGAAGTTCTGGGGTCGTTGCGGAAAATTATCATGTGCCCTCTTTTATCAACTCGAGTAAGACGGTTGTACAAACACTTTCTGAGGCTTACAAAAACGAGACAAGCGTATTCGCAAACATCTAGCATATGGAGTATACACTTGGTGGAGCTCATCACTCGACAAAAATGGGCGAAGTTTGCGTAAAACATAAAAGCGCTTATTGACAACCTTCATAATATTGTTCACGGCTCAAGAGTCTCCCAACTTAACGCTTCAGAAATAGTAGGGCCCAGAATATTAACAGATCGAACCATATGAACAGGAAAATTATACAGAGATATATTTTGCATATCAGAATGTTTTAGACATAAAACAGCCTTGGACTTTGACAAGGTCAAATAAGGATTGTTTCTTTCATACCATTTTGAAACATCTTCGATAGTGGCATAAACAATTTCTTTAATATGGGCATGATCAGTATCAAAAACAACAATATCAACATCAGGTTGTCTGTGTATTTCACGCAGCATGACGAATTATCCAAGTACCCAGTGTATCTATAATCACCAAAAAAGCGGAAAAAGTCTACGTGCCTACGAAAGTCTATCAGTTCACTTTCCGACAGAGATATAATCTATATTTCAGTCGAGACCGTCACAAACGTCCCATTTTATTGTTTGATTCGTGATGGATGAACCAGCCGTAGTACATGATTTCTGTGTTCTTTGTCAGGGTACGTGATATATTTGAGTGGAGCATTTTTATGTCAGGCAGTATATCTCCTCGTTCAGCATGGAATTGTAGAATCTTGTAGATTACAGCACACATCATTGCTGAAATCAAAGTCAAAACCGCGGAAGTGTTCAAAGGCCATAGTCACAGAGGATATCAGAAGAAAGCACAAAAATTCTTGAGAGAATTTTAGCAATCAGCAATGATGGACAGTCGTCTACGCTAGATCAAGCTTTTACAATGAATAATTAGAGCGGAGACGAAAAATACGTTAAAATGGAAAATTCATTCTATGTTCTGCGGAAATGTGTGTATCGATGATGTTTGCTGTGTTATGACACTAGAATTTAAGAAGAAGCTTCTATCAGCCTGTGAGAAACGAAAAGACGATCTAGCTAGAGGGGTAAAAGAACGACTGGTAAATTGTATGGATCTGGTGCAGGTGGAAGCGCGTTACCATGACAACTGTCAATCAAACTTTTCGCTTGGTACTATTCATGAACGATCTGGGCAAAGATCACGTGGTAGACCACAGAATGAAGAGAAACTAAATTACTTCAAGCAAATGTGCGAATTGTTTGATACAGGATCTGAACTGTACACACTATCGGAATTGCAGGAAAAAATGAGGGATCTATCGGACGGAGGTGAAGCACGCTGAAATGGTTGGAAACAAAACTCCGCGAGAAATATGGTGAACTCGTGATTTTTATTGAAATGAAAGGTCGATCTGATGTCGTGTGTTTGAGTAACAATTAACAAAGTACATGATCTCATCACTGTTCAGTGGTCTGCACAAAGGGAACAGCATAGGGATGACGAAGCAATGAGAATAAAACAAACAGCTGAGAAGATAATTATGAAGCTTCCACCGACAGCAAGAGCGATTCACTTCCATAGCTTGCGGGTCCATTCCCTAAATCATCAGATGGCCACTGAATTGAGATGGACAGTGAAAGAGGGTAGAATGTCTCTGGTAACGCGGAAAGACCTCCTGCACCGGATCACCTATTAAAAATATTTCGTTCTAACTGCAAACTGCAAAAAAATCGATGCAGATTCAGATCATGGAGTTGCAGAAGTAACGGGCTGACCTGTGCACCCGCATGTGGCAATTGCAGAGGTGACTCATGCCACGATTCAAGAATTGAAGTGACTTTGACATTATTGAAGACACAGAAAGAGCTGACAAGACCGTTTTTATTTCTTACTCAACAATTGAGTTTCGTTTTCTCCAACCTGCTATGTGGCTGAGTGCGGACTCCTAAACTTCATATATATTGCGTGAAAAAAAAACTTGGAATTATATGGACCATTATTTTCACTAATGAAGTAGCATCAAAACTATAACTTTAGATGGTAAAAATTCATTTTATACATTTCTAGCAACCGGCATACCCCCTAGCATCAATGCAAGCTCAAATTCGATTGTCTATAGAGTTCATACGATCCCTCTTGCTCAAGGCGTTCTCATTGCTTTTCAACCAATCTTTCGGAAAGTTGTTCGAAATTGGTTGGAAAATGTGCATGCGGGTTTTCAACCATCTACCAGTCCCTTCCCACGCAAGCTCGGTGAAAGATCAGGAGAGTGTGAGGGCCATGGGAGTAAGGCCTACTCAACTACTGAGCTGTTGTCACCTGGCTGGTGTTCTGTGTGCAGCTGCACATTGTCATATTGGATGATGAGACGGTGCCTAAACTGTTGGAGCAACAATGTACTGTTGGAGTCACATTCTCCTTCAGATAACATTAGCCATCCAAGGTGCCTTCATGACAATAGGAGCATTGACTCGTTCAGCGTGCCAAAAACCGATCGAAATCATGACGTTGAAACCACCGCTGAATCGACCATGTTCTGAAATGCAGCAGACTGTATATCTCTCACGAGACGGTCTGTGAGTACATATTCTTCCGTCGTGGAAATCGAGGGTAAACAGTGACTGCTCGTCCACATCACGCGATGTCTCTGATCAGCGCACCTTCTAGGATGTCACTCACACCATTCTAATATTTTTGGCTTGTGTTCGAAACCTGTAACGTGTTCGTTCATGCGGAAAAGCTAAGGCATAAATTCACGACAGTTCAAAGAGTTATTGAGAGGTATGCGTACAGCATGTCTGTAAGACTTAAATCTCGTTTCTATCAAATTCATTTCGTCGTTATGCAGTTCTAACGCGACAGTTGATACCAGCAGCAAATTTCCAACCTATTGCTAGATGCAAAACGCTCTGAAACCGATATTTCTTCGCTACAATTATCAGCTTTCGGTATGTGACTCAATTTGCTTTCTTTGGTCTTTCAGATCCTTCCTGTTTTGCAACTTTTTCCTCCTCACACGAGTGCACTCGCCAATTCCTAATAGCTAGCCTACATGTACGTGTGATGTATCCAATTCTCTACAAACATGCGCTACGTCCACAGCCAATCATTCCAACAGCCGCACATTTCGCGAATTCATCTTTGTGCTCCACCATGCAGTTACGACTTCTGGACCAGAAAGACATCAAATTTTGTAATTATGCGATGTTTAAACTTATCCAAACATTGATCCTGTGTAAGAGGATGAACGATATCTTCACTTGACTATGGTAGAGAGGGCGCATAGAAATTTGTTTTGGAGTAAGATTGACCTAGAAATTTAACATAGCTGCCATTGATTAGTAATGATATAGCATAGACTTCTAAATTTCTCTGGACAGATACATGTAGGTTGAAATTGACCCCATACATGATCAGGCCAGCAATCCTAAATTAGACTACTGCAAATAGACTGTCAACAAGCGTTATCAAATTTTAGAGAACGTATTGCCAGAACAATGCAGGTAAGGCACAGTATGTGTGTATATTTATGTACATTGGGAGTAAGGACGCATAAGAATGCATTGTTATGCGTTGAATTCATGTGCTAGACTTCCGCGCTATAAGCTAATTTTTGCGATTTTTCTTCTAATAAGTCTCAGAAATGAGGCATCTGAGATGTCATGAAAACATTTCTTGCACATGTTGTTGAAATATTTCATTGAAATTCGATAATCTGATTCCTGTCCGTGTGTAGCAAGATTTTGCGAAGAAGTAATCGGAAAATTCACCAAGAAAAATGATATATCGACAGCCTATTCTGAGCACAATCCTTTCACTTTTTAAAGAAAGACGAAGGTGATTTCTTAGACAACTTACTATTCAGTTTGATCTCATAGAGTAGCCTCCATCAAAGAATGCATGGTTGAAGCACAGAAGCGTTTGGACCTCCATGATAAATTTTATTCAAAAGTTTTGCAGCGTCAGGGATGTCGAGCATTGCCAACTTAATATTTCTGACAGTGCATTCACAACAGGAATCACATTTTTTACATTTCAGAAGTGAAAGGCAACTAGCACCACTGGCATCATTTCAATTATTAGGATTCATAAGGAAATCAGTCCTTGCATGCAAGCATTTACATCCTGGATACATTTTATCTTCTGTGGTTGACTGCATGATATCCTATCAACATTTCTCAGAGTCCAAAAAACTTCATTAAAGAAATTGTTTTTGTTTAATTTTCACTCTCTGTGCGATGAGCATGGAGATAGAATAATTTGCTCCAGTCATTTGACCTGTCCAGTCAAAACACTTATAAAAATAATCCGATTGCACTTTCTCGAGTATTGGTCATTGAACTCAGAAGGTTCTCCATCACAGGTCGGATCGCTCCATATCTGTTCTAACCTCCTCAGAAGTGGCTGCTCAGGTTGGGAATGCTTATTGACTCCATCATCATTGTTTTCATTGAAATATAAGAAGGATCTCCGTTTTCTGTTCCTCTTGATTTCAGGACATTTAAAGTGTGGGAATCGGGGCTTCTCTTTTCCTCTCGAAATTGTCCCTTACAATGTTCAATGATATGGGTGGATCTAGCGTTAGCCCTCCGTCCGCAGACTTCGACTTCACCACCAACTTTGTCAGCCTTTCCCAAGTATTACATAACTGAATCCCATTTCGAATTTCTATTACTGACTCATTATCCAGATATTATACAAAAGTCATCAGATTGATTACTTTGGAAAACTTGTGATACATGATATGTGCTTGTTGGAATGGATTTCTCTGTACGTGATAGTTGCGAACATTCGCAGACGACGCTGAAGGGAAGATTTCACCTTATGTTCGCCACTTTTAGTCCATGATTGCTTTGAGATATCACAGACCAAGATTTCCTTGTAGATTTTAGACAAAATCTTCATAACAAAGAATCTTCCGAATGTGCTTCCATTGCCAGCGCATGCACTTAAAAAGATGGCCCTACCGAATCTCAGCTTTGTAGTTGTTTGGAGAAGAATTTAGACAAATAAAGGAATTTTGATGGCACCGCCCTTTAGATTACGCTTTTTCATTTTTCCTTCTTGCACTTTCATTTTTTCACTTTTTTCAAGCGATAATGATCGATGTACTTCGTAGTGGTATTGTCGTCAGGTTCGTGGAAGTGGAGGTCACACAAGACGGAATGTCTAGTTTGGATATAATACTTTCTACTAACTCGATGCAACTATACAGATTCAAAATTCCTTGTTATGCAGAGGAATGGATTGGTGTTACACTATCATTGCATTTAGGTTGACAATCAACAGCGGCATAAATGGTTGTGGTATTTTGCATTAGATTGAATCGCACATGATATACATCAAATAGTCATCTATCTATCCCTTCGATTAGCTACAAGATTCGATCTTCTGGAACAGTAATGTTGGTTGGCATGAACATGTAGAAAATGATTTCAAATTTTGCTCATCTATCTGTCCAGAGAAATTTGGAAGTCTATGGATATAGTGTTTTCTGTCAGGCATCCACGAAGCAGGTATTTGTTTTCCTGGTTGGAAATTTTTAACCTGGTGCAGACTTCTATGAAAAAAGTCATGCACTATAACAGATAATACATAGATTTCTTCGGTCATCATTTGTCATAATAACCTCGAGCCTGCGGCTCTCGGTAATTTTAGCAAATAATGACCTCAAATCTAAGCATTATCTATTACGTATTGGAAATTTTATAGATTCTCACCCCGATTCCATTAGACCTTCTGTATATGATTTTATACTGTCATTAATACATTTCATTCCATAAAATACCTTCCCACTTTCGATGTTGACATGCACTCATTAAATGTTGCATTGTCTGTAACATTTCCTGTATCAATATGTAGTTGCCATTTACCTGGAAATTCACGCCTGACTACTACATTTGGAGATGTTGAATATCCAAGTATATGAAATTCACTTAGCATGAGCTTCTTCAACTTACTGGCAACATACCTTTGCAGAACACACTTAAAACATGAATTTAGCTTTCATTTGTAACTGAAATGTTACCTTTTTGACAAAGGAAGCATCTTAAAGGACAGGTATGAATTTTTCATTTTTGCAAGTAGTGTTGGTGATATATTCAAGCAAAACATTTTTCACGGGTTATCCGGACCATTCCAGATTGGGGCACCTGATAATGGTATTCTCCATCAAATTCTGTTTCAGATGATGCCCATTAATTGTCTGAAATGAGTAACTATACATTTTCATGTTTTATGAGTAGTGTATGTGGTATATTTGAGAAAAATTGGTCTCACGGGTTGTCCGGACATTTTCAGGGTGGGCGTACCAGAAATTCGGATTCTCCATGAAAATTTGATCTTGAAAAAGTCGAAAAGGCTTCTGATGCATTTACTTTCACCTTCAGCCCTATTTTGCCTGGACTAGTGTGACTTTATCACATTATGAAAATCATCTTTGATATAATCCCAGCATCAGTCTCAAAGCGACTTTCGCTTGTTCAGTTATAGTCTACAATGGCTCACAGATAATATTGAAAACAATTTCTGCTAAATTGAACTATTCGATGCAAGAAATTGAATTTACACAGCGGCTGTATTTCCTTTAATGGCATCATTTTGCGAGACTTTCATGCTGTATTCCTGTAGCGAAGAAGGATTCAAAACATCTTGTAATTAAGAGCAAGCGGACACGTTCCAAATGATGTAGTTCAATGAAATACTACTGTACAATATTTTGATTAGATGAGCACTATGAGGAGTCATGGAAAATATAATGAAACAAATGCGATGCTTATGATACTATGATGCGAGTCGAAGCGGAGCAGACTTGCACTGGATCATTTGAATGTCGAATCCGAATTCCAATCCCATCGTTGCACGACTTATTTAAGAATGAGATTCGACCAGACTGAGCATTAAAAGTAACTTTACATTTATCACCATTGCATTCGCAACTTTCAACAACGACGGAGAGCGGGAAATCAGCTGATGTAAGTCAGCGTAAGCATTTTCGTTGCTTCACAAATGTTGCCTCAGTTAGTATGGATAATTGTTGCTACCTGTTTAAGATTTTTCCCTTGCCTAAGATTTTGCCAATCCAGACAGTGAATATTGAGGTGGAGCATATTTATTCAAAATTATGTCATAAATTTCTAAGTTATAACCAAGCAAGGAAGAGAAGTTTTAGGCAACAACTATTTTGTAAATTTTTCTCGATTTTCTTGTTGGCATCTTAAACAACTCAAGGTTCAATTTCGAATGAAGCCTAATAGTTATATTAGTCGACTTAGGAAATCAATTTTTCGTTAAAACAGCCACTGTTGAGTTGTATGTCGAAAGAAGCTAGCTGTGCCATGACGTTGATCGCAATTATCAGCCAAACAATGATTAATTGGATTGAAATTTCTGAGATAACAAACATTTGTAACACATAGGACGACAGCGACGAAACATTTTTGAAGTCAGCGAGTACATAACAGTCGGTTTATGATAATAAAATAATAGCTTGATACTCATCATAGTGTGTTGATTCTCATGCTGAAGTACTGGTATTTCAGGTTCACGAAGTTCAGCTGTAAAAAAGGTTTGAAGACTGTATTATGACCGTGTTATATTCCCATTCAATAATAAATAAAAAAGAAGAAAAAGAAAACATTTGGTCGTGAGCTATAAAAGCACTGTGAGCGTTTCTCTCATGGACCCGCTTCTGTTGCATCTTGACCAATATAAGAACTGTGAAAAGACTTTAAAATGACGTTGGTAGAAGTCTCTGCCTCTTCTTGCTATTTTTCAGTAACTACAGAGAAATCCCAGTGTGTCATCAAGCGACGTTGCTCCTGATGGATACATATTTCACCGGATGGATAAAGCACCTTGTCATGGTCTTGGAGTCTATGCCAAGACAAGACTTCCCTTGAGAAGGCTTCGTAGCTCAGAGGATGCAAGGCATGGGTATCTTGCCTTCATTGCGCCGCTGCAGAAGACCACTCTTCTTCTATTTTTCCTATACCGCTCTCCATCAACTAATGCGGATATTTTCAATGTTCTTTCTGACAAGATCGATTCTCTTCTACAAGAGTATCCCAGCGCTGAAGTTGCCGTTTTTGGTGACTTCAACGTGCACAATGTTGACTGGCTTGTGCACTCACGCACCACCGATCTCTCCGGTCAGGCAGCCCAGGATTTTGCTGTCTCTCACAACCTTAGTCAAATTGTCACTTGTCCTACCAGAGTGCCTGACCGAGCTGGGGATACTGGATATCTCCTTGACCTGTTTCTCACCTCAAATCCAACTTGTTTTTCACACAAGGTTACTTCTCCCCTCGGCACGTCTGATCACTGTGTTATCACAGTTTCTGGCAAACAAATTTGCTCCACACCGTCTGCACCCTTCCATAGAACGGTTTATCAATTCTCCAAAGCAGACTGGTGTGGCTTCCGCACTTTTCTAGGTCAAGTTCAAGCTGAGAATTTGATTCTGAGCGAGAACGTCCACAAGTCGGCGCAAGAACTGACAGAGTGGCTTCAGATAGGGATGCTGGCCTACATTCCTCACCGTACTTTCCAAATGAAGCCCCACTCACAACCTTGGTTTACACCAGAATGTGCAGCTGCAAGTTGCCAGCGTGACCACTTTTTCCATAAGTATAAGCGTGACAGTAGCGCTGGCAATCTTGAATTGTACAAAACCGCACGTAGATATTGCAAGGAAACCATACATCAGGCCAAAAGCCGTTACGCTTTGTATGTCCTGAAATCCATTGCTACCCAAAAGCTTGGCTCTAAGGACTTCTGGAGGATTTACAACAGTGTCACCAATAGTAACAAATCCTCCATCCCAGCACTTCCTCATGCCGAAGTCAGTACTTCTATGGCGACAACCTCAGCAGACAAAGCCGAGCTTCTTTGCAAGGAGTTTGCGAAGAATTCGTCATTAGACGATGGAGGTAGAATTCCACCTCCAATTCCCACGCGCACTGATGAGACAGTTAGTCCTCCTTCAGTCATAGTCCGAAACGTCAAAAAGATCATCGCCGGTCTCGATAGCTCTAAGTCTAGTGGACCAGATGGCATCCCGGTTTCGGTCTTCAAGCATCTCTCACCTGAGCTTTCTCCACTTTTATCTAAACTGTTCAGTAGATGTGTATCCACCGGTGAGTTTCCCTCTTGTTGGAAAGTAGCTTCCGTGGTTCCAGTTCCAAAGAAAGGTTCTGACTCATCTCTTCCATCTAGTTACCGTCCTATCAGCCTGCTTCCAATTGCTGGCAAGATTTTTGAAGCAGTGATTAACCAACACATCGTTAACTTCCTTGAAACTCAGAACCTTCTATCAGAAGAACAGTATGGCTTCAGGCACTCTCGATCAACTGCAGATCTTCTTTCATATGTCACTGAACATGTGAGTCGTATCCTTGACAGACAAGGTGAGACGAGATCAGTTGCCTTGGATATTTCCAAGGCATTCAATAAAGTCTGGCATCAGGGACTCCTTATGAAGCTAAAGTCCTATGGAGTTGCTGATCAACTCCACAAACTTCTTGCTTCTTTCCTTAGTGACCGGCAGATATCTGTCGTCTTAGATGGCCAAAAGTCTTCCACCAAGTTTGTCAATGCAGGAGTTCCTCAAGGGTCAATTTTGGGACCCACTCTTTTTCTGCTGTACATCAACGACCTCCCAGACTGCCTAGTGAGTAAATTGGTGATGTATGCAGATGACACAACACTCTTCAATTCCAATGAGCGACTCGCTAAAAACATTCAGCAACGTCAGCAGTTATGCGACGTTCTTAATGAAGACTTACGCAGGGTCTCAGAATGGGGCGCCAATTGGCTTGTTTCCTTCAATCCTTCAAAAACTCAGTGTATTCTGCACTCACGACTTAAAGGAGATGATGATCATAGCATTAAGATGTCAGATAATAGGATCAGAGAACAGGATTCCATCTCCTTCCTTGGATTGGCGGTTACGAAAGACTTGTCATGGAAACCGTACATCCAATCCATTAGCAAGCAGGCAGCTCAACGCATTGGTAGTCTCTATCGTGCCAGCAGCTATCTTCCACCACAGACTGTCTGCTATCTTTACAAGTCCACTATTCGTCCTCTGATGGAGTATTGTTGTCATCTGTGGGCAGGCGCCCCTCAAACGCATCTTAACTTCCTTGAACGGGTTGAGAAACGTGTCAAGAATCTCATGGGTGAAAAACTTGCTAGCAAGTTGCAGCCGCTCTCCGTGAGACGGGATGTTGCTTCACTCAGTCTCTTCTACAGGTACTATTTCGGTAGAAGCAGCTCTGCAGTAAATGAGTGCGTACCCAAACCTAAGATCATCTCCAGAAGCACACGCAGAGCTAATGCACTCACATGCTATCATGTGAGCTTAGAACGCGCACGCACTTTGAGTCGCTCGAAAAGCTTTTTTGTTCGCACGGCACAGCTTTGGAATCAGCTTCCCCAGACCACTTTCCCTGACCAACACAATCTTGATACTTTCGAGAGGCGTGCGAATAGGTTTCTGATGGGGACAGCTTAATCAGATTAGAAGATCTGTTTTTTTTAATTTTATTTATTTAAAATAATACAATTTGTTACTTTTCGTTGAGTAACCCCTACCTTCGTTCATGGCTCATAGCTGTGCTAGGGGTGAAAATTCAGTAAAAAAAAAACTACATCGCCACAAATTTACGTCATTTCGAAAGCGATAAAAAATGTAAACTTTAGATGCATGCCTACCATGCTTTGATGAACATAGTGGTGCGCAGAAATAGCATTGCATGATTGAAATGAACAATAAATAATTCGGCTGCAACTGCAAATTCTAGCAGCCTTATTTGGAAAAGGGAATTCCAAATCATTAAAATCGTGATGCGTCCATATACGGTATATTTAAGTAAACCATGATATCTAGGAGTGCATGACAGATCGCTCAGACCAGTGGTTCCCAACCTTTTAATGTCACAGTACCGCTTGAGATCTTACATGTTCGCCGAGTACCACTTAGTCTCAGACTTGTAATTGTAGTTGCACGCAGCTTAAATTACTTGACTCTCCTCGACATTAATGCGGTACCCTACTTAGATGTGTAGCTACCGCGTGAACAGCGGTATTGTTTTAAAAGAAATTTATGACGAAGCATATTTCCAAAATCTAAATTGAGTGCCGATGTTACGATATTCATTCCCCTTAATGTTAATTACTGAACTTAAAATCTAAATCAGAAAACTTATCTTGCTAATTTTCCACTCGGAAGACGGAGGCAAATAAATTCTTCTGAAAGCCACAGCTGAAATCTTCAAATCAATTTGAATCTTACAAGAGATGCAATTGCAAGCGTAGTGAAGTCTCCTAGAAGCCAAAATTCTCGATATCCCAATCCTGTATCTTCATTATATTAAATGGTTGAGGAAGAGCCAAGGTTTTAGTGATGTTTTACTTTAAATGTGATATAATTAATTTCGGTTGCTATTCGGCAACCATCATCAGATAGAAGGAAGTTAACATTAACGCAAAAGTCATGAATTCAAAGTTCACATTAACATAGGAAATAAGGGAGTAGACAAGAAATCTAGTAAAAAGTAAAAACTATGTTAATAAATTTCAATAGAGAAAAGGAGGAATAGAAATATGTGACAGATAGTATTGGACTACATTTTACCAATGGCAATAGTAATTGATCTGAAAATATCACTATCAAAATATATACAAAATATTATAGAAGTAGATAATAGTATTTATAGTAGATTATAGACTTTCTATGGTATTGTTAATTTCTATGCAAAATACATAATATGCATGCAAAAGTAGAAAAGGAAGGTAATGTGAAAAATGAGTTAATGACATATGGTGCGATTTAGAAAAGATCGATTCACTAAATGAAGAGGAAGAAGTCCTTGTAGCACTCTAATTCTGTTTTGTTGTTAATTATTGGTTTTAGTTTGTGAATGAGCATTGCTTCTCGTAGGCGTAAATAGGCTTCATCTCGGTCATAGGCAAGAATGGCAGTAGAAAAGTTGTTCGTTTTACATAATCGAAGATGTTTGCTTAGTGACGAGTTAGTATTGTTCTTATGTTCTCTGCATCTGATGTGCAGTTCTCTGATGGTGCTTCCGATGTAAAATCCATTGCATTTCTCAGATGTAAGTTGGTAGATCACATTCTTGCGACAGCAGATTTCGTTATCATTTATTGGACAATTTTGTATGTTGCATGTTTTCATTGTTCTATTGTTAGATAAGGCGCTTCGTAGTGTGTAATTTTTCTTGTAATTCGCATTTTGATATTTTCTCTTAGGAAGATATTTTTCAGTTGTTTATCTATTCTGTCAGATACGAATGGAAAATGAAAGTGAAATTATGATGGATTTTCATCTCTCTGCCTGTTTCTTCGTTTCAGCCGTTTACTGTTCGTAATCATTTCATTTGAATAACCATGTTTCTGAAGAATTTCATCAAACTTACTCATATGCTTCCGCTTCGTTATCATATCCGAGCAACGTTCTGTTATTCTTTTATTTTCATTCCTAATGAGGAATTGTTTTATACGAGTAGGTATGTGTGAGTTACTGTGCACGAATAAATTTTTTCTAGCGGGTTTCTCATAAAATTCAAAATGTGGATGATCTTGGGTATTCAGCGTAACTGAGAAATCCAAAAGACTTATGCTGTTATCGTTGTTTGTAGGGAGTTCGATTTCAAATTTGATGCATGGATGTTGATCGTTCAAAAATCTCAACAATTACATTGCCTCCTCTTTGTCGATGAGGAGAGCAAGACAGTAGTCATCTACATATCTTTTAAAAAGAGGTGTGTAATTTATCATTCGTAAAGCTGATCTTTCAATGACGTCCATAAACACGATTGCCATATGTCCTGATAGCGAAGAACCCATTAGAAGTCCTTTGATTTGTTGGAATATTTTCCCATTGAACTCGAAGAACGTGTTATTTAGAGTTACTGTGAGTAGAAGTTGGATTTGGTTAATGCGTATTCCTTTCAGTTCGGTTATGCTATTTTGTTCTAATTTCTCAATGATCACATCTATAGCATCGTTGATAGGGATGCTGGTGTACATGCTCACGACATCATAACTGCATGGAAAATAATGTCTAGTATGATTCAAGTTTTTGATACTTTCAATTAACTCTTCACTTGATTTAAGATGTGCCGGGATTTGTTTCAGTAATGGTGATAACAGTTTTGATAGGAGCCATGACATTTTCGATGTGGGTCCATTGATGTTGGAAACAATGGGTTGAATTTTCAGGTCTGTATCATTTTTGTGTGTTTTAATCAGATGATAGAAATGTGGCATATTCGAATTTTTTGTCACATAACTTCGTTTGACTGTGTTTGGGTATTTTCTAAATCGCACCATATGTCATTAACTCATTTTTCACATTACCTTCCTTTTCTACTTTTGCATGCATATTATGTATTTTGTATATATTTTGATAGTGATATTTTCAGATCAATTACTATTGCCATTGGTAAAATGTAGTCCAATACTATCTGTCACATATTTCTATTCCTCCTTTTCTCTATTGAAATTTATTAACATAGTTTTTACTTTTTACTAGATTTCTTGTCTACTCCCTTATTTCCTATGTTAATGTGAACTTTGAATTCATGACTTTTGCGTTAATGTTAACTTCCTTCTATCTGATGATGGTTGCCGAATAGCAACCGAAATTAATTATATCATATTTAAAGTAAAACATCACTAAAACCTTGGCTCTTCCTCAACCATTTAATATAATATATGACTACAGACTAACCAAAACATCTTCAATCCTGTATCTTCAGTTTGAATCGTAGTAGAAGTGTAGGGCAAAAATACCTGGGGGAGAATAATAAAGGTGGCAATTTGAAATCAATGCTACAAGCGTCGTCTGGCTTTCCGGGGAGCAATTGTAATCAACCTAACAAAATCCGCCTGGAAAAATAAGTGGTGGAAAAACGCATAGTGTAATGCTGACAATTATCTAAAGTAATAGAAATGTAATTGAAGAAAAACGTAGTAATTTGTAATTGTTATCAATTACATTTTCAAGCAAATAATTTGTAATTGTAGTCAAATACATTACATGAGTAGTTGACACAAGTTTGCTAAGTCTCAAAGAAATTCATTTTATGTTAGGAAAGATATAATTCCTCTTTAATTTCAAGGAAATTAATTTTTGTGGACGAGAAAGATGAAGCTGATGCGTTTGTAGTCTCACGTTTTGTGTAATGAGATTTCCTAAACGGGGTGTTACAGATGCTACAATGATTGGATGCACTTTCAACCAATGCAGTGGAAAATTTGATGTTACAAGGCAAACTCACGCAATTTGAAAATCTGTGTTTCGAAAAATCAATCCCTGAAGATCACGTAGATATCTGCATGAATGCTGTTTCAAGATACTGTGTTAAATATATATGATCAAATACAGGTTGCGTAGAGTTTTTTTTAAAGAAACGTAGCCTATAATATGTGAATACTTTTGGCTCGCCAAAGTTGAGTATGAATTTCTATGCTATAAGCATTTTCAAAATACGTAATTCTGGCTTGCTGAGCTTCAAGCATAATCTAAAATGCATGGTTTTGTTCTGTCGATTTCGAGCTGTCGGTCGCTCACTTGATGTAATTGCTTCGCCTGTCGCATTGATATCTAAGCAACCTAATGCAAAGTTTGATGTGACAGGATGAAATCTATAGACAGGCAGACCACCCAGACATTCGCTTTTTTGGGTAAAGTAAGAAAAAATTGTTTCGTAGTACAGACTTTTTTTGCATATTGACGACGTATTTTTGTCATAATGGCCTTTACTTTAGTCATGCTGTGTGTTGACAATTGAATCCAGATGTTGACAATTTATGTATATATTAATTTATTTTACATAATATAATTTATAGTATAAATAATCGGAAAAAATACCCTTATTAGCAAAAAAAGTGATGTTGTAGCAATTCCTGAAGTCAGAGCATTGTCATAGTGCGTTCTGCGGTACATGCGCAATTTTTATACAGTAACTTTGAGGCCATGGTGCTATAGCTTTTACGAGTTTGAATTGATGCATGTTGAAGGCACAAGCGGGTTGCATGCTACAAATGTCATTGTATTTATCAGTCAAGGAATTGGAGGTATCAATCCATGCTGCCTAGCCTGAGACTCACGGATGCCCTCTACTGAGTTGTCTTAGAAGGCTAATGCTAGATAAGTGAAACAAACTGTTCAGCTTATGCGAATGAGTAAGGTGTATTGCATTATGTTGATAAACAGGCCAAAGAAACTGAGATGATAATATGCACAACGATTTTTTATTATACTGTCACTTTCACTGTGATTTTCGTGAAGTGCGTGTGACTAGGCAAAAAGTTGATGTGTAATATTCGGCTTACGAGTAGTGAAGAAAACTACAGTGATTATCAGATGAAACCTTTTGTTTACATTCTATCACTGTACAAAATAATTGCCATATTGATGTAAAACCTCATTAGGGATCCTTTATTCGTGATATAATCCACTTCGCATGGCTTAAGTTGACAGCAGTGTTCCTACACCCTGCGATATTTCGCCAAAATCCTGCGATATGCGATAATATAGGGATTCCCTGCGATATATTCAATTCCTCTTGTGAATTTCCCGAGTTATGAAAGGCCTACGTGTATGTTTAATCGATAATGCCAAGGCATGATGCCGTATTACAATAGATGTAGTGAGCCATGGAACAGAAAAATAAGCGATTGTAGTTTGAACGGCAGGCTGTGAATCGAGCTTATCAAATGCTTGCATTAATTTTTGTATCAAAAATGTCCTAATTGGAATAATTGCCTTTTAGGATATTATTTCGCGAAGACGATTCGATTTATGGAGGATAAAGGGGGTGTATTTAAGAACGTATCAAAACAAAGTGTATTCTGCTAGTCGGGTTAAGTTGTGTGTCGAAAAGCATGATTCTGTTGATGTTTTCTTCGTCTGTACGATTTCTTCCAGCAAGTGACATGAGACCGTCTAATCAATAAATAAGATGACATTTCTCATTGTAAGTTTTGCTTTTGCATTACTTTGTTGAAATCGATACTTTTTCTGTGTAAGTCATTTGTTCTTTGTAATAAAGCGTTTTGAGAAAACAATCTTTTCTTCGTCATTGTTTGTATTTATCAGAATGTGCCCATTATTACTTGTTAACATATTGTGTTTTGATGTACCGGGTACTGGTCGGGTCGGGACTGTCATGACTGATATGCATATCGTGACATGTGATGAAGTAAAACCGAGCCCACATGTAGGCCGACTATAGAGGAATTAAATTTTTCGCCATTCCGTTATTGCAAACAAACATGAGGAAATGCAATTCCCTATCTACTGTGGTAATCCAGATTACCAGCTATTTGACATCCTGATAAAAAGAAAATTCATCTATTTCTTGTTAAGAATGGAAATTTCCTTTGTGGATGGTCTGTATCCATAACATAATGTGCAATGGTTGTAAATTATTTTGTTACGCTGGATTCCTGATTATCGAGCTCATAATGCAAAATATTGGAGTAATAATAGGGCTCATGGACCGTGGTGCAGTTGCTTGTATAGTTTCTTTAAGTTCAAGAAATAAAATCAACCATCAAATCACACAATTGCAACTTATTGCAATTTGTAGCTTGTAACTTGCAGATTGTAACTTTTTCATTAAATTTGTCTCTTATCGGATAAACACTCATCGTCTATTTTTGCGAAATATTGGAGAATTCAGATGAGCATTGTTATGAGTTGAAAATTTTCTTCTTATTTTTTGGAACCCGATCACAATAAGCATTGATGAATACTTTTTCTACCGTGTGTAGACCTACATTTCAAATTTGGAATAAATTACCGACATTATGTACTCTTACTCCTTTCTTTCGTGTCTTTGATTCAAATTTGTTTAGAGTGAATATTGACTACATGTGCGACCTGTTACTTAGTTACTTAATCTTTTATGATTTTAGTAACACTTTAACGAAATCTTGATAACTTTTCGAGACAATTTGCACCAACTAAATACATGTAAATCAATGTGACCATCATAATCCCTTGAAAAAGATTGACCAGCTAATATCATAAATAACAAGCTTTCCACTCATTCTTGTTTCAGTGTGAGAATAATACTTTTGTGGATGTCAAGCATGCGATCAACGAAATTTACCACCGATTGGGTATCTGCTGTCGATGATGGAAATATTTGGCTACAGACGAGTAACAAAGGTGACAACTTCTTCCACTGCGCAGTCTGTGATGTGGACCTCAGTGTCGCGAACGGAGGTGTTACCCTAGTCAAGCAACATGCATTGACGACTGTCAGCTAGAAAGAAAATCGTTCCTTTGTCTTCGTTCTTCAGTTCATCGTCAAAACAAGATAACAGCCGCATCGACGAAGACGAAAAAGTGCTTGACTGCTGAGATTCGTTGGACCTTGCACGCAATTGAATCAAACAAGAGTTTTCATTGCGAAGATAAAGCAGCACAGCTATTTCGTGTGATGTTTCCAGACAGTAATATTGTCACCTCAATGACAGTCGGTGAAGACAAAGTGAATTACCTGTGTAGTTATGCTATTGCACCACATGTGAGAAAGCTGATGTCTCGTGAGCTTTGTGAGCGCTACTACGGAATCAGTTTCGACGAATCGGATGCCATGATGGGTGTCGTTGTTCGTAGTTTAGATGAGAAAACCGGGAAAGTGTGTGTCGACTTTCTGGATATGGTACCGATGGAAGAGTTCAATTCCGAAGCTTGTGTGCAATATGTACTCAAAGCGGTAAATGATGCTGGATTGAATTTTCGAAATTGGATTGGTGAGGAAACTGACTCATGCAACACTATGAGAGGTGCTCATAATGGAGCAGTCACAAAAATCCGGAAAACGCCTGGCTTAGAACACGTCATCAATATAGGCGGCTGTGTGCTTCACATTGTCGCGAATGCAAACAAAAAAGCATGTTCTGGTCATTTCGATTTCATTTCTGACTTTGTGGATGACATGCATTCTTGAATTAATAGGAGTCAGAAGCGCAGTATTGAATTGGCCAAATTGCAGGAGTTACTAGACCACAAGCAACTGAAAATGAAGCGAAATGTTGACACTCGTTGGCTCAGCTTACTTCCATGCCTTGAACGAATTGAGGAGCAGTGGGACGTGTTGCATCGCCTTGTTAGCGAATCGAGCGATGTCAGTGATCGTCGAAGAAGGTTACTTGCTGACTTCAATGACCCAAAGACCCGCATCTCCTTGAAATTTGTGATCTTTCTCATGTCATTCAGCCATCAATTCGAGCTGTGCTTTCAAAAATCAAATGACATACTGATTCATTCTTTGCGGCGACAGATGCAGGACTTGTTGCTTCAATTGTCGGTACAATTCTTGAGGGCAGACATCCTAGACTCCACCGCGGTCCATCGTATTGATTTCAACGATCACAAGAATTTCCTTCCTTTGGAAAATGGATTGAATGTTGGAGTTGAAATGTCCCTGATAAAGAAGACATTGCCAGATGCCGCCATACAGTCTTTCCTGTTCCAAGCACGTGACGCATTCGCAACCTTGGCCGACAATCTGAAAGCGAATCTTCCATTCAAAAAGAAAATTCTGAAGAGCCTTCAGTTCCTTGATATTTCCAACGGCCAGAAGCTCGTCGAGAAACTTGTTCTCGACATGGCAAAGAACTTGACAAATGTCATCCCTTAACGAGACAGAAGTGAACTGCAAACTGAGGTGCGGCTCTTCAATCTTCTTACAGCTGATGAGAGATCAATGGATGGTGGAAAATCAATCGCACCACTATGGCATGAGGTTCGTTGCATGATGCGTTCCAACGGCAGCCAAATGCGCTTTACTCTCCTCGGACGACTGTCTGCAGCTTGTTCGACTCTGTTTCATGGAAACGCAGACATCGAACGTATGTTCAGCAAAGTCAGTGATATCATTAGTAATGTGAAACGCAACCGTCTGTCAGTTGACACAAAGATATCATTGACCCTGGTGAAGGCATACATGAACTCTCACGAACTGAGTGCCTCATCTTTTTCTGTCAGCGATGAAATGCTCTCTCTGGGCATGAAAGCGAGAGCAGAATACCATGCTCATCTAAAGAAAATTGCCAATGAGAAAAAACAAAAAGAGATAGAAAGAGCAGCAGAAGATGAACAGAAGCGCATGAAGGCGACCATCGAGGCGGATATTGAACGAAAGAAGCATCTGCAGTGCCTAGAAAAGAAGAAAGAAGAACACGAGAAGAAAATGAACGACGCGACTGCGAAGAGACTGGAGGCGGAGTTGGCGGTGCAGAGCGCGTTGAAGCACTTGGCAAGTGCCACCGCTGCTGAAAGGGATGTGACTTCAGAAGCCACCAGCTTCATCGATGAGAAACATCACATTGAGCGCGAGGCAGCCGAGAGGGCGATGAAGATTGCCGCTGAGCATGCTACTCGGCTGAAGAGGCAAGCTGAAGCTTTGCGTATTCAGTCACTACCAAAATTTCAGGGGAAATGATTCTAGTGTGTTTGTTCTCCTCATCTTGTTCTTGCGTTTTTTTGTTCTTGTCTGTTTGTTTTTCCCATCACGTGAAATGTATCCTTATTTGCATCGGAAGCTAGATAGCATAGTTTCAATTTGATTGCATCTTTTTGATAAGTAATATCCCTCCTTCGATGCACTGATAAGAACAGCTGGATTGGGATGTGATAACAATATCAATGCTGCCTACTCTGTTTTCTTTTCCAGTGTTATAGTGATTTAGATTTTGAATGTGTGTCTTCAACATAAGACTGATGATTTTCAATTTTCTAATGATGATCATCCATATCCTTATTTAAACTTGATCTAATGTAGGCCTATTGTTGTGCATGTGACGAGGTCTGTGAGATGAATAAACATGTGTAATTGGAGCACTGGATTATAGTATGCACGCATTAATGATAGCAGTAATAAGGGTTGTTTCATTAACTCAACGGGAGTTGAAGATTCAAGAACATCGCTTGCCCATAAGTCCATCCCATCAAATTAGTATGATTTCTCCATTGATAAAGATTACTGCCAGTGGTCGAAAATATCCATAGAATGATCAAGCATTTTGAATAAATTTGAATATATGCATGTACATCAAGGTACCCGTCCCCTGCTCCTCCAATGATTCACATTGAAGCAATGTTTTCTAGCTCTTTCAATGCAACTTCCTCAAGAGTAAATAGGGTCCAGTCTTCACATGAACTTTTGAAAATTATCATTGTTACCTAGCGCGTTGTTGACACGTTGTAATTCTTGAACTTTTTTGTGCACCCGAACCTTTCTTCCGTTTGCGTTGAATCTAAACCATAGACAATAGTAGTTCCCCTATGATCAAAACTTCTGACTTCATTAATGCAACTGAGAGTATCGTGGAGTCTATGCTTTTGCACCGCTAGACTGCATTATTAACGTTCATGCAAATGGAGGAAAGGTTCGCAAACATTGTATACTCGCGTGTACATACCATGCGTATCAAGCTTGTTTATTTGTTTTATAGTTTTTTGCCTTTATTTCGAAGATTTTGTGAAATCATTCGTTGTTTTCATTCCCCATTGGGTTGCATGCAGTGGTCGGGTCAGCTGCGAAAATCTAGCTATGAAAGTTGGCAATGTAGGGCTGCGAAAATTTGATAGGCTTTGATAGGCCTGCGAAAAAAATCGGAAAATCGCTGGCCCGACCACTGGTTGCATGTACACTAAATTAGCGAATACATACATGTTCATTTGTATAGATAAGTTGCGAAGTGAAATATGACCAACTGTAGCCTGCGATATTTTTCATGTCCTGCGATATTTTTCATGTCCTGCGATAATATTGCTGAAGTCATGCGTAGGAACACTGGTTGACAGACCCCTATCTAATAAGTACTTGAAAATATCAATCTGCTTTGGAATATTCAGATAAAAGAGATGGTCAAAGTTTTAGGCTAATTTAGTAGTTGAAAGCGTGGCAGTTAAAGAAATTTCCTTAGCCACATTAGAAATTATAAAATCATCTTCATTCTGCTGAATTTTCTAGCAGCATTTTTGTTAATTTTTTCAGTGCTATTTTTCAACTGTTCCATGAAACAATCTTGGAATCTACATTATTTGTCTAAAATTGAAGCAATCTAAATCGATTGCTGGTTATATGTCTGAACATTAATGGAATACAAAAGTTAGTTTACCTATAAATATTGTCTGGTGCACTTGCTAATCGTTTAACAAGAAGCAAGAAAAATGCCTCCTAGGAGGTACTCCGTCAAGTTATCATTTTTGTACTAGCAAGTAATATTCGCAATCTACACAGGTTCGTAGCATTCGTGGTAGTGTATGGCTTGGTGGTCATTATAATATGTATGTCTTTATATTCTACATTGCTTGATGTCAAAATTATGTGTTCGCTTTTTTTTGTTTTTCTAAGTTAAGGATTCGTTCTTTCGATTTTTTTAAATTCGAATCGGCTGGGTGGTCTGCACAGGACAAATCTTCGTCTTTTGAGACTATGAAAAGTGATAAATTACATCGAATTTTATCTTCGATCTAATTTTCTCAAGCTGACCAACACTTTTCCAAATAGTTTTGGTCTGTCACATGAATAGATTAAATTATCATCATGATGCACATAGCCTACTTCGGACATTTACTCGCGTACCGTCTGATGAGCCCTCGCATACCACTAGTGGTACGTTTACCACAGGTTGGAAACCTTTGGCTTAAACCATAGAAATCCGACCATTCGTTTTGTCTAAGTTGGTGAGATTAGAATGGAATACAATGGTTTGTTGGTTATTTCAGCCGATCAAGCGGTTGCCCTGCCTTAGAAAAATTTTTGCGTCACCTGCCAACCAGGGTCTCCTGTACCCCATTACTGCAATGTTTTGTCATCACTTTTCGATGCAAAGTGATCAACTCATTTTTACAGAATCTTTAACTCCTAACGTAGTGCCTAGAAACTATATTTTGATACCTAAAAATCATCTATGACACATTTAGAGTGTAGTACAGAACTCTTACATATATTTATCGTTTGTATGTTATTACTTGTAGTAATAATGATATTGCAGCAAATCCAGATAAAATGACATTTTCTGTCTTCAATTTAATGTCTTTGAAATCATCTTATTTTAGCTAAATACAATCCTGTAGATCATAAATCGAGAACAAATTATGGTGGTCACCACGGCAAGTTACATGGAGCAGATTTAAGCCAAATTACATTTCCAGGCAGCTTCCCTCAAGTTGCATGGAAGTTCAGCTAAGGAATTTTTTACTCATGACCTATGTGGTAAACCATATGAACCTAAATAACCTGAAGTTGATAATGCCGTTCGTTATTCAAAGCAACACCTCAAGTTATATGAAAATATAATCATGAATTTGACAATTTTCTGCTACATTTGATGTAGGCTACGTAATCCACGAGTTCGGGAGGGATACTAGTAATAATGAGCCAAACAGAAGGCGAAAGGGTAAACCTACTTAAAATTCTCTCGCTAAAACGTGACATGATGTTGTTAAAGTCTGTTTAAAAAGCAAATTTCAGTGATTTCTAAGAAGCCAATAGATCATCTACATCACGTGTATTTTATCATTCCATCAGTTTAACAGATTCATAGACATTTCTACGGCATGAAATAGCACTTGAAGAAATGAAAGTTAAGCGCAAACCCTCTCTATGTTGATCTTTATCGTTATGTTTTATCATGTGAACGTGATGGAATCTGACAAATAATAATCAGTAAAAATGTCAAACTTTGACAAGACGCGGTAATGTCACCAAATTCCATCACATTTATATTTAAGATACGATTTTATTTTGAGATTTTAGGTATTTCTGTGGAGATACCACGAAGAAATTACTTAAGGCCGGCATCTCAACGGAAATTGGTTTTCTAACCCATGGTCTTGTTATAAGTAACATGATCGACGATTATAGATGCAGGTCAAACACCGCATAAAACAATATGTATGTAATATACTTTTTCTGTGAAACTTAATTTATTATACTAATATAAACTAGTATGTAAACGTAATGGTCAATTTCTTGAAAATCGTCTGTATCTGTGCAGATGTTTTGTTGTGGCTGTTGTGCAAGTAAATAAAAAGTAAATAAATCTTGTTGCGTAAAAATTTATTTGGTCGAGTCGTTTTCGAATAGCGTGGTTACTTGAAGTTCGTCATGCAGGAAATCATTTTTACTTGTTTTTCGATGACACATCCTGCAAATTTTCTGCGAATCACCAAGTTTTGACAACAATTTTGGATGTGAGAAACATAAGATAAATGCTTCTTCGTATGACATCAGTTTCTTTATAGCAGTTGAACTCAATTTTAAATATCGAATTGTTAATATCGCTGCACATTGAAAAATTAATGTATTCGTGTAGAAACTCTTGGATTTGTCGTGCAGGGTTTACCATTTTGTAATCTTTGTATCAATGATATTACTTAATTGATTTGTTTTCGTGTTTCAATCAATTTTTCCTTCACTGTTGTGTTGTTGTCTGGTTGTTTTCATTGACCTACTCCCACAATGTCTGCATAACTTCAGAAGACATTTTACCCCCCCCCAAGTTTCTTTGGGGATTTTGGGGCTATAAGTTAAATTATTGCATGATTTAGCGTGCTTTGCTTCTCAGATGTGTCGTCTGGCTGTGACAAATGACTGGTCCCGATCTCACACAGCGTTTGAGCAGACCGTTTCAGCCTCAAAAGTCACATGATAAGCATTGGTCAGAAGAAACTATAATCGATAAAACAGAAGTTGATCTCTTTCATCGCCATCCCTTTGCTTCTGGACAGATTTCAGCTCCCATGGTTTTAATTTATCTTTTTAAATACCTTGTTAGCTGTGGATAATGACACATGAAGAATCTTATGGGTGAAATACTTGCCAACAAGTTGCAGCCACTCTCCGTCAGACGGGATGTTGCTTCACTCAGTCTCTTCTACCGATACTATTTCGGTAGAAGCAGCTCTGCGGTAAATGAGTGCGTACCCAAACCTAAGATCATCTCCAGAAGCACACACAGAGCTAATGCACTCACATCCTATCATGTGAGCTCAGAACGCGCACGTACTGTGAGTCGCTCGAAAAGCTTCTTGTTCGCGCGGCACAGCTTCCCCAGACCACTTTCCCTGACCAATGCAATCTTGACGTTTTCAGGAGGCGTGCGAACAATTTTCTGATGGGGATAGCGTAATCAGATTAGAGGGTCTATTTTATTTATTTATTTAAAGTAATATAATTTATTAGTATTTCGTTGAGTAACCCCTACCTTCGTTCATGGCTCATAGCTGTGCTAGGGGTGAAAATTCTGTTAAAGAAGCCCTTCTGTGGCCATTTTGTGTTGAGATGTTGCTGGATCATCACCAAATGCAGGTTGCTAGACGTCCGGATTTATTCGGACTTTTTGTCAATTATTGAGTAATTTGGATAAGACTTTTCTGTGAAGTTTGCTTGGAAAGTACAACAGTATTATTTATTGTGTAAACTATTGCAATGAAACTTCGAAAATACATGTAAATCCTTGAATTACGGTGGTGCAGAAATTGGAAATAACAAATATGACAGTAAACTTCATAATGTTGCTTTGAAGAAGTTAGTCGAAGAAGTTTGCTCACTCTTCGCTTAGCTTAAATAAACAATCCTTGGAATATAAGCAACTTGAACTGTTACTGATTTTCTTATGTAGCTGTCAGCATGAATTTGTGTGGAGAATTTTGGATATCCTGTGCATGAAATCCGAAAACTTGCGATCGAAGCTTTCACGAGTAATTGATAACCCCAAAATGATGTAACGCAGAGATCCTTCATTTTGAATATTCAACATTTTTGCAAGCCTCAAACTTTCTAGGCTTAAGTTATGAGCCTTTAATCGTGATGGGCCTAATATCTTGTCAGCCTTGATAAAACGTTTTTCGGCTACAAACCCTGAAGTCATAGATTCCGATTAATTGCATCCATGTTGCAATACTGCGTTTAAAAAAGCAGTCTAAAAAGTCCAAAAGCAGCTTGCGCAAAGCCTAGAAGTTACTGAAAATAGGTTTGAGTTGGGAGCTAGTTTGGTCCTAAACCTAAATTAATAACGCTAATTACAATTACCGTGTTTTGACTAATAAGTAAGCTTCATGTTCTCGTTGTGAATTATTTAAATTATTAAGGTATTTTATCAATGCCTTCAATGAGTTGTAATTTTCGTTAGTTCAGTATTATTCTTGCTATTTAGAACGGAGTTCGTTTGCGAAAAAGGTCGCGAAATTCGTCTTTTTACCGATCCGCGAAAATTTAGCGACGGGAATGTACTGATTTTTTGCGATACAACTCTGGCAACTCTTCAAATAAATGCGTTAGAGCATTAAAATTAGAGTATTCAATCATTTCGACGATTTCCAGTCACTGGTCTGCTCGTCAGCTTGTCTGTAAGTTCAAGTCAAAGATTCATGATGACGTCACAGCTGCCAATTCACGCTTACTGTGTAACACAGAAACAGAACGCCGCTCACGAGACAGGAGGTTCGCTGTGGTTGGCTGATAGAGGAACCCTGTAGCATGCAAGCAAACAAATCTCGTGACCAAAATTAACTAGATCATTCTCGAATAAAATATATCGAATGATAATAAAATGAAATACATGACTGTGGTTGATCACGATGCAACACATTCACGCCTACGGAAAGCAAAATGCGATAACTGATTGTACTATGAGACGTGAGCTTCCTGTTAACTAGCTGTTATTCTAAAATGTACAGTTAAAACAAAAAAGTATCTGAAACATCAGCTGCTCCAGAACGACGTTAGACGAACTGGAGCAGCTGAGTTGGCTTTATTCAGTTATATTATTATTCATATTCACGACATGTGACATGCATGTGACTAAACTGAAAGTTGCAAGTATTGAAATAATACAATGAAGTCAAAATCAAAAGAGATATAAGCACGGAAGAAGTAAAAAAATATTATTGTGTACAGCTCACATATAATCAAGTTATTCCACTCTTCTTCTGCATGTAGGATAGTATGTAAGTTCGAACAGTCTCAGAACGGAGAGAGAGTTTCCGAATATTGGATGGAACTTAGTTCCAGAAACTTGTCCCATAAAACCTGAGAGAATTCTGACCATATCTCACAGTCTTCACTTTCGGTTGCAAAAATACATCACGGCGCACTCTTGATTGATCACATAATGTAAAATGTTCATCGAGAGATAATGGAGCATGACCTTTTATGAATTGATAATTCTCAAGAAATTCCCGGGGGTTTATTGATTCGCTCGATACCGTTGTCCGCCATATTGACTGCATTGTTCTGCATGATGCCATATTCCATCTATATCCATATGTTCTTTATTGACTATTTAGTTATACATCACATAGAAACTATCCGACATCAAAAATGTATACCCATTGGTAAAAATACCAAGTTCGACTCGTGAATTAATTGGTAGCTCCATCTCTAATTTTGTCTGTCTTTCATTGATTTTCCGGACTATTCGTTTTTGAGAGAGAAAATTTTGACCAATTAGCGTCGCGTTTCAAGCATGTCAAAGCTTCCTTACGCAAGTAGATTAAAGGCTGTGTGATTTTGCACTGTTCCCTCAACATTGTGTATCTTAGATTTTCTACTTTGTGTATTTAATTAAAATGAAATGTTCAAAACATCCAATACTGGCTCGTAGGATTAAAATGAACTCGTCCAATGCTATCACACGATGTTTTCTTAATCTTTAGTCTTTATGAAGGCTGTAGAAGGATCTTCACAAGCTCTTTAGGATCGTCCGTTTTGCATGTACACATGTATTCCCGGCATTGCTCCATTTTGGCGATTGTGCATATGTTCAGAAAACATGAATTATTGCTTCCTTTTCATTCTCTGTCTATGCGCTGTTCGTCTCAGATCACTGGCAGATATGACGTCATCACGTCTCCTTAAATTGATGAATGCAGTCAACTGAGACATCAGATGTGCGTCTAAGTTAGCAAGATTGACTTGGCATACATTGAAGTAGCCATGGGGACAAAGTTGAAAAGTAGACCGAACTACACCTCAAAGTTAATTGTTTCCTCGGGTATTCACTGAATACTGCGCTCTAACTCACTACTGACATTTCATCTAGGTTAGTCAACCAGCAATAAACAGTAACTAGGTCTATTGATGAATACTGACATTGGATGAAATGACTGCTATTCAGGTCTGTTCCCATTATTCAACCTTTTCAGGATGCAAAGTCTACTTCCAACTTGTCTTGAATTTTTCAGAGTGTAGAAATACAGTAGGCCCCTATTTATCAATATACAATATTATAAGATGGTATGAAGAAATTGCTTCTTCACTCCTAAGATGTCGATGAAAGTAGGCACCATATCCGTATATAATTCGACAAGCACATTGCCTCAAACCATTGCTGCATAGGTGTCTTCTCCACAGGTATGTGCATGGGACAAGTTTTTTTTATAATTCCAGGGTCATCCTATCCTACGCACGGGAATCCCAGGGTACACGGTTTCTATGGACTTTAAACCATCATTTTCTGCACTCTAGCATATAATTAGGCCTACATGCATGCTCATGTGATAACTTGAGAAGTTAAAGTTGTGACTATAATAATTCATCCACATGCTTTATTGCTGCTTAACATCTGAAAAATGTTATTAAAGTTTATTTATATAGGATAACTACTTATTAATTCACTCACCCCAGATACCAAAGTTTATTGGGACCATTTAACGTGAGGTCCGGGTAAAAATGACATTAGCATAGGCCTACAGATGTCCGGTAACAGTGAGCGTCTGCATGAACTTTCCACTAATTTTTCTAAGTCATTTGTGCTGTCGTGTGACGTGTGACATCGTAATTTTTCCACCAAAAATCGTTTAATGAACGGATGATTACATTCACTCTATTGCCACAATATTCAACGGTTCTACTGAACGAAATTTGGTTTGTAGCTAGAGTAGGGCCTATATCTTCATTACCCCATACCTCGTATGTTAAATCTTGTGGCAATCGATTGGGTTTGGCGTTTCCACGATGGATCTCTGTGTTTATGGTGAAAGGATCCGTTATTCTCATCGATTAACCGAAGTTTTGAAATATTTGAAAAAATTCAAAATGTCAGAATATACTTAAATAGTATATTCCATTCATTCACATCCGAATTGATATTGAAAATCCCTATATCTATTGGGGACCCACCGACCAGCGTTTCCAACACTGCGCGGATGCGCGGAATTCAGAAATCGTCCGCGCAGCGCGGAAATTTGAGTGGCTCCGCGCATAAGGATGATATTTATTATTAGTTTTGCAGATCGAAAACTGACATGAATGATCTTATTTGTTCTATAATGATAGATACACAGTAAATCACTGATAACTCGTCAGCTCTGCGAAAGTCGCTGGCATGACGAGTTAACCGTATTTCCTGTTATAACATACGTCTGCAGGGAAGCGAGCGAACCGACGAGTTAAGCATATGTGACGAGTTAGCCGTGGTTCACTGTATGTCCAACATTTTCGCACCGAATTTTCCTCGGTACCTAGTGAATTGTCTGAAGCTGTTTAATATTGTGATAACGTTGAGTGTATGCTGAATATTAATTTTGCCCTTTTCAGATGCTTTGTGTCGGTTTTATTGGAGACAACATGAAAGATACAACAAATTGTTATAGTGTGTCATTTGTTGAAAAAGCTTTGAAGAATCTGGGACTTGAATTAATACAATATTTTTGTGTTACTGAATATTCTTAAAACAATCGAGCATTTTTTAAATGTTCCGATATATATTTTTTTCAGTTGTATCTATGACGAAAAATAGAAATATAGTACAAAAGAAATTTATGTTTTTATCTTCGTTTAAATGCAGTTTGATAATCGTTCTATTGTTCCTGTTGCGTTATTCTTCCTGTTTTGCTTACAAGTTGCTCGACCATGTATTGCAAGGAGAGGGGTCGAAGAAAATTTTTATTGATTTGCCAAAATCCATCACCAGAAGACAACGATCTGGATAATCAAGAACGTATGTTTCCTTTTTGTCAACGTGTCAGCAAGGTAGATTGTATCTGTTATCTATCGTTTCCTCTTAATATTTCCATCAAAAATGCTATAATGCCTTAGCGAAGTCAGATTAACTCAATTTGAATGTTTAATGTTATTTTGACGATCTAGTAAGCTTAGACCTTAAAACATAGTATGTATTACACATAGTAAAACGTCTATAGGAACGGTTTCATCTGCCGAGTGTGTTCTGGCTCCAGGAGATGACCTGGTGACTCCATGGAAAAGTATTGGTGACCATGGCTAATAGATCCACAAACAGCTTGAAAAAAGAGGCACAACTGGATTTAGATTGAATCATGAAAGCGAGAGGACTACTCAATTGCCTTGTCATGGGTGTGGTAACGATGGTTTGGACTTTACTTGGCAACGGGGTCATCTCTCGTCGGGCATCATCTCGTCGAGTAGTTTTTCTATTCGGACCTTTGCGCTCTTTAGAAATCACTCCGTGGATAATGCGATTCACTGTAGAGCAAGACAATAACAATTGATCGGCGATTGCATTTTGTCGATAACCTTCTTCGTGTAAAATATGAACTTGAGCTTTTAAAGTTGCGCTGATGTCAGCTTCCCTACCCATGTCAATGAGAATTCATCGATGTATGAGAATTTGTGACCTTAGTGAATATGCTTCACCTACTTAACACTACAGGTTGCATGAAAGAAAAATCTATAAATTACCATAGAAAGCTGACATTTCTTCTCTAATGAATCAGCATAAGAATTTGAATAAAGAGCGTCATAGAAAGCCAACAGATTCAGACACTGAGAGTTATATTTAGCTGTTAATGACCTTTTATCTCTACCAAATCGTATTTTGCAGAAAATTTCTAATGCCATGGCCAATACTGTATATAATGATTTCTCACAATATTTCACATATTCGATTAGCGCACTACATGATTAGTTCCCTTATGACACTTATCACGTTCTCTTTTTCAGCGAAGGCTGGATTTACGGATTGGTGCGAAAGCTGGGTGAACGAGAGGGATGGTAACAATGATCTTATCGGTTCATGGTGCCGTGCTGGTGATCCAGGGAATGCTTTTTGTAACTTGTGTAAATGTATCATTTCTGTGAAAAGTGGTGGAAAGACACGTCTGATTGAGCATTCAAAAACTTCAAAACATAGTAAAAAGGCGGTATCCATTCGCAATACGTCAAAAATAGTGCTGAATATCGTTCCACGCAACCATGATGAGCTTTCCGATAAAATAACAGATGCGGAGATATTGTTTGACGTACTTCTTGCTGAAGAAGATACGGCTTTCTTGAAAGCTGATAACATTCCTTCGACGTTATCAAGAATGTTTCAGGATAGTAAAATCGCGTCAAAATGAAGATCGCTCGTCAGAAAGCAACTTATGTTGTGAATTTCGGTGTTCCACTTTATTACAAAGAGATCATTTCGGAACAGTTATCTAATCATTCCCCATATTCTCTCCTCGTTGATGAAGGGAGCTTCGGTGACAGGAAATGGTTAGCAGTTCTTTGCCGTCATTTAGTTGACGGAAAAGTCATTACAGATTTCCTTTTCTTGAAATCTGTCAGCGAAGTTCGTGCAAGCGATTTAAATGAACATGTACTGTCAGGATTAAATGAGAGAAGTATCAAAATTCAAGATTGCTTAGCTGTTATGTGCGACAGCGCAAATGTGATGCGTGGGCACATAGGGGGGCTTGTTAGTCTCTTACAACGGGAGATAGCGCCATCGATCCAAGATATCGGCGGTTGTGTGTTGCATCATGTGCACAATGCATGTTCTCGGGCGATGGCAGCTATTGGTGAGGATTTGGAGGAACTTTTGGATGACACTTTTAATTATTTACGTCATTCGAAGGCTGCATCCGAGTTTACCAAGATCCAAGAAATTCTAATGCTTGAGCCTTTAAAGTACATTCGGCGGGTGGAAACTAGGTGGCTTCAGATCCATGCTGTTGTTGAACGCCACATTCAATTGTATACCCCACTGCTTCATTCGTCCGTAATTTGTCGGACACTGAAAAGTCGAAACCAAAAGTAAAACGAATTTTGGAGAAGATGGTAGCGCCTGATACTCTCGCTTATCTTGGTTTTATATGTTGTGCCCTCACACCATTTTGTCGATTCGAAAAGTTTTTCCAAATCTCCACTCCTATCATTCATCTTTTATATTCTTCGATGAGTGATTTGTTTACCGATGTCCTACGCTCATTTGTTCGCCCTTCTCAAATTGATTCGATGGAGAATTTTGATGATATAAAAGATGTTTCTTTTGATCAACAACTCAGCAATGATAGCCTGATTATAGGTGATGTGGCGAGAAAGGCATTGAAGAATGATGCCATAACAGCTGTTATGCGAGCGAGATTCTTTTTGAAAGTCCGTGAATTCTATTCTTCACTTTTACGTGCGCTGCACCATTATTTACCAATTAAGCATCGACTTCTGCGAATGCTGGATCCACAGAAAGCAGATAGTATTCCGGAGAAAGATGTTGTGTATCTGGCTAAAAAGTTAGGTTTTGACGGAGATTTTGATTGTCTCAAACTGGAGTGGAGACACTTTGTAAGTGAAAGGTGTAAAATTCTTGATGATTCTTCGGTAGAAAAATTCTGGAATAACGAAGAGATGGCGAATCGATATCCTTCTTTGATTTCAGTGGCGCGTCGTGGTCTCCTAATACCTCACGGTAATGCCGACACTGAGCGCTTGTTTAGCTCTCTAAGTAAGATTCTGACGAAGGATCGTAATCGACTGAGAGATCCCTCATTGAACGGTCTTCTGACCGTGAAAGCTTTTCACTTAGCTCGTGGAATTTCAGCAAGTACGATGACAATTGATGACTCTTCGAGATCATGTCCGGTCTGCATGGGTTAAATACGAACAATATCTGAAACGAGATGAAACATCGAAAGAGCAAGAGAAAGAGAACGTGTTGATGAAATTACGAAGAGAAGAGGAAATGGCACGTAAAGAAGCAGAAGACGGAATGTCGAAAGAGGAGAGAGGAACGTGAAGAGAAACGTAGACTTGCTTTTCAACGTATGGAAATGGCAAAGAAATTGATGGCTGACTTGGAAGAGAGCAGTGAAAATAGTTGCCAGTCACAGAAGAAGAAAAAGAAGAATGCTTAGTTGACTGCTGTTATATTAAATCTTTTTTCTCAGAACAGTCGTTTCGCAGTTAGTTAATTCACAGAAGTGTAATCACGTTATTATATGCATTTGGTAAAAAATATTCCAGAATTTTAATCGCTTACGATATGAGCATCCGTGGGTAACTAAGATGTCATAATATAGAGGGGGATAGTTGCTTCTAAGTTGCATAAAATAATGAATGTGAATTCTTATTTGTTAATGGAATGGTTCTGTAATAATAGAAAGGTACATTTATGATGTTAATATGATTTTTAATATATGTGCACAATGTGCTGTGAATATGAAGTGTTTCCAAGAAATTTTTCCTTTGATATTCTGAGATTATATTCTAATTATCTTTAGTTATTATTATGATTATGTTAGAAAGTTAGCTGACTACGAAAACTTCCGCAGCACTTCCGTTTGTGTTTGGTTCACGTAACACTCGTCGCAAGAATAGGCGATCTGCTCTTATCCCACCATAAAATGGCGTAAAATTTTTTTCATACTCGCATATAACATTACTTATGGACCGATCTACTTAGTTGTGAATCTTGATGGCTGCGCGGAATTCTGTGGGCTGCGTGGAAATTTTTCGCCTGTCAATTGGAAACGCTGCCACCGACCAAAGTTCTGGTCTCGGGCCTATCCCAGAGTCATGGACCAGCAGATCCTTGGGGCTCCGGCCAGCCTGCTTTCCAACAAAGTCTCTCTCTCTTCACTTAATTAGATCTTGAATGCCTCATCAGTCGTGCGATGTTCTGTCCTACCAATCTTATCCTATTGCTCCAAATATATGCAATTGCACGTGCGATGTATATGAATTAGTTCAACCATTTTCTAGATTTCGCATAGTTTGGTTCAATTCAAACAATGCTCTCACTATATTGCTGAAGTGCATTTATGCACAGAAAGTTGTCTCTTATTTATTATATGAGGGTTTCGTGATATTTAAATATGTACATATAAAAAGGTAGAAATGAAATATGAGTACATGTAGCATGATGTCATGCAGTACATCTTTTGGTAGAATGTCAGTGTACTTGCATCAGGAGTTCGATTCTCCGCTCTCATAGTTATAGGGGGCCTGGAGGATGTAATCACTGACTATGTTTGTAGTCGATTGATCTTGCTGCATGGACCAGTTAATCCAAGGCATCATGAGTGTATAAAACAATGCCACATGTATTATACTGTTAATATCTGATGTTAAACATCTGCATCAACTTCCTGGAGTTTAAAAAGAGATGTACAGTAATTCAGTTGATCTCATTTCCATTGAATTTTGTTCATATTGTGATCATTAGTCAGCAAAATTCTATATAATGATGTCACGTGCTTTAAATTTTTTGTTAAACACTGTTTACAGATTGTTTTACATTTGCCAGAGCCTATTGTCGGCAATGATATCATTTTATATCATTTTATTTTTTATAATGAAAATATACCATTTTTAGTGACATATACGTAGGCCTAGACCGTAAATAGATCTGGTCATACGAATTTTTCGATTTACGCTGCTATCATGCTACTTTTGCTGCTCTAAGCAATGAAAAAAATTACATTGCATGCAGCATCGATATATTCCAAATAATGGATGACCGAAGAAAGCAGTTTAGTCATACAAAGGTTCTTGTTTATCAAAAGGTAGGTAGGGCCTATGGTCTATGCATTAGACATCGCAAGTTTTGATTTAGGCTTTATACACTCGAATTACAAATACGCCCACAATATGCAGTTGGTTAGGCCAACAGTATCTAAAGTACGAATAAAGGCTAAAAATATTTAGATTCCAATCAAGACTTCAAAAACATGAAGACAGTGTTATTAATGAGCTGTTTGACAATTTGTGATAGACAGACTGACAGACAATAGCCGGTTGCTTTTCGCTACATGAATCAACCAGTGCGGAAGGACAATCGAAAGAGACTTAATTTGCTTCAATGCAAAATGCGAAGAATCTTTGATTAGAAAATATGTAATGGAACAAAAATTTTTGATGATATCATTTTTCAAAAATAAAATGATATAAAATGATATCATTTTTCCTCAGAATAAAATGGTATCATTTTATCATTGCCGATATATGGCCAAAGCGATGTGATGGCATCAAACTGCAGCTGGTTTTTGGATTTGGGCGGCAGCTTTTTCAATTCATAACTGACCACATGCCATTAATGTTCGATTGAATTTGCCTCGAGACTAGTCTTTTGCAGAATTTTCATCCCATGCACAGTTGCGAATCATTAATGAAGCTAGCGGTTATTCAAAGAAAAGAAAATGCCTATATTAGATTATTTTGAATTGCAAAAGTAAGGTAGCAGATCTTCTAATCTGACTTAGCTGTCCCCATCAGAAGCATCTTACGGAATCTGTAGAAGAGATTTGAGTGAAGCAACAACCCTTTTCTGACGGAGAGTGACTGCAACCCGTTAGCGAGTTTTTGACTCATAAGATTCTTCACATGTTTCTCAACCCGTTCAAGGTGGTGCGTTTGAAAGACGCCGACCCACAGATGTCAACAGTGCCCCATCAGAGGACGAATAGTTAACTTGAAAAGATGGCAGTCTAAAGCTGGATAGCTGCTGGTAAGGTAGAGCGAGAGGAGCTGCCTGTTTGTTCATGGAATGGATGTACAGTTTCTATGTCTTTTGTAGCCGTTAATCAAAGGAAGGAGATGGAATCATAATCTCTGATCCTATAATTTGACATCCTAATGTTGTTCATTAAAGTGTCGCTTTAAAATCGATTTTCGGTTTTTTTGGGTCTCAAAACGAACACATGTGAAGAATTTTTGAAAAATTCGAAGATTCAGAGGTCGCTCACGAACTTCAAAAACGTCCGAAAAGATGTCCGAAACATCTGACATCTTTCATTGTTTTCGAAATATTTCTCTTCTTTTGAGAAATCCAGTCAACTTTGAAGCATATGTGGGGGAATTGAGGAAGTGCCCTATCCCATCCTGAAAGCTAGATGGCTTTCAGGATTAACACTATTTATAGTATATTTTATATTACACAGGATTAACCTGATTAATACTATAATGAGAACGAAGCTCTAGGTGAAATGTAGCTCTACTCATTATGATTTATATGTAGTATTCACTATCAAATCAAAATGTGATGTGGCTCCCCTTTAAAATGATTTTTGCGAACATGGAAGGATGAATATACTATTTGTATTGTGTTTAAGAAATTTATGCACTGAGTTCAACTAATACCTGGCCAATTTGCATTGTCATGTTTATCAGTTTGGTATATGGTCGGCCTATCAGAAAAATTTCCGATGAATTATGCATCAACATTCAGCAAACATCCAGTACAGCTTAATTTAGCAATTATGATTAAAAGATTAAAAGTTACGAACTTATCATGCCAGAAGCGTGCATTTCATTTATATTATGCTTTATGCATTTCTTGTAGACCAGTGCAAGTATTTTCTCATTTTATTCATTTAATTATTCTATGGTATTTATTGCGAGTGGTAACAAATAATTTTGGTCTAAAAAAATCAATGCTTTGATGCGATTGCATCAATGTTTTGACAGTTAAAACTCAATAGTTTGGATCAATTTTAGTAGGTGTAGGAATTGAACAAAATACGCGCACATTAAGTTGCTATGCTTGTGAGAACGAATTAAATGCCAAATATAGACAGGTTGGAAGTGCATCACCTAACTTTGTATGCTAATCAAAGTCGCTTCTCTGTAAATCAGCCGTTGATTAAATTTCATCCTGAGTGCAATTATTATTTTATAGATTGCTTATACAAACTTATTTATTCACAACCATTTCCAAAGTGATTTGTTTCACGCTCAACTCAACAAATGGAATTTTTAATGAGAAAGTAAGTCCGTCATCACATTCAGGACCTGAACATTGAGTAAGATGGATTGACTCTATGTCCCGCATTTGCCATCGCTGTCAACCTTCTACAAAAATAGTTTTTAAAATATAATCTTAAATTACTGTCTTCTATCGTGATAATTGATACTTAAAAGTTGTGACGGATCATGCTTGAGACCAGCTTAATTTCAAAAATAAAAAACATTTAAAATTTGATGAATTAAGCAAAATGCATGCACTTAAATGCAAAGTAATTCATTCTTGCTTTGGTCATCATTCATGAAGCAGGAATAGATAAATGGTGCTAACTCGCCAAATGTTTAATTCGATTCCCATAGAAAATGATGTTTTGTTGTTTGAATCTGTAGGAGTCAACAAGGAATAGAGGGTTGGAAAAAGAACCACGATATTAGTTACTAATCGATGAAAAAGTTTCCCCAATCTAAATGCTACCATTAACTGCTACACTGGGTCTGTAATCCTCAGTCTGTCATTGGCTTTCTGGGTGTTTTTCTGCGCCAAAAACTTTGAAGTTAAATTGGTGTGTAGAAGTCAGCTGAAGACAGTCGATATTTTAGCGAATTTTACACCAATATATTGTATATGTACATCAAATTTCTTTACCGTATCCCCTCATTTAAGAAGAAAGTGCAACATTCCTATTATAATTACTAAATTCCTTTTGTGTTGCTGTATCTAATGACTTGAATTCATTCTTGCATGTCCTTTCCTTCACGATTTCCATTTCAAGATATCAATGACAATTCCCAAGATTCATGAGAATAGTCGGAATAGGTTTCAATCAACCATAAAGAGAAGCAGTTCCGACGCACCATGGGTTATAGATGAATGAGGCTGATAGTATTTGTCATTTAGACACACACGCTTTCAGCTTGAAGTCGAGTATCAAACTGATGAAAATTGCATCGGAATGCGTGTAAATTGGAGTGACACATTCTCAATCTTTTCGCTCTTTGCGGGAGGGACGAAAGTTGTTGAGTTTAATAATTTCTCAATCATCGTTGTTGTGGAAAATGTAACTACTCAACCTTATCTGAATTAGTCGTTTCACTAACTTGTGCTGTTTCAGTTCATCAATGAATGTTGGGAAATTGGCATTAACTACAGGCACTCATTTCAGGCATAATACTCTACGCTTGTGGCTATTAGTGATCAATACAATTTTTCGGGTCACCAAGTATGCCCTGGAAAAACTGCAGGCATAGCTCGGGGACAGGGGTTCAAATCATTCATGAAGATTTACTACGTGATATATGCATGCGGGCTGTGGGAGCGTCCTCATCATCCAACGTCTCAAACTTCTGAGATAATTTACTTTGTGCCAGTGGCGGTGGCGATTCGATTTTCGTGCGATTCCGAATTATGCGACTCAGTGCAAGATCAATCGAAAATCGTGCGATTCCGAATATTTTTAGGTTCAGTGATTAGAAGTTCATAGTTAATTTAGCTTGCATCATTTTTGATTTCTAGACCATTTTACATTAAAGTCTGATAATTTCCATCAAAATTGAGAGTTGATATGTGACACTTTTATTGTCTTTTTCAAAGGGTTCGGTCTATTTAGACTCATATTATAACTACCCTAATAAGTGATGCGATGCTTTTTTGTAGATGTTTGGGAAAATATCGTAATAAATCAGAAAACATAAAAAGTCGCAAACAAGGCATGAAATGTATTAATAATCTATCTATAAGATTCTACTGCAAATCTGCCATCATTGAAGTACTGCAAGTGCATCATGTACATCAGGGTGCTGGAAAGTCTGGAAAAGTATTATTTTAAAGAAAATGTCTGGAAAGTCTGGGAAGTCTGGAGAAATATCGGATAAATAGGTGTGGAAGTATTGTAGTTTCACTCACATTATTCCAACTGTTACTCGCATTCTGTGAGTTCATTGCTGCAAACTACGCATATATTGCTTTCCTAGCGCTTCGGTTTTACTTTTCAAAATTTTTTGCTAGTACTTAAAGATACTTGAGTGACCATTGAGAAAAGACAAGCACTAGTAAAGCAATGTAGCACAATTTATCTCAATGAATGCGCAGATGGCGTTTAGAACTATATGAGCGAAACTTTTATACATTGAGAAAATTGAAAGAACTATAGGTGCTACAACTTGATGTGGACAAAATCGTAATTGGGAAAACATTTTAGTAAACAGAGTCATGTATTTAATGAAGACATAATGAGGGAGAAAATATATGCAACTTGATTACGGAAACCATTTGGTCAATGACGAAAGACGTGAAGAAGTGTTATAAATCTTGCTGATATAAAGAAGTTAGATGAGCAGCTTCTGTTCCTTTTAATTATTTTCGATATTAAATTTTTCCTCAGACTATGAAAAGGGTAGTCTGTGAACTGCTAGTTATGATTTTAGATTGTATAATTACAAGTTTTCCATGTTTACTTTTCATAATACCAAGACAACCAAGTACCCAAGTTTTGTTTTCAGATAGTTTTAAGTAGTGTCAATTACTAAGTATTTACTCAGTTGCTCTATTAGCTGTTAAGCTGCAGGCTTTGTTAGGGTATGTAGTTGGTTACTAATGAAATTGATTTACCAAAATAGTCCGTTCCTTATGCGCCAAAAGTTGTGATATTCCAACACAATTTTCGAAGTTTAATGATACAAAATTACATTTAAAAAAAGTTTTGGAAGAATAATCCACTATAGCTGCAAGTAGCCGACTGCATGCATTTTTTAAAAAGTGCTTGAGAATGATGTGCACATAGAGTAATTATATTAGGGAGAGTGGTAACTCCGCATTTATTAAATCCCCAATGTATATACCTTTCGATTTTATTAAATGAACTCAAGGGAGATGCAGGTGTTATAGTCACCAAATGTGAGATATGCAAATCTTTGCAGCTTTGAAGGAATTGCCACGGAATGGACTGATCATTATTGTATGCAGAATGAATGATGGTATTTTACAGATTCTCAGTGTCATGACGGCCTTGGAGATTTGATGCTTGCTAAATTAGCAATTCGATGTATTACTTTCATGCTCAACCTCAAGGGTGTTTTCTTAAGCGTGATCATATCACAGGCAACCTGCCACTTGCAGAGCAAAATCACATAATCAAAGACAATGATTTCAAATAACTTTGAATGATGTAAACGGTTCCACATCACTATTCAGATTCAAGAAATGAAACATGAATTTATTGATCGAATCATAAAATCATGCACAAAATCATGCCGGTGAAAATTGAATGAAAAACTTGAAATCTCAGCCAAGAAAGCACGAATGATATTGTGACTTTTTCATAAAGACTTTCATTATAATATAATTCATGAAATTCCCTTCATATCAGCTTGATTTCCGCTTAGTTAGGATGCTTATTAGCAAATATTCATTCCTTTTGATATCCAACTTGTTTTATACAACTTATATAGGAGAGGCATCTCGGTAGTAGGTCTATATAAATTGGCAAATTTTGACTTTCAAAAGTGTTCAAAAATTTTTTTGAACCACGGGAACGTAATCTCCGCAAAAAACTGAATCTTTTGATACATAAATGTTTACTGTATACAGATGCTTTTTTGAGTCGACGCTCTATACCTATATATCCCTACTCAATGGATGTGCACTATAAAAATGCTCGCATATGTATGTCATTTGTGTAGCACTGTAGTTGCAAAAGGGGCAATATTATATATGAATAAAATCGTCTTTAAAAGAAAGTTCTTTTTTTTCTGATGCGAAAATACGAAAATATGTGCACAGGATTGAAAGCGTTTAAATGCCAGTTGCTATGTGATAGCCACTGAGTTTCATTCTTCATAATTGCAAAAAACTATTATGACAAATTCAAATTACGAAAACTAGTTTTGTCGCATTGTGAAGTACAATATTCCTTTTCATTATTGCATCAACTGTTGAAGCGTAAAATTCATTCATTAAGGGGCAAATTATCATTTCATCGATAAATACATGTATATAAAGCAAGTCAACGTGTATACCTTCTACGAGTATTGAAGAACATGCTATCCAAAGAAGATCTATTTTAAGTTGTAAACTAATAGCGCATATAACCTTATTGAAGAACTCAAAAAAATTTGAAATATCAAAAAATTGCAATATTATATTTGAATAAAATCGTTTAAAAAGAAAGTTCTTTTTTTTCTGATGCGAAAATACGAAAATATGTGCACAGGATTGAAAGCGTTTAAATGCCAGTTGCTATGTGATAGCCACTGAGTTTCATTCTTCATAATTGCAAAAAACTATTATGACAAATTCAAATTACGAAAACTAGTTTTGTCGCATTGTGAAGTACAATATTCCTTTTCATTATTGCATCAACTGTTGAAGCGTAAAATTCATTCATTAAGGGGCAAATTATCATTTCATCGATAAATACATGTATATAAAGCAAGTCAACGTGTATACCTTCTACGAGTATTGAAGAACATGCTATCCAAAGAAGATCTATTTCAGGTTTATAATAACTGTATAAGATCTATCCTTGAGTATAATGCTCCAGTGTTTGTTGGTTTGAGTGAGTCGAACTTTTTTTCTATTGACAGAATACAAAAGCGTTGTCACAATGTTGTCTGTGGCAAACACTGTCAATGATCTTCGCTACCTTCCTTGAGTCTTCGTCGGATGAATCAAGCAGAGAAATTGTTTCTAAACATCATGCAACCAAACAATCTGCTACATGATCAGTTTCCTGAATTTTTTCATCATCACAAGTCCCAGCTGCTGCTACCGAAAATAAACACAATGCGTCCTGCGAAATCTTTTCTTCCAAGCTGTACAAAAGAATACAAAAAAACATTGAATCTTGCCGTATTATATGCAGCAGTTCTTATGTCTTGACGCTTGATGGCATGCATAAATTGTTATCTTGTATTTAGATGTAAGATGTTAGATGTAAAGATGATTTCCATTCACTTGAAGAATATGCATATATATATACGTGTATATATATATCCGAAACTTGAATGCACAAGATCGTTCCAGGATTCAAGTGCACCAGTGCATTCGAATGCGGCCATTTATTCAGCTCACTCAGTTCTTCACTCATTCAACTATTTTGTTCGTTTACTCAAATTGCCTGTTCATTTTAATTTTACCATTTTTCGTTTTAGTTTGGCGCTCGTTGATCACACTGAGAATCAAAGAATCTCTATTCTTCACATTGTCCGTCATTTTTTCTTATACGCCTACTTTGTCAGTCTCAATTTTGAAAACAATTGTACCTGGTTTGCATTTGTCTCACAAATCGACGTTGACATTCATAAAACTGCCGCTACAGGGAAGCCATCCAATTCCAAATCCCGGATTCTTGGAAAGGTGGCAACCCTATGCTATGAAATTCATCAAGTAGTTGATTGTCATACATCCCAGAAGTATATAACTCGCAAATATTTGAAGCCATGATTGCTTAGAATTTTACCAGTCTTAAATTTGCCAACATGCAGAAATCGAGAGAAATTTTATTAAATATTTCATAAGGCGATCGACAATTCTCATGCGGCTGTGCTCCGGCTAAAATGACCTTAAAATCCCTATCTGGTTTGATCTTTGATCTACTGATTTACATAGTATTGTAATATGTTCACGATCAGAAACAACAGTTCGGTTTGTATGGGCGAAAGTTGCTCTAAACGGCTGTCTATGTCTGAACAGCGAAAAGTGATGTGAGAATTGATTTACCCCAAAAAAAAGACAGAGAAGCATCAGTTCAGTCCGTTCATCAGCTTCATGACCTGAAAAACATTAGTTCATTTCATTCGCAGATACTAGGAAATCCCGTTCGCTAAGCTACTTCGCTTGCCAGTGAACGACTAAGAACCTCGTTGATTTACACCAAAATTTCTAATGCACTGGTTAGAACTGCTAACTAAACTGACTGTTGGTCACTTAAATCATTTTGCTCACTTTGCTTGATTTGTGAGTATAGACGTGTGCGCCGGCAAAAAAGTAAACGGCGGCGGCTCGCCGAGCTCCGCTGTCAGCGGCGGCGTTTGCGCCGGTATCTTCGGGCGACGGCGCGCCGATGCGTATTCGATTCGACTATCGCACGAATTCCCGGTATCTAATTTCTACTGAATTAAGCATGCTGTGTAGGCCTAGCTATCTGGGTACAAATTACGTAGGCCTACAAGTAGTAAGTAAAACTCCACTTCTGGATAGCGCAAGATGGCCGCCGTCGCTGACAACCCCCCCTCTGGAACGGCAGAGTGTCGTGGTCGGCCGCCGTGGTGCTTTGAGTTTGACTCCTCCCCCTCTGGAACGACAGAGTGTCGTGGTGTGCCGGCCAAGTGAGTCCGAAAGGTTCGCTGACGTCCCCTCCCTCTGGCCGACCGTCGTATAGCGCGCGGTGATGTGCTGTCCAGGTTGGCGTGGTGTGCCGGCCAGGTTGGCGTGGTGTGCCGGTCAGGTTGGGAGGGTGGACTGTTGTAGCTCACCTGAAAAAATCCTAAGTGTCAGAGTGGCTTTGTATGGGTAAAATTTTGAAAATTTTCCAAAGTGTGTCATTTCGACCTGGGACCTTCACCAAAACATTTTTCATCAAATTTCACTGACCTCCACCCCCCCCCCGACAGCAATCTTCTAACTTTGGTTCTAGTGGACGGATTTTGTCTTACAGCTACTCGTTTGAAAGAGGAGAAAAAACTGCTCGACGCCATTTTTGCCGCGAGTCAATCGGACCAGCCGTTCAAAAGTTAAAGCTGTTACAAGATTTTAGGTCGGAGCTCACCTGAAAAAATCCTAAGTGTCAGAGTGGCTTTGTATGGGTAAAATTTTGAAAATTTTCCAAAGTGTGTCATTTCGACCTGGGACCTTCACCAAAACATTTTTCATCAAATTTCACGGACCCCCCCCCCCTCGGGAGAGCTAGCTTCGATCTTGGCTTCTAGTGGACGGATTTTGTCGTGCAATAGCTCGTTTGAAAGCTAAGAGTTAGACAAATTCAGTGAAAGAAACGGCTTGTTCATATCTGTCTTCGTTTAGATGTGAGACGCCATTTAAGATTTTAGGTCGGAGCTCACCTGAAAAAATCCTAAGTGTCAGAGTGGCTTTGTATGGGTAAAATTTTGAAAATTTTCCGAAGTGTCGCATTTCGACCTGGGACCTTCACCAAAACATTTTTCATCAAATTTCACTGACCTCCCCCCCCCCCCCCGACAGCAATCTTCTAACTTTGGTTCTAGTGGACGGATTTTGTCTTACAGCTACTCGTTTGAAAGAGGAGAAAAAACTGCTCGACGCCATTTTTGCCGCGAGTCAATCGGACCAGCCGTTCAAAAGTTAGATCTGTTACAAGATTTTAGGTCGGAGCTCACCTGAAAAAATCCTAAGTGTCAGAGTGGCTTTGTATGGGTAAAATTTTGAAAATTTTCCAAAGTGTGTCATTTCGACCTGGGACCTTCACCAAAACATTTTTCATCAAATTTCACGGACCTCCCCCCTCGGGAGAGCTAGCTTCGATCTTGGCTTCTAGTGGACGGATTTTGTCGTGCAATAGCTCGTTTGAAAGCTAAGAGTGAGACAAATTCAGTGAAAGAAACGGCTTGTTCATATCTGTCTTTGTTTAGATGTGAGGCGCCATTTAAGATTTTGGGAGACTGTCAAAAAACGACAGAGTTAGAATTTTGGACGTTTTGGGCTGTAGCGCCAAGACGAGGCATCGGATGGGAAAACGGAGGCCAGATTCGGATTCAGCGTGAAATTCTGCATCTGTATGGTGAATTTGAAAGCAATCGGAGAGAAAAAATTTTCGCTGACGTCCCCCCCCCGGCACGGATCTTCCAACTTTGGTTCTAGAGATCGTAGAAAGTCGTGCAATAGCTCGTTTAAAAGCTAAGAGTGAGACAAATTCAGTGAAAGAAACGGCTTGTTCATATCTGTCTTCGTTTAGATGTGAGACGCCATTTAAGATTTTGGGAGATTGACGAAAAACGACAGAGTTAGAATTTCCCAAGAAACAGCTCCAGCGGGCGAATGAAGGCTCGGGTTGGTAAACGGAGGCCAGATTTGGAATCAGCTTGATGTTATTGTCCAATGAGGATCATCATGCAATGAGAATCAAGCATTTCTATATAAATAGGAAGCCTTCCACAGTGAGAATCATTCCATCGTCGAATCACACGAGTGACGGACGCACATTTTCTCTCTCTCTAGTTCCCTATTCTATTATCCAACTAAAATGGTAAGTTGCTACTTTCCTCCCTCTTCTCCCTTGAACGTAAACTTAATACAATCTTTTTCATTTTCAGGCATCTACTCCATCTGCTGCACTAGTAGGACAAAATGGCGGTCAAACGTTACAAGGTTCGCTACGATCAGATCATCTACAACTGAGGCCAGTGGAAGAAATAACCAAGGTACATAATCCTACTTCGCTACAGCGTAAATTTAAACAAGTCTTGCGTTATGACGATCATGGCGTAGTACTCCAAACGGGAATGCTCCCTTCCACGGATGTCAAGATAATGCACAATCAGTATGGGGACTACATACTGATCCCCGTGAGTCCGTACATTCGCCACCAACTTGATATTATTGAGGAGTACGTGACATTAAATATGGACATTCCTACTCCTCTTGCTCAAGAGTGGAAGGCGAGAGATGACAAGGATACTCCCTATAGAAAGATTTCGGATGGCAATCAAATTTGCCTACCGGTATCAGATTGGTGAACTATTATAAGAAGGAGGGAGATCATTCACACATGCGACGAGCTCGGAGAAGGTACTTGGGATATCCTTTTCAAAGTGAATGGGTTATATTATGGTCGGCATAAGGATAATAAAATAGCCTCTCTCTCCATGCATATGGAATCCATCCTATATATTCCAAAACCACCCAACGTGGACGACATAATTGATCAAATCCTTAACAGCAGTGGTACGAAGCGCAAGTCGGACATGCTGCATCAAAACGCAAATCAAAGAAGGAGAATTACTAGTCCTTTCCTAACTCTACCCTATGACAATTCGCTTATGTGCTTTGAGTGTCGTAGACGTGGTCTTATTAGATACATTTTACTTCTTCGTTGCCATCATATCATTTGTGTATTTTGTCGTGAAAAGCATCGATGTAATTCTTCATTTTGTAATATGTTATAGAACGTTTCCTTAGATGTGTAAATTTCCGTTTTAGGCTTCTATCATCATTTTTATGGATTGTGAGGGTGAACCTGTACAGGAGCTCAGTGCTATTGCTATGAACAATTGGACATATCAGATTGTCAGTGTCTATCATCAACATGCCAACTGCAATCCCAATGTTGATCAATGGGCGAGAAAACACATTCATGGACTTAATCTGAAATATTTGCAAGACTATGGCTTTTCTTGTGAGAGTGCTCTTCTTATTGACTTTAAACGATGGTTAGCTGCTTTCAATGTTATACGCATCTTTTGTAATAATCCTGGTAAGGAGAGGAAAGTATTTCCCAATCTAATCATTGATGATATTTTGCTCCCACCTTGGGATAGTAGAGTGAATCAACATTATCATGAAGTCACGAAACGTTTTAAGGATTTGTCTGTTCCTATTTTGTCTGTTCGTTGTAGTAGCTACGTTCATAACCAATGCTTCTTTCCTCCTTACCTCAGCACTGCCAAAGTCCTGTATGGTTATCATTGCTCGCTGTATGATAGTTACCAGCTGTATCTATTTTATCTCTTTCAAACCATTGATTTATAATGCATGCTTGTTACTATTATTCAATAAATGTTACTATGAGAAGAGTTGTTTTCATGCAATGGATGGGTTAGATAAAGGGCGGTCATGTCTTTCTCAAACGACTGCGGAACATTACATTTTCATAGGCAAAGTTTAAAAGGAGCTGTTCAAGATTATGTGATAAATTTTCATAAAGATGAGACCGACATCGAAGCAGTGGTCGATGATGCTAGCACTCTATTTCTAGAGTTAATGAATACAGTCTCTGATAGCATTGTCATGGCGCGATTAGTTGCGAAAGTTAAGTTTAGTCATTTTGGAAAGGAAGAGGTGGAAAGTCGCACTTTCCATTTTGCTTCTTATTCAATGGAAGTGGTAGATCACCCCGAAGAATTTTTTAAAAGACATATGATAAAAATTGCTGAACGTCTTAACGCATTTAACCATCATGGTAGCAGTCTAGTGATTGAAGTGATTTCAGATATTCACATTCAACTTTCCATAAAGAAAAATTGAAAATGCAGTGGTACTTGATTGTAGCACAACTGGTTTTCGAGCTATGTCTGCTCACTCTCGAAGTATATTCCTTCTGTACATGCGTCTATTATTTAGAAAAGGCTAGCAAATTCATATCTTCAAAAAGACTTGCTATAGACATCAGTAACGGTGAAACTATGTGTTGTGATGTATGTAAGCGAAAGGATGGAAATGAAAAGCGCATCTTCAAGAGATGTAAGCACGCTTTTTGTCAACGCTGTTTCATACGCAATTGCATTCAACTTTGCAAATGTAACCACTGTGATATTGCTGATTTCGAGTGTCACTTATGCCGCAATAGTTAGTACCTATGCAAATGTGGTAAAGATAGGTTTTAGCAAAGACTAACACGGAAAATGGCGAAACGTAAAATGACGAAACGTAAAAGTCAAAAGTCTTCAAAGTTTTCTTCAGCCATTCAAGCTCTCCGACGAATGAAAGCAAATCAGCGATACAATGCTATACGACATGCCAACGATAAATTCATTCGTGAAATTATTTCTCATGTCAGAAAGTTGAGGACGAAGAAATTAGCGCCAAAACAACGAAAGTTACTTAAGCGATATGCCACAAAATTGCGTTTCATCTCCAATCCTAAAGTCACCCTTCAAAGAAAGAGGAAAACTCTAACACAAAAGGGCGGTTTCCTTTCAGCAATACTTCCAATGATAGCTCCTGCCGTGGGCAACCTATTGGGTAATATCTTTGGCTCTAAGCGTTAATTATGCAAATGTTGAATCTCAAAGTAATAAAATGGATTTCAGACTTCAATGTGATAAAGTTCTGACTGTATCAGGTCCATCTCATGCAGGTAAAACTGTTTTCACGCTGAATTTATTGGATAAAAGAAGGGAGTTGTTTAAGGAACCTATCAATCGAGTGATTTGGTGTTATGGTATTTATCAACCGTCGCTGTTTCAGGAATTGCAAAGTCGCAACTTTATTCGACATGAAGGAATTATTGCAGTGGATAAACTTCAGTCTAATGATGCTGTTGTATTGGATGATCTATTAAAAGAAAGTAAGAATTCCAAAGATGTTACAGATATGTTCACTCGCGCAGCACATCATAAAAGGTGCTTTATCATCTATATCACACAAAATTTGTTTCCTGATGGAAAAGAAGCTCGTACACGAAACCTGAATACACACTATTATGCTATTTTCAAGAATCCGCGAGATAAAAGTCAATTTGAAATTTTTGCGCGACAAGTTGCACCCAGAGGATCAAAAGCCTTAATTGAAATTTTTCAAGCAGCTACTGAAAAACCATACGGTTACTTATTCATTGACTTTACGCAAGAGTGTCCGGAAGAATTTAGATTTCGAAGTGATATTTTGAAAACTCCCATGATTATCTACAAACTATGAGTTCTTATTCTCGCATGATTGTTATTCCTCAGGATGAATATGTACAATTGACTGCCATGCAGCAAGTAAAGCAACCTCTTGCAAATCAAATGTATAGGAAAGAAATAGATTATCAGCAAAATGTTCACATCAAAGATCCACATCGTGCTGTATTATTACAATCGGAAACTGTTGAGCAATTGAAAAACTTGAAGAATAAGATGCGTGACTCTGTATCGACTGCTACACCTTTAGCATCTCGCGCATATGCCATATCTCTTTTCAACAGTATTGAACCCCATCTCAATGTAAATGATAGAGGAGAAATCATTACAGATGAAAATAAAGTGATTGATGCTTCACGTTATGAAGACTTGATTCAGTATGCGACACGTAGAAAGCGCCGTCAGGGCTATGTTCCACCTGGTTGGTCATACTTTCTTAAACTATTGAAAAAGCATAATGTACCAAAATTTGCTTTGAATAATGAGACATTGAAAGAACTTGATTCAACAGTGGCTACTGCTCCAATGCTTCAGACGATGAAAATGCCAACAAATGGGTTTAAGACGTCACCTGCTACATCCCCTCCCACACTCACTAAGCAAACAAGAGGAAGAACTTGACGTAGACCTGCATCGCCACTAAAACTAGTAAAAGGAAAACGTAAAACAGCTCCTCCCAGGAAATACATGTTCTCAGACTATTAATATGAAGCAGATGTGTTGCTTGCCATGTAATGAGCCGCCAGAGGTGAATGTCGTTGTCACTTGCACTTGCTGCGCCAGCTCTCACAATGAAACCCCTAAGCAATGTGAACACGATCGCAAAACCGCTAAAGCTAAATGCTGCAGTTGTTGTAAATGTAGAAAGGCAAGAAAACAAAAAGATGAGAAGGAGAAAAAAGAGTCAGTCGTCATCGACTGAACGTTTGAAGTCAATCTATTATGATGTAAAACATCCGGCAGGATTTGCATCTATCAAGAAATTATCAAAAGCGAGTGGTCTTCCACAATCACAAGTGAAACGATGGTTAAAGGGTCAGGCTACCTATACACTCCACAAACAAGCGAAAAAGAAGTACCGCACCCGCCATTATATTGTTCATGACATCGATGAACAGTGGCAAGCAGATTTGTGTGATGTTGCCTCCATTTCAAAACATAACTCGGGCAATAATTTTATTTTAACCGTCATTGATATTTTCTCGCGTTATGCGTGGGCTCAACCTTTAAAAACTAAAGAAGAGAAAGGAGTAGCAAAAGCATTCTAAACAATTTTTCGAGAAGGTCGCATTCCAAAAAGAATTCAGAGTGATCAAGGAAAAGAGTTTGAAAATCAGCATGTGAGAAGATTATTTGAGAGGCATGACATTGAGTTGTTTAGTGTAAAGAGTGCTTATAAAGCTGCACTCGTTGAACGTTTTAATCGCTGGTGGCGACATTTTACTGCCAACTTGACACAAAATTGGACAAAGGTTCTACAAGATACACTCCATGCCTACAATCACTCTATCCATCGTTCTATTGGACTCAGACCAGTAGATGTAAATGCTGACAATGTAGATAAAGTGCGCGAATCATTCCGACGTAAACGCACTCATGTGAAAAGTGATGTGAAAATTGGTGATAAAGTTCGTATCTCAAAAGTGAAATGTGTTTTTGCTAAAGGGTACCTTCCGAATTGGACAGAGGAGGTATTTACAGTATCAAGGATTAATTAAAAAGACTCTCCGACCACCTACAAGTTGAAAGAATACGATAATGAAGAAATTGAGGGTAGCTTTTACCGCGATGAGATTGAGGTAGTCACTGAAAGTGAAACATATTTGGTAGAGAAAATCATTCGATGTAAAAAACGGCAAGGTGAAGAATGGTGTCCTGTTAAATGGACTGGTTATCCTTCAAGTATGAACTCTTGGATGCGTCGTGCCGACATCTTTCATCTAAGTGATCGACAGTGATTCATGCAAAGTTGTAACTAACAATGTTTAGGGTTTGAGCTATGAATCCAACTGCCTCATTTTATTCACGACCCTCCTATGTAAGTGGTGGAGGACAAATTTACATCGGCGCTCGCCGCCAACGTGGAGGTAGCATACTTGGTGCACTGAAATTTGTTGTAGCACCTCTCATATCCAATGTCGGTAGATCTTTAAAACGAAATGTTTTAAGTAATGCCGTTGGCTTTGCTGGTGATGTTGCTAGTGATCTTTCCAGAGGTAGAAGTTTTAAGAGCAGTTTGTTGAATCGTGGGAAGGAACGCGGTTTAAAAACATTGAAGCAGACCTTTGCTGGTGTTACTCAAGGAAAGAAATCACCTAAACGAATGAAAAAATGAAGGAGGAAACATCGCGGAGCTGGTAAGGTGCGATCTTCAGTCAAAAGGCATTCACGCAAACGTCGCAGAGGCTCTAATCATTCATCAGGCGCTAAACGACGACGCTGCCATAACTTCTAATCATGGAGTGTAAAACTTCCGGTTTTTGTTTGTTCGATCAACAAGCCATACAGACAGATATTCTTAGTTCAAGTATTGTAGATTATCATCCTCGAACAGCTGAGAATGCTGGCCCCATTGAATTTGTTATTCCTGGTGGTAGTGATGACTACATAGATTTGAGTTATGCGATGGTTGATTTGAGGTTTAGAATTCAGCAAGCAGATGGAACTGCTATTGACGATACACATAAAGTTGGACTGAACAATTTACCATTGACTACATTACTTCGTGATGTTTCTCTAACGATTGGAGAGCAGCAGGTGGAAGGTGGTCAAAGCGATTATCCCTATAAATCATATTTCAATCATGTATCACAGTTTCATCCAGCAGCACAAAAAAGTCATTTGGAAGCCATGGGATGGTACAGAGATGAAGCAGGAAAATTTGATGTTGAAACAAACAGTGGCTTTGTAAAGCGATCTGCTATGATTAAAGATAGTAGAGTATGTCAGCTATATGGTCCGCTGAATTTAGACTTCTTTAGACAGTCAAAGTTTTTACTCTGTAATACCAGCATGCGACTCAAGCTGACATTGAATAAGCCTGAATTTGCGCTGAATGCATTTGATAAAGTTGACAATTTTAGAATTCATGTGGAAGATATTGCACTTTACATTCGTCGAGTAGTACCGAATCCAAGTGTCATTAGAGGACATGCTGAAGGTCTTAACCGCCAAAATGCCATTTACCCCGTTCAGCATACAAAGCTTCTCACCTTTACAATTCCTAAAGATCAAAAGAGTTTCATGAAAGATGGCCTCTTTCCATCGGAAGCACCGAAGCTCCTCATGGTGGCAATGGTTGAAAATGATGCATTTAATGGTAATATAAAGAAGAATCCTTTCAATTTTAAACACAATCAGTTAAGTGAAATTGCTTTACGTTTAAATGGTGTGAGTCATCCTGGTCCACCCTAAAAAACCAGATTTTGCTGCGGATCAATTTATGCGCAGTTATGTTGATTTTATGGATGTCTTTGGCTTTTACAATACGGATGACACCAACGGACTCACTATGAAAGAGTTTAAGAGTGGATATACTATTTATGCATTTGATTTGACTGCTGACAGCGATATTAGTGCCCCCTATCGTCAAGCGAACGTGCCTCATAATATTCGTTTGGATTTGACGTTCAAAAGAACACTACCTGAGACGATCAATGTATTAATTTATGCAGTCTTCGATTCAAATATTGAAATTACAAAGTATCGTGACGTGATTCTTCAGTATAATCGTTAATGAGTTGGTTGACTTCTGACGATATTAAGACTAAAGTGCAGCGTAATGCAGACGAAGCGACGTTGAAAGCTTTCGATAATGTCTATTCACTCGATACCTTACCACCTGCAGTAAATCACTATCCCATCTTTATTGTGCTAAACACTCATTCGCAGAATTTAGGCGGTGAGCATTGGAAAGCGATCTTTATTGGAGAAGACCGACGTGGTGAACTATTTGACTCTCTTGCTCAACCTCCAAATATACCAACACAGCAGTGGTTGAGAAAACATACGCGTCAATATCAGCGAAATGAACGCATACTACAACATCCACTTTCATCAACGTGTGGTGCTTTTGTACTGTACTTCATCTTAAAACGTTTACATGTATCTCGATTTGTATCTGTTATTCAAAACTTTTCATGTAATCCATCCTCTAATGAAAAAATGATTTGTAAGTTCTATCATGATTTGAAATAAAAACATCATGTTGGAAAAATTGTTTTTTATTTTACAATCCGCTGGGTACGTACATACTCGATGAGATAGTCTAGGATTACATTTGCTTGTACATGAGATTTTAATCCAGTAATGATCACTTTACTATTATGAAAGATTGCCACATGCACAGGTAACCAACAACTAATGAGAGCTGCAGGAAAAAGTTCGGGTTCATAACACAAATTGTAACTGCTGGTACGAATCTTCAAAAATGATACACTTTCACTCAATTGAGTAGAGATCACCATATTGTCCACAGTCAGATTCGACATCACACACCTCTCCCTCTTCCATATCCGACGTAGTAGTCTTTGTAGCTCTAAGCGCATTGACTGCGCCGATGAATGAGAAAGGGCGCCGAGAATCTGTACAGTCCCATTTGGGAAGAGTTGAAGATTCCGTGAATTGTTCATCTTCACCACTAACATTTGAGGTCGGCCCGGGTAATACTTGCTGTTTGGAAGGTGTTGGTGTAATGTTGTGAGATCGATTTTGGTGTAGAGTCTGAAGCGACGGAGAATGTTGACGATGGTGTAGCGATGGCGCTTCATGATGAAAGAATGAGTAAATTGAGCAATGTACCTTCCTTTTATACTTTTCCCAACTACCTTGATGAAATGTGAAGTTAGTATGAAGTTGGGAATGATAGAGTTGAATTCGCCGATTGTTGACGCGCAGCCAGATGCGATTTCCAATACGTGAATGTCTTTTCATATAGAAGTATTTCAAATCCTTCATGATATGATGTAGAGATTGAAAATGACGATAAGATAAAGCAAACTCTCTTCTCACATTTCCAGTTGAATCTTTGAAATAGACGTTTCGATCATGATCCGTTTCAATACGTTGTAGGGAATCTAATTTCCAACTCATGGTGCGTGGTAGTCATGTCTGATTAAGATTTGCATAGTAGGGCGATGAACTCACGACGAGTAAATGTCATGATGGAGCGATGTATGTATCTTCCATACTTCTCCCAATTGTATTTGCGAAATGAGAAACAGTTTGCGGAATGAGAATGGCAGATTTGAATTTCATTCTTGCGACGTTGAAGCCAAACTTGATTACCCAAGGAGATGAATCTTAATGTTTCAAAATATTCCAAATCCCTCATGATATCATTGAGGTTGACAAATTGTCGCCATGTTAATGTAATACCTCTTGATGAATGACCATGAGAATTTTTGAAATGTACGTTTCCATCACGATCAACTCTGATATATTGTAGAGAGTCCAAAATCCAAGTCTTCATGATGTTATGCAAAGTCGCAGATCAGCAATATAAAAATGTCGTTTTATCATATTTTGCTTAGCAATGCGGCTACAAAGAGATTTGCTAGTAATCGAGCCGCACTCGTTTCTAGTCCCATTGATCATACACAACAGCTAAATGGAAATTGGGAAGTGGGTGTCACTCAACTTGTTTATAGCAACTGTGTCTATACTTTTGATCATGAGGTGATGACTATTAATATGAGACGCACAGCTGCTTACCAATGTGAAAAGGGCTGCCGAGTATACATTCCACAGTGGCCAAAGAAAGATCTCTTATCATGTAAAAAGTTTATATATGATTTCTTGAATAAAGCGAGTAAACATATTGTCCAATTTACTCCGCACAATGATGATCATAATTATGTACATCATGTAGTTGAGAAAGATTGGATTGTTGGTTTAAGTCCAAGTTTAAGAAATCATTTAGGTTACCTCGCTAGCGCCTTAACAAGCTATGATAATTGTAATGTTAATTACCACATAAGTGGTCATAAACAGTTAATATATCGAGAGGAAGCTTATTATGTAGATCTTATTCCAAGAAATGAGAAGACGTTGGTGAAGAAGATTGTGATTAAGCCAAGAGAGACAAACATGACTCCTGAAACATTATTGAAGAAATTTAATTATCTCCTTCGAGTTGATGGTAAACAAGTGGCAACATTGACTTATATCAAATCATCTAATCATATTGCAATAAGTAAATTAAATGATGATGATCTAGTATTAGTTTGTTCAAAAGATTTTCATCAGTTCTTACGACATCATTCTGCAGCTGTTCATGGAAAATTTGATATGCAACATTTACCATGTGAAAGGTCAAATCAATTTGATACAGAATGGACCGTATCTTTATACAGAAAGTGTGTAGAGCCTTTCGGTGGTATCTTACATGAAACAAGAGTGTCGATGCCTCGCATTATTACTTCGGTTAAATTGGTTGTAGATTATTTAAATGAAGTGATTAATGAGCAACATATTTCATTTTCTGAAAAAGAAGGTGTTTTGTCTCTCACTATAAGTGGAAAAGGTATTGAACTAATTATGGATAAAACTCTAATGGACATTTTGGGTTTTGATCAAAATATCTTTAAAAGTGGTACTGTAACCAAAGCTAGCGCAGACATGTCGCTATCGCGTCGTATTAACTATTTTCAGATATATTCCAATATTGGTGAAGATGTACGTGTGGGAGATGTTGAAGCTCCATTGCTAGCAATGATACCATACCAGCCAAAAAGCTGCAGTATTTTATCTGAGCATACTTTCAAGAAAGTACATTATACAAAGCTGAAATCAAACTACATCCCACAAATTGATATTGCAATTTATGACGATACTGGTGCGTTGATTCCTTTTCATAAAGATGCTGTGACAAGTATCACACTCCATTTCCGAATGAAGAGTCAATGCAAAAGTATGCTAATATATTTTTCCAATGTGAATAATATGGAAAGTGAAAATAAAGACTCGTTTCTAATCTACTTACCCAGTAATGCTTCTATGAATAAATTTCCCAAAAATAAACCATCAGACTATCGAGTAGAATTAAATCGCCCACTACATTTAGAAGGTGAATGGGAGGTTGGCGTTTCTAGTATTTGCTATGATAGCAATATTCAGAATGTGAATGATTTGGAAGAAATGATATTGACTCCTCGCACCCATGATGGAATAACGATGAATAATGCATTCCAGTTCCCATACAATTTAACATCAGATGGAAAGTGGAACTATGAATGGATTCAGATAAAATCAGATTATTATGGTGCATTTGGGAATGAGAAAATTATTAAGGCGTTCAATAGTGGTAATACTTCCATCATGAAGAATAAAAATCAGAAAGCTTATGAGTTTACTATCTATCATTGGAGTGGGAGACAGTTCCTTCGCTTTCATTCTTTTACTAAAGGTCTTACACTGAGGTTGGATAATGAATTCTATCCACATCTCGGTTTTGGCCATGGACTACATCTAACGTCAATTGCTACTGCAAATGTTAAAAAAGTTTATTCAAATCGAATCAACAAATTTCATTATAAATTTAAAATATTTGATGAAGATGTTGTAGAATGCGAAGAACGCATCATTTTGAAAAAGCGTGGTGTTCAACCTTTATCACTTATTGAGTTAGTAAAACGATGGAATGAGACTGTGGGTAAGAAGTATGGAGAGAAAATTATGGCGGACAAAAATAATTTGGTTATTCAGAAATATAATGACAAACTTACAGTTTATTTCTCTCCAACCTTGCGTCATTTTGTAAGACATCCAACCCCTATTATTGGAAGCGGTCTGGTGTATGCTTCTCATGAATATCACACTAAAGCTGATTCAGTTAATGATGAATGGTGGGTTGACATCTATGGCGATCGCATCAAGAAAATTTACCAGTCTTATGAAGAATCTAAAGTTGCTATCAATATAATGCCGCGTCTATATCATACAGTTGAAAGCTTCATTCATGTAGTAAATCCTTATATACAACAGAAGTTGAAGCATGTGATGAAAAGTAAATATGATGTAAAGACACACAACATTTCGTTTTCAATTGAAAATCAACGCGTTGTTCTGAAACTGGGTGATGACATTCAATGTCAATTGAGTAAAAATTTGAAAAAACTCTTTGGTTTTTCAATGCTACAAACTGTGTTTACTGCTGCGCATACGATTGGTATAGAAACACCAATGACACTTGATAAACATGAACAGCACCTTTACATTCAAAGTGATTTGATTCTACCTATTTCTGTTGGTGAGAAAAAAGAATACATTTTACGCGATTTCATTCATGATAAAGACGCTTCATATGGAATAGTCGAGAAGATGTTTGAATCTATTTTCTGTCATCCCGTCGTCAAACAAACTATACCCTCTATTGCTATCAAAATTACCAATGGTTTACAAGAGTGCATCCATGTGAAAGATACTAAATCCCTCGTAACTTTAGTGTTTCGGAAAACAAAGTGAAGTCATTGTGATATGTTTATTGAAATAAAAATATGTATATGAAAAAGTCTTTTCACAGATATAGGGGGAATGAGCTGACTGTAGGCATAATTCACAAGGAAGAAACGGTCTCATGCGATACATAAAATAACCATGTATATCTACAAAAAGCAACATCAAAATACTGAGTTAAAGTTGATTATGTCAATACATCTCCTGAATGTGGTAGCGTGAGTTTTATTCTTTTGGGTGGAGGTATGTTTGTGTCAGGATGTCCATGTGGAAGAGATGTGTTATGTCCTATCCAACACCTCTTATCTTCCCATGCTGAAAGTGCTCGTTTCTTAAACGTGTGCGTTTTCACAGTATGAACTTGAGATTTTAAGATTGTCATATTGACAAACGTTATAGTTTTATTTTTATAGGCCTTCTTATAGGACCGATGTTTCATTTTGTGAACAATGGATTTTGATATACCTTTAGCACGCTTAATACTATCTGCACAATCTTTTAATTTCATGGAATACATTCTAGGACGGAGGAGAATCATTTCATTTATTTCCTTTCCTGCTGTTTCATCCTTAAAACAACCAAGTTTGGCTTTATTCTGTATGGAATAGAGTGGATGAGTGGGATTGTAGTTAGATGTGTCGAAATATTTTTCTAATGACTTGCCTACTTCATTAAAATTTAAATCTTTTTGAGTGGTAATTCCTAAAAAGAAACTATCTGTATCACCACCCAGCAAGCGAACCTCTTTTACGAGAGGGCATGGTTTTAATATTTTGTAGAAGAGTTGATACATTTCAAGCTTGGAATAATCTAAAACGGCTTGCCCAATATAGATGGGTTTGCACAACTCAACTTCTGATTTTATCATTTTAACACCTACAAGATCCTCATCGATGATGTCTCTATCAATGAAAAGAGGTGATGAGGTCAATTTGTGATATTTTTGTTCATCAACGACTAGTTTGTAGTTCATACGTTTTCTAACATCCTCCATGGTCTTTCCGAAAAGACTGTTATTCTTATATTTATAAAAATCCTTTTCAAAATTATTTTGGGCGAGTGCACGTTTTTGACTGTTACTATCTATGTAGGGTTTGAGGAAGGCTTTCTGTCTAAATTTGATAATGCGGTAAACTGACTTTAGAAGCATGCCCATTTCTAAATAGAATTTTAGTATGCAGAAGTGTACGAGATAATTTGTCTTATCATATTGTGTGAGTAAAAGTTTGCGGCATGGTTTGTACCTTGGCTGTCTACACTCTGTTAAGTTATTATGAAATTGTGACATGAATGGTGAAAACATATCTTCAGTCACTTCACCAGATTCAGGTGCGAGTGGGAAATCAGCAGTTTTATTTTTAATGCTATTTGGATAAATCAAATCCACTTCAAAATATTATCCCCAATCACCTTCATCTGGAATCTTCAGTATGTTTGAAGGGTTGGAGTAATACTCAAGCTCATCTTGATTTAACCAACTAAACTCGGAATGAGGTAGTGGTTTAGACAGTGAACTGCCATATAAATTATTTTGGTCATAGTACTTTAGGTGGATATGATCATCACCTACTGTTTCAGATTTTATATGATGTTTATTTACAAATGTGAGACCACCGCGTATTCCGCGCTCAAATATATTATACATCTCCGGGTCTTGTAAGAGATGAATGGTCTCACCAGTCATTTTAAAGGCTGATTTAAAGGACATGGCTGGTAGACTGACAAAGTGGACAGGATCTAATTTGTCTTCTTCTAATGCCACTCGTCGAAATTCCTGAAAGACATCAGCCAGCAAAATGACATCTAATTCTAAGTAAGCGATCATATAATCGCCAAACGTTTTACAATCAAATTTTAACCATGCCTCTTGAGCATGTTCATAATCTTCTACTGGACAATCTTCACCCGTCAAATCGTTTTGGAATTTGTCAATGGAAGGAAGGGTTGTTTCATTTAGTTTAGACATTGAGCTAAAATACGCATAAGGAAAGACTCCTTTGCGAGTGATTATTTCATCCGTTAAGTTTGGATAGTGTTTCTTTAAAGTTTGACTATGGGGAAGAAACTTGAGATTACGAACGAGAGAAGCTAGTGACGCTGACATGAATTGGAATGAATCTAAAAATTTTATTTCGAAGAAGACTGTCTTATTTTCTTTAGTTTTATCTACTGGTACTTTTGCTGTCATTGCCATGAATTTTTCTCTCGTTTGCGCTATTACATTAAACTGCCACGATTTCATCTGGCTCAACCCTCCTTTTATGAGCATATGACTGTCATAGCCCTTAAAGTTATGAAAAATGACGGGTAGTACACGACGTCTCAACCTAAGTGAAAAGTTACATTTGGAGCAGAGTGCGTTTCTAAATTTACCAGTGATGTGATCATGATCACGCACTTTCTTAATTTTATCGTCATCAAACGTTTTATGACATTTAGGACAGGATGTGCAACTTTCAAAATTTTGTTTGTCTTCATCTGACATATGTAGTGACTTACGCTGCAATTGGGAATCATATGATTGTTGAAATTTAGCAGCTTTATCGAGAAATTCTAGAAATTTTGAAATGCAATCTTCACCTTGCCAAGTATGCATTTTGTTTTGTCTATTCCTAAAGTGGTCATGCCACACTTCATAGCAGGATATGGCTGCTGGCTTGTGGATGATATCATCAATGTAGCATTCTATGTCTGCGTAAATGACACGCAGGGGACTTAATTCGTCACCATTATCCCTATGTGAAAATATTTTATCTTTGGGCATGCGTTCCATTTGTAATTTACCTCGCTTGCACCATTCATAGTGAGTTTCAAATTTATCTTTACTCCAAAAGGAGCGGATGCAGCGGTCGCATACAAAATGTTCACCTCTATTAGAGTGCCCCAAGTGAGTGTACAAGCGAGAGATTTTGGGAATACCACAGTAGTGCCATTCCTCGCTATCATCTTGTTTTACTAATAAGAGGTTGACTACACGTTCATAAGAAGTTGAACGTGAATTATAGCGGGCACCCTTCAACCCCTTCTCCCACACGTGAACGACAATTTTAATCTTATTATGTTTTTCGAACGTTTCTACATCTTTGATTTTCATGTTGTTACTATCACAACCTTCAAAGTCTAGTTTATTCTCCCACTGTCTATAGCTATAGGTATGATTTCGATTCGCGTTGATATCATTATAGTGAAGGATGGATAGGACTGCATATTTGAAACACTGTGATTTACAATCGACATTGATGACAGCTTTCTTATTATACAACGTTTTTGGTAGTTTAAATGTGCCTCGAGCTGCATGACTTTCTAATAGGGAAATTTTTAATATGGCTGAGTCCACACCATCAAAAATGAGAGCGCTGTCGCGTTGATTGAATTTATCTACATTTGATTTTAAACATTGAATGTGAAAATTTAGCCAAGACTCGCAGTCTACAACTTCAGTTGCGGAAGAGGAAGGAACATGAAACTGTATTCTCTCCGTCACTTGACCCGTTTGAAAATCTATCTTAATATATTTTAGTTTAAGGTAGATGAGCGCCTTCATTCTAAAATTGTCTAAATTGTTGAAGAGCGCTTCGATAATGTTAGAATTTTGAAGGAGCCACTCAGGAAAATCTACTATTTGAGTATTGGACTCCATGCAGCAGTCGCGTACTAAATTATTATGTGAAACATTAATGAGGGAGATGGTAGAGGTACCGTTGGTGTAGTGATCATTTGCATGCGTGTGTTGAAGTCTGTGCGAAGATCGCTGAAAGTGACTATCAAAAGAAAGAGGGCACAAATCGCAAGGAAAGGAGATGTCATCGTCAGAATCAACTTCACCTCCGGAGATTGACGCCGCTTTGCGTTGACACACACGTTGTTTGATGTGTCGAAGGAGACTGTGCTTCCTTGTAAACATATGTCCGCAGTCGGCACATTCCCACTCGTTGCCTTGTCGCGAGAGTCCTGAGCTGGAACTCACATCACCTGAAAGAGAAATCACTCTATCATCTCTGTTCAAGTCTCAGTGTATTGTTACAACCTACTTTGACTCAACAACTCTAAACTTTCCTCGAGAAGGGAGGGCGTTGGTGATGAAGTTGATGCCTGAAATTGAGGAAGATGCTATTAGCCACACGTTTGAGGGAGATGAGTGAAGAAATTTTCAACTTACCATTTCAACGAAATCGAGTTTCAGGTTGATACTTCAACAAGATAGAGATTTCACGAGAGAGCAGTTCACTTGTACACCTCAAATATAGAATTCGCCAGAGAACACTTCACTTATATGTCACAAAGACAGAGTGAAATGACACGAATGTCACTTTACATATATACTTTCGTATTCATCATTCATTGGCTGTTCATTCTGATTGGTTGCTTGTTGATACTTAAGAATTAGAAAACATTTCAAAGTTATTATTCACAGTCAATATGACAAGCCGTCCGACAACACAAAACACAAAATTCTCTTCTCCATCCTCAACACCAAAGGCGCTCGTTGCACCAAACGCTCCAACGAAGGGGAAGGTAGAGAAGGTGTACCGACTGGACAATATCAGAAAGTTGTCATTACCAGCGGACAACGAAGAGAGTGTATGTGAGAAGGAGTGTCCGACTTAACAGGCGTGAGGTGGAAGTATCTCCAGTACGATACTGACGATGTGATGGAGATCACCAGCACCAAATTCCTCCACCAATTATGGGAGTGGTACACCCCTAACTCCCAGCCACGAACTATGGCGGAGTGGGAGTATATCGACAAAGTGAGGCTCGCAGTGGAAGAACGATTAAAGCAAGTGAACTGTTTTTGTTATCTATGTGAAGCCAGACTCTGGGACGATATTGACGATGAAGACCTTTTGAAATACATGCCATAATAAATTTTTATTTCGTATTATCTTTGCTTTCATACTGACTTACTTGAACGGGGCTTCAGTGGATGATTTAACCATGTATACTTTTTCATTTGGAAATAGTAGCACACTTAGTTTAACTTGTAAATCTTATAACATTTCATATGGGTGATGATGGTAGATGAAATAGTGTTAAATAAAATTAAGATAGCTTACACCTCTGATACAGGGATGGCAATCGACTGCGATCCATGTGTAAAGAGCTTGTTAGACTACGGATGGGCTTAAGTGGATGATTTAACCATGTATACTTTTTCATTTGGAAATAGTAGCACGCTTAGTCTAACTTGTAAATCTTAAAACATTTCATATGGGCGATGATGATAGTTGAAATAGTGTCAAATAAAATTAAGATAGCTTACACTTCTGATACAGGGATAGCAATCGACTGCGATCCATGTGTAAAGAGCTTGTTAGACTACGGAAGAGAGAAGTGTGTTATGTTGCGTGTGGCGCGTGAGTGTCCTCCCATTTCATTCCATTCATCAATTCGTCTCATTGATAGAGACAGGTAGAACTCATGGTTCTCATAACGTATGCAATGGAAAGTTTTAGGCAACCTTCGACAGTTGGCTAAATGTCGCCCTGGCGCGAATGCATACTACGTTGAGACAGAGGCAATCATTTGCAAACATGACGCAGAGAGGTTAAACAAGATTGACCATTGCCGAATGTCCCTTGCGGTATACATAGCTACGGGTTTCACCGCCGCCCTTTACAGGAACGCCCGTCGAAAGGAAGTATTACACCGAACTTCATTTGCAACGTTCAAGTTGACTGATAGCAGATTCAACTTAATGATAGTATTCGCCAGTCCGAAGACTGCCCAGGGCAAACCGCGTGGAGGTTCTATCATGTCTATCATGGTGGCCCTTAAGAGAGCCGATGGTTCATTCTCGGGGTGTGAATTTAAGTTGACTATTGGCTGGAATAGTCAATGGGTATGACGGTTAGATTGTCATAGACCCTATACCGCCTAGGGCGTGCTGGTGCATCTGGCACCTTTCGGATGCAAGTGGTATTTGGAGTCCACACCCCATCCGTCCAAACGATCTTCTTGATCTTCCCCTTCTTATCATCCTCTTCATCCCACTCGTCGAGGATGATGAACTCGGGAATGGCGTTGTCTTCATCGATGAAGACGGGAATGCTGTTGGCAGGAGACGTTGCTTCCATCGTGACTTGAAATTGAATGAGAAGCGCTACAATCTTCTGGCTTATATAGGGTTTTCAACAATGAATTGCTCAACAGCGAATCAGAATGCTTCAGGGATAGCAATCGACTGCATGACGTTCAAGTTGACTGATAGCAGATTCAACTTAATGATAGTATTCGCCAGTCCGAAGACTGCCCAGGGCAAACCGCGAGGAGGTTCTATCAAATCTTGCCCCATGGTGGCCCTTAAGAGAGCCGGTGGTTCGTTCTCGGGAGTAACGTCATCTTACACCCTACCAATTCTGCTGAGAGAGTCTTTGACTCTCTCTTTGGTAGCAGTGTCGACTTCCACACTAACTGGCACATGGCTAAAAAGTGGAATGTAGCGCCATTCCGTTGGATTGACAACAGTTGCTGTCATCGGATTGCCAATCCGAGCAAGATTATTGTGGACTCTGTCTTGCTCCTCTAGCCTGACAAACTCCTCAAATAAATTTCGCGGCCTTAACTGCGGTCCGCGAGGAGAGCTGACTTGACTGTTCGGCGTCTGCATGATTGAAATGAAATGAAATGAGAGGCAGTGGTTTATATACCCCTCTAACGCGACGCAACGTTCAAGTTGACTGATAGCAGATTCAACTTAATGATAGTATTCGCCAGTCCGAAGACTGCCCAGGGCAAACCGCGTGGAGGTTCTATCATGTCTTGCCCCTAGGTGGCCCTTAAGAGAGCCGATGGTTCGTTCTCGGGAGTGAATTGATGGGGTGGTGAAGGCGGGCAAAGATCTGCAATGAAAATGATATGTATTAGAATAGGATATACTATCTTATTTACTTTTCACTTACCAAGTTAGCCATCCTTTGGCAGTCTCGCGCGCTTCCGAATAGAAAATTTGTGGAGATGGCCGCGCATTCTCAGGCTGGCATGTAGGCATTTTTTCGTCGGATGGCCGTTATAGCAAATTATTGACTCGTCCAGATTTTGATTGACGAGTACTTCGCCGTCCAAATGATTATCCCGAATAGGGATGTGAAACTCAAACAACCTATCCTCATTCACACGATTCCACTCATCCCACATGCGCTCCAACTTCTCAAACGCCTGCCTCTCATCACCCCGCCGAGCCACAGTCCTCTCCAACTCAACATTCCTCGCTCTCAACACACTCATCTCCTTCATCATCTCCTCAAACTTCGCTTCTGCATCTCTCATTCTTCTCTCCGCAGCACTCGCCCTCTTCTCACAGTCATCATTCTTCTCTTCCAACTCTCGCGTCTTATTCTTCAAATCAGTCACACTACGCCTCATTCGAATATTCTCATCCGCTACCTCCTTCGACTTCAGTTCCTTCTTTTTCAACTCATCCAACTCCTTCACAACTTCATCCTTCACCTTCTTCAAACTTTCATACTTATTTACCAACAAATCATGCGCCATCTGCTGCGACACATGCTTTCCTGCATGTCACGCGCCACCTCGCCGACTGCATACGAATCCCACCACTCTTCACTTTTGGGGAAGATGAGCTCTTCGGGGGGTCGGTGATTACAATGTTTGACACCTCCGACGACGAAGAGCTCAACTTCCTCACACGCTTCCTCACACGCTCCCTATCTAAATCCACATCATCCTCATCATCACTCTCAAGCACTCTCTTTCGCCCAATCTCAGCCTCCAACGACGCAACTGCTCTCGCCAACTCATCATTCTCAACAACATTCTCAACAACATTCTCAACCTTACCCTCTCGCTCTATCGCGAACATTCGCTCCCTCTCTTCAACAATCAACTGCGTGAATCTCAAGTCATTCACCAAACCTCCACTACAGTCAGCATGCACTCTGTAAAAACGCGCCTCATCCTCATCACCCTTCAACACTCTACACTTCACACACGCAACCCTATTCAAGATAATCATGTGGTCGGTGCCCGCCTTCTTCACATGCGCCTTGGCGTCTGCACTGCGATTTACTCGACCGCACACACACATTTTGATATGGAATTTACGATTCTTATCGTTTGCCATGCCTGAGATTTTATCGTTAACTGTAAGATAATGAAATTTGTATAAGTTTAGAATCATGTAGTACAGTCATATTCCTAAAGCATTACACTTAGTCAGGAATGATAGATTTGAGTGTAGTGAGTGGCACTCGATCCCGTCGACAGCCCGAAGGCCTTGTACTGATCACTAGGGAAGTGAGAGATCTTCCCCGATACCCGCTCTTTACAGCTGAAGACATCATTGTCACTGCCCCGAAGTGGTAACAGCAACGCCGAGTCAAAGGTAGTGATCAGTAGCTGGGATCTAACCCCTCAAAGCTGCCTTAGACATAGTTAAATTTCAAATCTGATAGCAGATTTGAACTCAGCATACTTAAAAACCTTAGTCTACATGTTAAAACTTTGAAAAAACTGAAAATTAAGAATTTTTAAAAAATTCCGCATTTTACTACTCATACTACTTTTAAAAAATTTTATCAGTAGTAAAGACACTATCAAACTCTATCATACAAACTTTGAAGTAAGAAGATAGCTTGCCTACTTCAAAAGATAGAGTCCTTTGAAACACCCGATATCGGGAGCTCAGAGCGACGACCGTCGCTTACCTCGTCTTTCGATGAAGTGATCAGACTTACGTTGTCGGGGGTTTATATATGCTCGGAAGAAAACTTAAAATGGCTCTATCTCCGAAAGTATTCATCGTAGTGACATGCGGTTTGTTGCAAACGATTCGTCTCATCATTCTCTATCATATAACACCTGAACCATTCTCATATGACCACGGGAAGTCGGTCCGTCAGCACATGTCCATGTAACATGCTACAAGTGAAAAAATTCCTAAGTGTGAGAGCTCCAGTGTGGTAAAAATTTTGAAAAATTTAAAAGTTCCGAATTTCGACCTGGGACCTTTACCAAAACATTTTTCATAAAATTTCACTGACCCCCCTCCCCCCTCGTTCGGAGAAATTTGATGAAAAATGTTTTGGTGAAGGTCCCAGATCGAAATGACACACTTTGGAAAATTTTCAAAATTTTACCCATACAAAGCCACTCTGACACTTAGGATTTTTTCAGGTGAGCTCCGACCTAAAATCTTAAATGGCGTCTCACATCTAAACGAAGGTAGATATGAACAAGCCGTTTCTTTCACTGAATTTGTCTCACTCTTAGCTTTCAAACGAGCTATTGCACGACAAAATCCGTCCACTAGAAGCCAAGATCGAAGCTAGCTCTCCCGAGGGGGGGGGGGTCAGTGAAATTTGATGAAAAATGTTTTGGTGAAGGTCCCAGGTCGAAATGACACACTTTGGAAAATTTTCAAAATTTTACCCATACAAAGCCACTCTGACACTTAGGATTTTTTCAGGTGAGCTCCGACCTAAAATCTTGTAACAGCTCTAACTTTTGAACGGCTGGTCCGATTGACTCGCGGCAAAAATGGCGTCGAGCAGTTTTTTCTCCTCTTTCAAACGAGTAGCTGTAAGACAAAATCCGTCCACTAGAACCAAAGTTAGAAGATTGCTGTCGGGGGGGGGGGGGTGGAGGTCAGTGAAATTTGATGAAAAATGTTTTGGTGAAGGTCCCAGGTCGAAATGCGACACTTCGGAAAATTTTCAAAATTTTACCCATACAAAGCCACTCTGACACTTAGGATTTTTTCAGGTGAGCTACAACAGTCCACCCTCCCAACCTGGCCGGCACACCACGCCAACCTGGACAGCACATCACCGCGCGCTATACGACGGTCGGCCAGAGGGGGGGGACGTCAGCGAACCTTTCGGACTCACTTGGCCGGCACACCACGACACTCTGTCGTTCCAGAGGGGGGGGGAGTCAGACTCAAAGCACCACGGCGGCCGACCACGACACTCTGCCGTTCCAGAGGGGGGTTGTCAGCGACGGCGGCCATCTTGCGCTATCCAGAAGTGGAGTTTTACTTACTACTCCTACATAGTCCATTAGCTAGACCTGGCAGTGAACAGCAATGCGAGATTTTAATTTTTTTGCGATACTTCTTTCAGAGCAATCAAAATAATACTATAATCATCATATGGAAAAGTTTGTTTGGATTCTTCATGTCACTCGCTGAAATGACACATGCATTAGCACTGTTATTGTCAAATGATTGTGTCATGATGTCTGAATTCATAGGCATTGATAATAGCATGATATACATGATATATTGCATTTTGCAGACATAATGTGATCCTGCTGCACTGCCCATAGAAAATTGTAAAAGCATCGTTGACTTAGGAAACTAGAGATACTCCTTTATTAAATGCTATGTACACACGTACATGTAGCCTACTAAGCAATAATCAGCTTGTAATTGTCGTGAATGAAAAGTAGTTTATCGACATTCACGTGACTCAGTTGTGATCGTCGACTTGTGACAACCAATCCCAACTTAGAAAATAGTCTTTCGACAGAAGTACTCGTCGGTCCTCTCTATCACATCGTTCTTCCATTGGATCGTCGTTATGCGTGAAGGATCATATTTAATGCTCTACTAGAAAGAGGATATTAGATAATATATTGCTCTTCATAAAATATGTCTGAGCAAGTCTAGAAGTACGAAGTATGTTCCGAAAACAAAGGTCACATCAGTTTACGTCATCACTGTATGATTCAGGAATGTCAAAAAGAAGTCAGTTTGTCCTCAAAAAAGAAGGATTTTTGCATGAAGAGCATTACTTCATGATTCATTAATTCATTAAGTTGATAGAAATTTTGCTGCAGAAAACACTGAACGGCGCGCCGGTCTGAATTGACCGGCGGCGCGCGGCGCTGGCGCACACGTCTATGTGAGTAGGTCGAATCATTCGTTGGTTTCCTTAATGACGCGTTCGGTTATTTTATGGCTAGTCTCCTCTGTCATCCTAGCTATCACGTGCAGGTCAACTTTGCATAAACCTTTGACTTTGCCTGTCCACCACATCATGGATCGGTTTTATGACTGTTGCCATTCGCGATACCAAACAGCACGATCTTCACCGGACAATGATCTTCCATGCGGCAGATGTGGCCGAACATACCCAGTTTGCGCTTGTTGATCATCTACACAAGCCGTAACTTTGGTTCTACTCTTCTCAAAACGTCTTAATTGGTGGTGCGGTGAAACCATCTAACATCTGAAATTCTTCGGAAGCACCACCACTTAAAGGCATCGAGACTCCACTTATTCGTCTTTATCAAGGTCCACGTTTCCGAAGTAAGCATCAGCACTCTGGAAACACGCGATTGCAACACAGTGAATTATAGTTCTTGTGTTAATCATATGACCCCTCCATATTTTCTCAAAACCTGCTAACGTCACGAATGCCATGCCAATGCGCTGACGAATTTCATTGCACATCCCTTGCAATTCATCGGGATTCCAAGATACGTGACTTGTGGACTGTTTCGATTGGACTGCAGTTGGTCGAAAGCTATGCTTTTTCACTTGTCTCCACTATCACCAATCCCTTCGCTTTATCGGTGTTGATCTTACGACGGCCACATCTTCCTGCATCTGAAGAAACGAAGTTTAGGCTATTCTTCAGTTCTCACCAACTTTCACCCGAAAGTGTTATATCATCAGCAAGGCTTGGGTTGTTGATAGGCCGTCCTTGAATAGGCACCCTGTCGCATTGTTGTAGCACGTTCTAGGTATACAAAGCAGAGTAACAGATCAAAGGGGATCGCCCCCTGTCTGGAATCCTTGTCTGAACCAGTCACCAGTTTCATTTCCGAGTTCAACTGCATCATTGGCACTGTAGTACATGCTCTTCAAAATGTGGATAATCTTAGCATCCACTCCGTATGATGATCTTAGTACTGCCCACATGACGTCTTGCCGAATGTTGCCGAAAGCCTTGGAGAAATCGATGAAACAGACCATCAGCAAAAATCTGTTGCACAGCACTGCTGTCTGCGGAAGCCTGTTTGTTCATCTACCAGAATGGCTCGACAGAAGCTTTCAGACGCTCTTGGATGATCAGTAAGAACACTTTGAACACGTGATTTATCAGAGATAAGGTGCAGTGGTTGCTGCAGATGCTTAGATCTCCTTTCTTTGGCAGCGTCACTATAACCGACTTGCTCCATTCATCAGGAACCTTCTCTTCAGACTATGCTTGACTGCATATGATGAGCAACTCTTCTGTCAATTTTACTCCACCTACATGTAGCATCTCTCCTGTGATGCCATCTGTGACGGGAGGCTTGTGTGATTTTAGTTTCTTGGTCACTGTTTCGACTTCACACCCGAGTATTTCGTCAGTTCTGTCGTCGTCTTGGGGTGCCATCTCTTCGAGTTCTGTCACTACCAAAGTAAGTCACTACTGTGATATCATATTCATGCGTCTACGAATATAGGTCTCGGCAGTACAGTCCATCTGTCCTTGGTCTCGTCGTCTCCTTGGCCTGCAACAGGTGGCCATCGCGATCTAGCATATCGTTGCTTCGGCCCCAATTTTCTATTGATATCTCTGATCTGATCAGCAGATAGGCTTGGCACGTCTCTGCTTCAGCGCAGTCTGCTCAATCAGTCGGTATTTCTCCTGTAACCACATTTTCAAATCGGTTCGCACCGCCTTTCGAACTTTATTAGACTCGCCCCTGTATATTTTCATGTTCTCTTCAGACTGCAGTCTCCCATGTTTCGACTTTGCATTTCATCCGTAAATAGGAGTGTCCTTTGAAAGACTCCTTTCTGTCATTACCTCTCTGATTACCGAATACAGCCCAGTTGCTCTTACTTCCAACCTTTTTCCTCCGTTAGGTTAATCAACCAAACTTTAGGTGAATAAGGGCTAATTGGGATTATCACTGAGTCTATATTTATTTCATGAGTCTGGAAATTATCCTCAGAAAATGCGCGGCAGCCTGTACATACTGTGATGAGATGGCGGCTATTCAAAATTACATTGAATTTTGTGAATGCTTTTATAGTGGCTAACTCATTGGTGGACCTATATGTTTTTTCTGACGAATCTGTCTTCAAATTTCTCATATCCATACCGCAAATATTTCAAGTTTCTATTTATAATTTGTATCTACTATTCCATAGTATCAATCACATCATTCGTCTATGTATTTTTATTGGTACCACGATTTCCTACAGAGCAGACGGCAAAGAGTAAAACTGAGGAGCGAAATAAGCTCAACCGCAACAGTTCACTCGGGTGTGCCTTAGAGTGGTAAGCTGTCCCCATTTTTATTTGGGATACATATGAGCTACCTGAAACCCTTTCACTCAAATAGTTTGATGTCAAAATACGTAGATGATATTGTTGTGGCGCTGCCTATGACTTCAACCTTAAACCTTGAGGACACAATTAAACAAGAAATTGATAGCGTCGATCAATGGTGTCAATCTCATTGTTTATCTTTGAATTGTAGAACAACGCAAACTATGTTTGTCATAAGAAAATCTTTGATAATGCCACCTTCTGATATCCTATTTGAATCTTAAGATACTTGGTGTATTTTTATAGTGCTGATTTAGCATGGGACATGTTGTGACTCATATGCAAGAAAGCGAGTCAACGACTGCATATTCTAAAACGTCTAAAAATGTATCTGAATAAGAAAAAACTTATGCTGATAAACAATGCAACGGATTTATCAATATTGGAATACAATGGTGCTCTACTTGTCGGAATGAACAAAATATTCTCACTGCTCAGAGAAAATCGAGAAAGTGCGTCGACGTGATCATCGAATTATCTGTGGTATTGATCGCAAATGTGACCATTTCGTGCCAATCAACCTAAGACGAAACGCTTCCGCAATAATGGTTTTTTGCGTAATAGAAGATACAGAAAATCTGTTACACACGTCACTATCACCAAAACTGCAACGATCGCGTCATAGTGAAATGCAACTTGCACGTCGCTGTCGTACGTAGGCTCGACAGTCATCTTTCATTCCGTTCTGCACAATTGTACACAATCAAAGTATTAATGTGTAGACTAGTAGACATGGGATGACTTTATGTCTGTTTTGCCGATCTTATGTATATATGCATTCGGCTATATGTAAATGATTGATTTTCACTATTCTGAATAAACGAATCTCTCTCTCTCTCTCTCTATGCTGCCAACAGACTTTGAATTGCATCAAAATCTAGGTCTAACAGTTTAAATTTAATCAAACAATTTTAATTAAATCTAAGATTAATTCTAGCATTTTGTTTTCAGCTATTTTGGAGCTACGGCAATTCAAAATGAAGAATAAATAATTTCTTCAAAGATAAGAGGTGGCTGTATAACAATATCTGATGCTATAATAAGTCTAAATGCCGAGCAACTTTTCGAGCAAAAAAACAGTCGCAGCTACTGAATACGCATGCTCCATGATATATACAAAACTAGTCGACTTCTTCAAGCTGCGATTTAATGTGATGTCCAAGCAGCAAACATTTCACTTACACTTTCTCTTATCAAGGTACGGTGCACAAATCCATTGTTTTTGTTATTTTCTGAATCGTATGCAATCTATTTATTTTGTCAATTCTGCTAATTTCGTGAATGTTGTAAAACACGAGTGTGACCAACATTCGAATTTTTTGTGAAAACATGTTCCTGCTTAATTAGTAGCAACATCATTGATAATGACAATATCCATGCTTTCAGCTGCAGTTGGGCCTACAATCCCTTCCTCATTGTGATAGTAAAATGTCCATTCATCTGAACTTAATTCATCTTGTTGATCCCATGTCGAAAATTATAAAAGAATTATTTGTGTTGGGCAAGACAAAAAGTTATATTGTCACTTCTTTGGACAGAATCGCTACACAAATATCAAGAAAGTTTTCACAGCAGCCACATGATTTGTTGTCGATGAAAGCAAAGACATTCCGGGTATTCCATTCATATGAATGCGAAGTCAGAGAAACAATTCGTGCAACTTTTATGAATAAGCAATTTACGGCGTCTCAGCAGCTTAATAAGTTCAGAAAATCCATTCAATTGCTTACTGTTACGCATAGGTGTAATGTGATATTATTTTTTTCATTGGCCATAAGATTCCCATGATATATCATCAATTTATGAATTTCTACTTGTTAAAATGCTCGGAAATACCTCTTAGAGGCGGAACTAGACACACCATTAATTCTTTATCAAATCCCAATTAAATGTCGTAGCAGTGGCGGGCATTCCCACAATTCTCGTGAAAGTCCTCTTATTAACGAGCTTTTTATTGACATGAAAAATCAGTTTTGCGTGCACAGAGTTTCTACATGCATTTTGAAAGATTATATTAAGCCGCATTCCATCCATTGATATCTTTCTAACACAATCAAAATACCTCAAGCTAATTATAGCACAATAAACGAGTACTAAATAATCATGTTATCTTTTTGTGCATGCAGCAAAATTGTGCGTGCCCATACTGCCATCTACAGGAGAACTTGGGTGAGATTGGAAGGGTATCCTACCATTTGACCCTCAATAGAGCCTAGCCCAACCTGAAGCAAGAAGAATTTATGCCACATTAATGTAAAACGGTATAATAATCAATGCGAAAATAATGAGTGCAGGTTTTTCTTTTGAGACGCGTTTTATTTTGGGACAGAACACAATTTCACATTTTTTTAGAAGAATCCTATTTTTGGACACTCATAGATATGGATATATATTTCATTTAGAAAAAGCAGCATGTCGCTTATAGTGTCCAGTATGCTGATAAGCAAAAAGACTTGCATGGTTGGTTTGGAAAGATCCATGTAAAGTTTGGAGAATAACTGCAAGCGAAATTTACGGTTCATATTTTTGAACCTTATTAAAAGACAGGTAGCCTACTTATAGTTTGAAGGTTCGAATATGGTCTCTTCTCTAAAGATCCAGAGCATATCTACTGAGAACTAATGGATGCATGAATATACATGTACAGTAATGAGCTGATGTCCGCAGAGATCTCCTTTTGCTCGTCACCAAGCCTTATTATAGCAATAATAATAGTAAAAATAATTATAATGTAAATATTTCAGGAATGAAAATCGAAAATACAATTCGCACATTATACACAGAAAGATAGAAACTCACTGTTACACTGTAAAACAGAAATAGATATTTGTGAATTATTTACATTGTCAAGTTGTTTCCGTCGTATCACTTTAACTTTCCGTAACATTAGCAGCTACTTCAAGAATGCAACTGAAATGTTTCTGAAATAAATATTTAATTACCGAGCATTCAGGCAGCTGAAACTGTACATGGGTCGTCAACAAAAAAATTCCGTATTTTAAAAGGATTATTAGTCATTAGTAAGTTTTAGAGTGCGCAGTATAAATGAACATTATATTTATATCGCATTGATTATTTCCATCAATTAGTGTGACGAAATTTAAACAATGTTTGATGTCAACGCCATTTACTGAGTCCATTGAAACTTGGACGTATTGAGTGAAAGTTTATTTTGTTCCATCGGCGTTTACATGACGATGGTGAATATTTTCATGGCGAGGATGATTCTTGTGAATGTCTGGGATGTGGAAAGATCATTATTTGAAACATCATCAAAGAATACGTGGAGTCATCAAATAACTCATTACAGGCAGTGAAATGATGATGCGAAGTAAATGCTATCCAGGAAATTAGAGAATTAAATGCTTAACATGTATAATTGATTTCTTTGCGCCTAGATTTCCATTTTGGATATTTTTTTCCTTTTCCATTGAATTGTTCTTCAATACTCGTTTGAAGGTAAACGCCAGAACAAGATAATCGATGTCTTCACCCTCACTCATGTCACCGCATACATCCTTCATCGAACTCTGTAATGACACCTTGAATTCTTCTATCCGTAATATATTTTGACAGCTCACAAAGGTGCAGAACACAGAAAGTATTCCGAGGAGGATGACATGGCGATACAGATATAAGGACAATTCCAAAATCACGCTTGTAACATTTCACGTTCAGCATAATAGCTCTTTTACTAATGAAGCAAAATTTTATCAAAATACACGTTGGTAAACAGAAAATGCCACTTGTCACATCAAGTGAATTTCAGGATTGAGCTCTCATTCTCTTTAAATATGCATAAAATTATCAATTTATAAACATCACAAGGAAATTTTATAAGGTTTGTCACTTTATCTTATCTTCAAATTTAACGAAAACTGAAATCATGCACTGACAAGCGACACCAGTATGAATTTTATCATGATGAAAACAGAAGAAAGCAATTGCTTTGAAATCAATTGGTAGTGTACGGCTCATTGAAAATTGTAATTTTGTATCATCACGGTCGCAACACTTTTTGCATGCGTGTTAAAACTGATCAAACATCAAAACAACGAGGCAAAATGGCAACAGAGTAATATTTAATGAATCCAGTGGCTGATGGTAGCGGATAGTCATTATCGTAATGCAAAATTATAAGTGAAATATACTCGTAGGCTTGATTTTGCAATACCCGGTACTTTATAAGACTGAATAAATGGAATGCCGACAAAAACCCACGACATGGAAGCCACCAAATAATGGCTTTTTGTTATGAGCGGTGCCGATTTTGTATTGAACAAATTTTTGATGAAGAATATTAGTAATTCATATTGCACATGCCAGTATTCTTATATGTTGTTGTCAATAATAGTCAACAAAAATGTGTAGCTACATTGAACGTATTCATAATCTCTTTTCTACTAACACTTACTTTTGATAAGTTGGTTACTGAAAATTGACGGATGCGATTTTTGAGACATGTGATTCAATTGGTCTTTTTTCACTCATTATGAAATTGGTTTAATGATATAGCATAAATAACATCGACACAACGATACTTCCAAGACTTGTACTTCCCTTTCTAAGGAGTTCGCTGCTTGCAAGTGGTTATGAAATCGTCGAACTTTCTACGATATCGGAATGTACTACCACTCTCTCAATGAGGTGTTACAAACCTCAAGGGAAATTATTGAGAAAATAATCTTTTGCTATGAGAAAATTATTCCTGTATTCAAAGCAACCTATAGAAATGCTTCAATATCAAACAAAGCCAGGACTTAGCTGCAAATTAATCATAGGATTCGTGTTACACCAAAATTCTGACTTTGCTTTTGACAGTCAATACTTCTTCGTCTTTGCAAACAATAAACTTTCTTAAAATAATGAGAAAATGCAGAAATCACATTAAACAAATCCTATTTTATCAAAGCTTTATGAGATTTTCTGACTAATATCCTATTCTCTGATTTTGAGTTGACAAATCCTCTTTCACAATAAAGGTGAACGCATGCGCTCATGACACTCGAGCTGTTTGTAGAGATTATCATTTTCTAAATTACCGTTGTTTCTTGAATGCAATCTATAAGATCATCTTCCCAAAATTAATACTATCATTTTGCTGTAAGTTGGATGACTTTTTTAATTTAATAAAGTGCATTTAACTTTCACTATCCTCATTCATTCCAGTTAAAGTTAAATGTAATTACAGTTAAAATTAAATGTGATTGAAAAATTCATGAAAAATGGTTCGAATTTTGATGAGTTCAAACATGGCCTAGTCGGCCATGGTTCAAATCAGCGATGATTCTTCTATTGAAAGAAAGTAAAAACTGCTGTATGCGTCCCAACATGCATTCGATGTTTGATATTATTCAGCTAATTAGCCCATCCTCGATGGGGTGGTGACTAAACGGTTCTTTGGGACTAAACGGCTATTGCTCAACAACACTGCCTTTGTACTAGCTGAATGAGAGGATGAATTCTATGATGATGCCCACTCACTTCTCCATAGTTGGAACTTTGCATGGAGTTTGAGGCGCCTTTCAGTATATTTCAGCAGTCTGTCAATCATAGACTAGGGGAGAGAGAGAGAATGTGTATATTGAAATAAATCACAAATGGAAATCAGAAGTTACAAGTCAATTACATTTCTTCAGCATAAAATTAGCCAGCATCAATTAAAGGAACTACGTCAGTCATAATAGGTAGATGATTTTGAAATGCATACTCTTGGGAAGAAAGAGTTGCGACGCACAGATGTTCGACAGAAAGGCACAGAGATTCTTCCACTAGGTAAGTACCTTGAGAATGCGAGCTTTATGGAAGTTTGTGCCGACTCAACTTGTTCGACTAGTTGCAAGGCAGCAGTAATAGGGATATATAGGTAGAGTGTCGACTCAAAAAAAGTATCTGTATACAATGGAAATTTTTATATGAAAAGATTCAATTTTTTGCGGAAATTACGCTCCTGCGATCCAAAAAATTATTTTAGCAGTTTTGAAAGAGCTGAATTTTTGCCAATTTAAATACTACCGACATGACGCCCGTTATAAGTAGTATGAAACAAGTTGGATATCAAAAGGAATGAATATTTGCTAATTAACATCCTAACTAAGCGGAAATTAGACTGATTGTCAAGGGAATCTCATAAATTGTATTGTAATGGAAGTCTTCATGAAAATGTCGCGATCTTATTCGTGGTTTCTTGACTGAAATTTCAAGGATTTTATTCAATTTTCACCGGCATGATTTTATGATTCACTAAATTCATGTTTCGTTTGTTGAATCTGTATAGTGATGTGGACCCATTTACATCTTTCAAAGTTAATTGAAATCATTGTCTTTGATTATGTGATTTTGCTCTGCAAGTGGCAGGTTTCCTGTGATCACGCTTAAGAAAATACCCTTGAGGTTGAGCATGAAAGTAATAGGAGCCCATCTAGTTGCTAATTTAGCAAGCATTAAATCTCCAAGCCTGTCATGACACTGAGAATCTGTAAAATGCCATCATTCCATCTGCATTACAATCATGATCAGTCCATTCCGCGGCAATTTCTTCAAAACTGCAAAAAGTTGCATATCTCACATTTGGTAGCAAGTTCTATATCCCCCTCGAGTTCACTTAATAAAATCGAAAGTGCATAGCCTAATGTACACATTGGGGATTTAATAAATGCGGAGTTATCACACTACCTAGTATATTTACTCTATGCTGTCGACCGATGAGTCTGGGACCCTGCCTGTCTTATTGGTTTTGTTCAGGCCAGAAGTCGATGCACGAATGAGCGAGTTCATTATAGAACTGACTTTCCACAGTTAGTTGAAAATGCAAGTAAATAGCGTGTAGTCTGCTTCTATCTCAGTTATATATCGCGCAGAAGAATAACAGCAACTTTGCTCATCCAAATGAATAAATGCACAAAAAAATATTGTGAGGAATAATGATCTGTCCAATTTTTGACTTAGAATCCATTATCTGCGGCATAAAACTGACAGTATTGCTTAGAGGCCTACCTGCATACCGGTAAATTATGTAATAGTACTTTTCATCTAGCAGTTACGCAGATGTATCTGTTGATTAATGAATATGTTAACTATGACTTCATATTTATACCTTGTCAATGGTCTCCAAGTGATTTGAATCGATTGAGATGTTAAATCTTGCAAGAAGTTGCCTAAAATGCTCGACTTTCCTCCCTCTCCGGGTTGATATGGGGTAAAGGATTAATGGTCAAAACTGAAGATGTTCCTATACATTATAATGGAAACCATACATCACAATGCAATAAATACAAGTTTTGATTTATGGTAAATGACAATGTCCATGCCGCGAATAAAGTGGCAATCATCCTTCCAGGATGGTTCTAAGTCAACGCATAAAAATATTGTGCTCTTCAACGATAGATTAACATTGTAAATGAAAAATGGTTGAAAAATGTAGCTAGTGTTCACCAAGACAAGTAGTTGACTTATGAATTGACCTATTTTTCTTCGGATTCTTAAAATTTAATCTGTGTGTATTGCAAGTGCCAACAAATGATGCCAGACATGAAATAGTGGCTATTGATTATACGCGTTCGATTATCTGACATGAACTAAAAGTGAAATTCGTACCTGCTGAATTAACGAAACTCGAATACTAAAGCTAAATTAACTTTATATCAGTTAGGCCGCCTCTGCGCTTTATAAGGGTATCCCCGCTCATGCATGTGTAATTTTCGATAGGCTCTGTTTTGAAGAAGGCCTAGATTAATTTTCATGAAATTTACGGTTTCGCATTTTAAAATTGCATCGGCAATCGTAAATTTTCCGAATCGTAATACGATGTCACTTTTAATGCGAATTTGCTGTTGCCAAAATGAAACTTGATGAATAGCTAGTGAGCCGTGAACATGGATGTGCAATACAGTGGCAAAATAAAAATTATGGGGTATTTAAGGCTGAGTCCACATTCAGAAATTCTCAATGTGATTGCACCGCATAAATCAACATCTTTCTTGCATCTGAGATTCTTGTGATTTTGGTTTATATTGAACTCATGCGTGTCCTCTGACTTGTTATATTCGACATCTAGAAGGCTTGGAGAACGAGATCTCTGCCAATTTTCACGATATGATGAAGTGTGTCCGAAGAAATTCTGAAAACCTTTCTATTCATCTCATTTAGGCGAACGAATTCAATATGCGCTTGTTCTAAAATTTAGCCCGAAGTAATGATGTTCTCAGGAAATGTAGAAACAGAACCTAGAAATCTATCAGATTTTATCAATACGTTGAAAATAGCTAGATACAAATATGTCGGACAAAATCTTCATCCACGAATTTTATTATGCAGAATCATAAAATAAAATTATTGTATGTACTGCATTTTACTTGCATCACTAAAAAGTTGTACATAAATCTAATAACTACTACACTAATTACCTAATTGACCAGGGTTGACAGTTAACAACCGATAGCGTCCAAAAAAAAAGATTATGCACGGGCGATTGAACTGATGCGTACCCTCTGACTTGTCACGCGTATGTTCAACATCCAGAAGACTTGATGAGCAAGACTTCTGCAAATTTTGTGATATGATGAAGTGTGTCCGTGGAAATTCTCAAAACCTTTCTATTCATCTCATTTAAGCGAGAGAGTTCAACACTGACTTGTTCTAGAATTTAGCCCGAAGTAGTGATGTTCTCAGGAAATATGGAAACAAAACCCAAAAAGCTGCCAGATTTCATCAATGCGTTGAATATATAGTCAACATGCAAATATGTCGGAGAAAATCTTAAGTTGGGAATATCTGGTAATAATGCGTGAGGATGGCATTAGATCACTCATACATGTATTATTTAGAAGCCTATGACTTTTATTAATTATCTATGAGTTTAGTAATTGCAACCTTCACTATTTTATCGACCAGTATTGATTATATACATGCGGTAGCGTCCAAAAGGTTTATGCTTACGTGCGAATAATCCTCGTCAAAGATTCTATGAGCGCCAAGACAACTTTAAGTTCCGTCAAAAAACCTAGCGGTCGATGGAATATGAACGTGAATCAGATCTGATGCATAAGGAAAAATAGGTATCATCGGGCGGAAATTGCAAAAATGCAGAATTAAGCGAACCACATTTAAAAAAAACGACAGACAAAAACTAAACAAAAAGAGAGAGAAAATAAAAATAAGAGAAAAAATAAGAGAGAGAAAAGTGAAAAAGAAAATTAATGAAGCTCGACAAAGACACAGTCAAATAAAACGAAGCTTTACTGTGTTTTAAACAAAGCATTGGTTTCGTCAAACGAATTTGGATAGCTTCAGCAACTCCCACCTCGAAGAGAGGGCCTCAATGCTTTAGTACTTCAGTGTAGTAAGTATCTTTTCTCTTAATTTTTGTTTATTTTATTCATTCAGCAATGAATGTTTTTTTATTTTCGTGTCTTTTGCTGAATATTACTTTCCGTGTCCACGAGGGCATCATATGCCAGGGTGAGAACTACAAAATTTTCAATGTGAGGGGGTGAGGGGGAACGCTTTGGTCTTACGGCGATGTCAGCATGCGCATGCCACAATTTTTGAAGTACAGGGTGGCGCACGTAAACCGCCGGATTCTAAACTTTTATTACTCCTCAAATATTCATCCGATCGACATGAAATTTCGACTCATACTAGTTTGGAGTATAGGATTTATGATGATTATACCTGTTGTACTGAGAATTGTCAGAAAATTCTGATTCTATTGACCGAAAGACATGATGCAAAATTGACATACCAACAATGTATCTTAACATGTAAAATTTAATGATAAACTTTTCCCTTTATTTCCCCCACGTCTTTATCAATAATGACCAAAACGAATTAAAGTAAATGTCATAGAAAACATTTATTAAATGAAAAACATAAGAAAAAGTGTTAGTAGTCATCGAACTTCAACGTGTCCTCCTCCATTCTCGAGGACGGATTCGAGTTGCCTTTGGTAGGCCAGAGCAGTTTCTCGACACATCTCAGTTTTCACTTCTTGAAATGCTTGTATGATGCGGTCCTTCAGGTCTTGCATGGATGCTGGCCGTGAATGGTAAAAATGGTAAACCTTGGACTTGACAAAACCCCACAAGAAGAAATCGGAAGACGTCAGGTCAGGTGAACGCGGTGGCCAGGGCATGTTAGGAGATCCACGTCCCATCCATCTGTTAGGCATCTTCTTGTTAAACCACTCACGCACAGGAAGTCCCCAGTGTGGAGGTGCACCATCCTGCATGAATACGATGCTCCTGCCTCTTCTGTTCGACTGCACCGCTGGCCAAAATTCCTCCTGTAGCATCTTGCGATACCGATCTTTGTTGACGGAGGTGTCGAAGAAGAGCGGTCCGTAGATACCTGATTGGTTGATTGCCACACAGACAGTGGTGCGTGGCGAGTGCATAGACCCTTGCTTGATCCAGTGAGGGTTCTGGTTGTCCCAATAACGACAATTGTGGCGATTCACACCACCATCCAGATGGAAGTGAGCTTCATCGGACCAGGTTAGTTCCACTAAATGTCTCGGGTTGGCTTGGATGCGCTGTAGCTCCTGTTCTGCGAACTCCATTCGGTTTTCCAGATCTTCGTGTAATCGCTGCACCACCTGGACCTTGTACGGATGCCATTCATAGTCATGGAGGATGCTCCATTTTTAATTTCCTTAACCTATGGTGACCATTGTCCTATTGTATTTCTACTACCAACATCTGTAGTCGGTACAGAATATTACACGTCTGTTTTGACTGTGTATGTGGCAGTGTTTGGAATCTATGGCATTATTAACAGCAATCTATAACAGTAAGAATGAGTAGTGTTACAACTCTTAAGATTTCTATTTTTACCAGGTATTGGGCCAAAGCTGATCAACTTTAATTCGTTGCCACGAAAAAGCTCCATTGAGTTATTTTTAAGAACTGATTAATCCAATGGTTACAGTAGCATTGCATTTGTGCACTTGCGGATTGGAGAGCGCCATCAGTTCTCATTAGAACTACTACAATTAATAATTTAAATTAGTAAGCATTGTATTCTATTATAAATGGCTGCTGGGATAGTTTTCATCATCGTATGAGAAAAACAATGTACTCTTGTTATTTGCTCGCAACAAATCCCTATATACTTCCTCGTTCAAAAAAAGAATATCTTAGGAATCTCTATTTATCAGAATAATTGGGAGTCGATTACTTACAGTCAAAAAAAAGGTTTCCTATTTTGTACAATGTCTCCATTTGGCAGGGAGACACATCTGACATGTCAACTCTTGCACTCTTGCACAGGGTTGAAACCGCTACCGGCCGACCGGTTACTTTTATTAGGCTCATGTCGACCGCTGACGACATCCATTATCGAATAAATTGCTTAGTCAATCAATGACAGCACTAAGAGTATGTATAATTATGATTACTGGCAACTTAGGCATATAGTTTCAAGTCCTTCTTTACCTCAAATAAAGTTTCCAGAATCGCCAAAAACCCGGTTCAAATGAGTTGTATACCATTGAAAGCATATTGAATCATGTCACGAATCTTTAAGACTATCTTCCCATGAAAAGCTGAATTGACTTAAAAGTCTTTGGGAATTTTAGACAAGACCGCTGAGATGACTGGAGTGGACAATAGCACACTGGAGAGATTTTGTTTGTGTTATTGAACATTAATGAAGTTAACTATCTGTACATGAAAATGAAAATGCGCAAAGACGCTCCAATTTGCGCATTACCTTTTAGGATCCCTCCTGTTTCGGAGATATAGCGATCACTGGTTACTGCCAGGGAAAAGTCTCTCTCACCCCTTTTAATTCTCACACCTTTTAGTCGCACTACTTTCATTCGCCCACTTAATTGAAAGGCACTGCTAGTCATTTACCGCAAGAGTTGACAACATTAATAATGAGAAAATACTAACATGTACATTTCTCAAAATTCATCAAATAAGGATTTTCTTTCATAAACCTTAAGTGTCTATAGTATGTCAATTATTGACATGGGCCTATATGCTATCAGAATGAGAGAATTTTAAGAATTTTACATCATAATCGACTTGTAATACTTGTTATATTTTTGGTGGATTTTGATTTTTTTCGGTCAAGACGATATCATTGTTGATTCGATTACACAACTTTCATTTGCTACTAGTATAAGCTGAAAATCTTGAAAGTTTATAAAGTTAGGATACTGCAGTAATTGACTGATCAATCATTAATTTTCCTGTTTAAAATTATTAGCTGATTGATTTATGCATACAGATCGGATTGTTAGCTTAGTTATCTCTATGGATATAAGGGTATAATGTGTAGGGCAATAATGTGAGATCTTTTAAAATTTTCAGAATGACGTCATCAAAAACTCAAAATACTGCTAGACGTGCTCTTCATGTATTGGTTTGCCTAAAATCAAAGCGTATCCAAGCTATCCTATTAATTTGCCTAGAATGGACGTGCATGCAAGCTTCTATAGTGTGCTTCGATAAAGAAATGCTGGTGATTTTTCACTTCATTTTGGTCTATGTAGGCCTTTTTAAGGAGCATCTGCAGATGTCTTAAATGTATTTCATCAATACTTGCTTCATAAGGAAGTAAATGAAGATAAGAAATCAAGCGAATGATCTTCATCATGTCATTATTCAAACTTCCACTTGGTGTAGAGAAAGCGTTTTGCAGAGCAAAACTCCTTAATTCCAGAGCAAATGTGGCATGGTGTGGCAGGCACATTATCAATGTCTCAAATAACAATGACTCAATCTCCCAAATATATATCAACACAGAATGCTTCGAAGTCCTGCGAGTAAAGTAATCTAATCATCACATATGAGCCTATATTGTGCTGTGATAGCCAACCGATGAACCTTTTTTATAAAGTTCTTGGAAAATTGAGTCATTCTTATTTTAAGACATGCCTTTATGAGGTAGATTTGTGGCTTTCCATACTTCATCACTCCTAACTAGTGTCAAAGTAGAATAGAGATGTGAATATTTCAAATAAATGAAAATGAGAAAAGTGCGAGCAAAGTAAGTAACTCGCTTATTATGTAGCCTAAACTTTCATTGAGCTGTTGGCCGAACCAGGGAAAAATGAATTTACGCAAGGAAAAAAATACTTTTAGCAAACGCAGGAATACAAAAATTACCAGTTCGAGAAAGACGACTTGGTAAGAAGCACTTCAGGGGATGCGTGTTATTTCCATAATATATGAGAAATGACCGGCTTCTCTGAAAGCATTTAATACAGTCCTGAGTAACACTTCTGCCGAATTTTCCCGCTTCATTCTTCCATTTCTTCAACTTCACTGCGTGTTCAGATGTGGACCAGTAAAGAAATACATATAGGGCATGTAGAACACAACTTTTTAAAGCATCTAGTGCTATGACACAAAATTGAGTTGTAGTCTAATATTTAATGCATTTAGGTTAATTATCAATTCGGCTACATGTAGTATTTTCCGAACATCAAAGAAGCTTTGAAAGCACATCAAGTTTTGCTTTCAAATACGCCATTCATGTTTTCTTAAGGTTCCTCATTAGTCGAGTAGGCCCGTCTATCGATGAAATCTAGAATAATAATTAAATAATCAGATTGGATCAATTCTGACATTGGTAGTAATAAGCATATCATAAAACCTGAGTTTTTAGTTTTTCTCACAATGGCTACACACACACATAATTCCCAACAAGGTTTTCTGTCCCATCTCTATCTCATATTCATCTGTGTACTAAAAATCGGACTGAGCTCTTAAATTGAAGATAAAGGGGAACATTCGCCTAGAAGACCGGAACTTTGATAATCTGTGATAGTCTTTATCACAGATTAAGTTCAAGCTTTCCTCTAAAACATTCAAGATCAGAATAATGAATAACTGAAGGTAGCTAATAATAATCCGGTTAAAATGAAGAGAAAAATATCTGTTATTGATTTATCAATTAGTTTCTTAAATGAGTTCTCAATTGAATGATCTATTATTATATCTGATGAGAGCTTGATGAGGTGATTAATTCTTGCATAGGACTACACTGTCCTTAAGGGCCAGAGGACGCTGGTGTCCCACCAATCTAAAGGCTCCTCCTAAGTATCACTCCGACATGAATCTGGTTCATCACCATACTTCGTGCATCAGAATTTTTATTTGTGATGTAAATTTACATGATAAATTATTATTATTAATTAAAATAATAATGCGAGTAAATTTAACAATTTCTACAAAATCACATGTTTTAATGTTTTGGAATGCTGCTTTGTCAATTGCACAAAATTACAAGCCATCGTCAACAGTCACAATCGACGAACAACTTTTCGAATTTCATGGCTTATATATATTATATATATAATATTATATGGCTTATATATTATTATATTTGGCTGTCTATATCATTGGTTGTCTATAGACAGCTCTATCACTTTTGCGCTGAAGCTCCAAGAGCCATGAAAGCTTCAAAAGTTCAGAAACGGATTCAGAAAACTTCAGAGAATGAATGTCGCGCAACTACAGCAATCCATTGACGAAACAATTATTCGGAGTTTCCTGAGAGTCGATGACAAGTATGGCACATGAGCACAAAATGTTCATTACTCTACTCATACGATTTCTTTGAAGAATCCTCCTCACAACATCAAACGGTCTGGTTGGACTATGATTGTCAGTGTCTTCTTGCTCGCAACTCCTGCACGAAATATCTCATTTTCAAGATCTGTCATGCAGCTAATTTTATTGAATCTCCACTTCTAGTCGCACTGCTGGTACTTCTAATCCTCTCCAATATTTGCTGACATGTCGAAAATTTGTTCTGTTTTTGAAATACTTGGCATTTGTTGATGAGTATTCTATAAATCACGTGGTTACAATCTGCAACGAAGAAAAGGTTATTTAAATACTACGTATAAACAATTAAACAATAGGTATTGTTAGTTAAATATCTTTAAGAAATAAGAGCTACCATTATAACCTAATGTTCGGTTAAGCAATGGATTGCTACTAAAAATTTTTATAGATTCAACAATGCTAATCTCAAAGTCCGAGTTTCCACGGTAAATGATTTTAAAGCAATCATTATAGTTACGAAAACAATGGTTACATTGTTCTATGTGTTGTGCAATGGCACTATTGCCACTTAAGTGTTCAAGTTTACGTTGATGCAGACGTCTTTTGGTTTTGCCAATATATTGGCAATCAGGATCAACCTGACATTGAAAGCAATAGACAAGACGCGATTGCATGTCTGGACCTAACTTACTTTTAAGGGAGAAATATCTTCCAGTTTTGAACGAGGTCATAACAACCTTGCATTCCAAGTTAAGTTTACGAAATATTTTTACTAACTTATTACTAAATTTCTGTGATGCATAACCCACGAAGGGGATTTTGATTATTTTATTGAAGTCATTATCAATTGTAACGCGTGAAGAATTGTTTAATTTACGACCTATAAATTTATTAATTGTTGATTGAATTAATTGCAATGGATAGCCATTTCTACTTAAGATATTGGTAATTTTATTACATTCATTATGGAATAGATTCCAATTGGTGGATACATTGTAAGCACGATGAAGCATGCCTAATACTAGTGTGTTTTTCCAATTGCGAGGACATAAAGCATTGAAATTCAGTAAAAGACCTGTAAAGGTAGGTTTACGATAAATCTCAGTAAGTATATTGTCCTCATCAATTTTTAGAAGGACATCTAGAAACGGTAATTCTTTATTGCCCACTTCTGATGTAAAGTGCAAGTTACTGTGTTGAATGTTTAGAAAATTATGGAATACATCTATGTGTTGTTCATTGTTAAATACAGCTATGATATCATCCACATAACGACGATACACAACAGGAGAGAAAGGTAAGTCCTGCCATTTATGTTCTAGATTAGCTAAGAAGACGTTAGCAAGGGTTGGACCCAACGGGCTACCCATACTTACACCATCCACCTGTTGGTATACAGTATCATTCATAAGAAAGCAACCAGACGTGGCAAATTTTAATAAGTCTTTAAATACTTTTTCTTCGTACTTCGGTTTATTGGCGAACTTGGTTTAATTAAATTGTCACCACATATCAATGATGACCTTATGTTGAAATCAACTAATGATTTCATTAGTGTATTAGATGATGTTAAACATAAAATAAACCGTCATAGCACCCTTGTGAGCTTTGACGTCGAAAACTTATTTACCAACGTACCCGTAACTGAAGCAATCAACATTGCAAATAAATTAGTGTACTCACCTAGTAATGCCAATAAACTGAAGTACGAAGAAAAAGTATTTAAAGACTTATTAAAATTTGCCACGTCTGGTTGCTTTCTTATGAATGATACTGTATACCAACAGGTGGATGGTGTAAGTATGGGTAGCCCGTTGGGTCCAACCCTTGCTAACGTCTTCTTAGCTAATCTAGAACATAAATGGCAGGACTTACCTTTCTCTCCTGTTGTGTATCGTCGTTATGTGGATGATATCATAGCTGTATTTAACAATGAACAACACATAGATGTATTCCATAATTTTCTAAACATTCAACACAGTAACTTGCACTTTACATCAGAAGTGGGCAATAAAGAATTACCGTTTCTAGATGTCCTTCTAAAAATTGATGAGGACAATATACTTACTGAGATTTATCGTAAACCTACCTTTACAGGTCTTTTACTGAATTTCAATGCTTTATGTCCTCGCAATTGGAAAAACACACTAGTATTAGGCATGCTTCATCGTGCTTACAATGTATCCACCAATTGGAATCTATTCCATAATGAATGTAATAAAATTACCAATATCTTAAGTAGAAATGGCTATCCATTGCAATTAATTCAATCAACAATTAATAAATTTATAGGTCGTAAATTAAACAATTCTTCACGCGTTACAATTGATAATGACTTCAATAAAATAATCAAAATCCCCTTCGTGGGTTATGCATCACAGAAATTTAGTAATAAGTTAGTAAAAATATTTCGTAAACTTAACTTGGAATGCAAGGTTGTTATGACCTCGTTCAAAACTGGAAGATATTTCTCCCTTAAAAGTAAGTTAGGTCCAGACATGCAATCGCGTCTTGTCTATTGCTTTCAATGTCAGGTTGATCCTGATTGCCAATATATTGGCAAAACCAAAAGACGTCTGCATCAACGTAAACTTGAACACTTAAGTGGCAATAGTGCCATTGCACAACACATAGAACAATGTAACCATTGTTTTCGTAACTATAATGATTGCTTTAAAATCATTTACCGTGGAAACTCGGACTTTGAGATTAGCATTGTTGAATCTATAAAAATTTTTAGTAGCAATCCATTGCTTAACCGAACATTAGGTTATAATGGTAGCTCTTATTTCTTAAAGATATTTAACTAACAATACCTATTGTTTAATTGTTTATACGTAGTATTTAAATAACCTTTTCTTCGTTGCAGATTGTAACCACGTGATTTATAGAATACATTGACTGAGTATATCTCCACCGTCTAAACATTTGTTGATGAGATTTTCACTTTTTGTGTATTTTTGATATGCTATTGAAATATTTCTGATTTGAAGGTTCAATTAGATGGTCCTTATTCAAAAGCAGATCTGCAAATTTACATTGCTTTTAATTTTTTAAATCAATTTATGGTTTTTTTAATTTAATTCAAAATAAGATATATGTCGACTATATGACCTCATATCAATGACCTATAATGATTTATGAGCATGCACGATGCTCTGAATTCTGTTTACTTCATCCACATATATGCGTACGGCCTACAAAAGAAAATAATTCTGCAATTCTGCAGCTACTCACATGAAATGATTTTGTTTTCGTTGTTGTTATGCCAAAATACCGATATAACTATTTCATCAAAAAGTTGAAGTCATTTTCATTTGTTTACAGGGAACTGAGTAATGGGATTTCGTATTTTGATAGATTTAATGAATCGCCATGTGATATATTTGAGGTGTGTTCAGAGCAAATTTCAATTAAATATCCAGGTTTCTGTAAGATGATATGAATTTATCATAATAAAAAAATGATTCTTGTCATATTATTGCCAGGTGGCATTGGGCTACATCTTACCAATAGCAAGAATGATCTTGACCTGACTAAAGATATGACCGCATCATCTTTTCTATTTTTCTATGTGTCGTGTGTGAATTTGAAAAATATTTGTGTTGATGATAGAAAAATTTTGCACTTTCTTTCCTTGCCTGACGAATAGGCTAGTGGCTAAAATATATCGGTGCTCAAAACTAAATTTATTTATAACACCTAATTGAAAAAAGTTTCTTTTCAACTATTAATGAATAGTGAAACTTAGCCGAAATTTTTCAAACCTTTCCATTGTTCGATATCAATGCCAAAATCTTGCTTAGTATCGGTGATTGTCTTTTTATTCGGTATCGGAAAGTATAAACCTCAATGATGGGTACACGATGAGTCCGATAAAAGGAAAGAACTTCTTCCAAGCCAGTGGATTCCTGAACTACGTTTCTGAGGGCGAAGTATGCTATCACACACAAGCACGGATTCTGGGACTGTAATGCCAATAATAGAGCTGCAGATGATGAAGACATTGCTTCATTACTGTTACGATTTTATTACTTTCTATAATCTTGACATTAAAAGTTAGTGCTTTGCACATTTCGCTTCTATAATTTCCCTATATGCTTTGGATTGAAGGCCCACTTGCTAAATTCGCCAACGTCGATAGAATCAGTGGCAACTTTAGTTGGTACTCATGGAATGGAATAATGTATTTTTGAATGTTTTTTGGATGTTATTTATGGAGGCATTATTTAAAACGCTCATTAATAATATAAACACGTTTATGCTACCTGTAAGTTGAAGTAGGATTAATTCTCCAACGCTTCGATTTCGCGCTTTTCTGAGTAACATTATTGAAAATATATGCTTATTAAAAAGACTTGTTCATGTAGGAGTCGCAGGAAGTCATTTGTTGCAATCTTTCCAAAAAATTATCTTATTGAAATAGATAGTGACTCTCAATTTTTTTGACTTGTAATAACCTACACTCATCGTTTGATGAACTCACCCATGCATTTAAGTTAACTCGACGAATTAATTTAATCTCGACTTATAGATGTATATTGCAATCGCATAACATCAAATTTTGTCACTGAGTTATCCATATTTTCCATCTACGCGTGCATCACTTTTTATTTATTTATGTAAAGTGAGAATTTGTCAAGTAGTCATTGAAAGAGTTTTCAGATTATGCCAACATTGAAACTTGAATACAGTAACGAATAAACATCTTGTGATTTCTATAATAAATGGATGAAATTCTATCACCTCTCACTCAGTAAACTTCAAATCTATCCGTGATTTGGCCTTAGTAATCAAACTGAGTTTGCTTCACAGTATTGAAAGTACAAGTGTATGGGTACTGTGTCCTCGAATAAACAGAAGTCACTGAGAAATCTTTAACAATATAAACACACGTACTTAAGCATTGTGACATATTTCTTGATAACTTTTACTTGTAAGCTGATTTACTTTTTAAGCTGATTGAGAAGTAAGTAGTGGCATCGATTCTCGGTGAAATTGATAAGACTTTCTTATTTCCAATACGAAAACGCATCGATGAACACAACATTGAATTATTTGTAGAATTGTTGCACTTTGAATAATTATCAGTGACTTAAAATAAACTCCAGAGTCAACATATGCTAACAGTCTAAGACAAGGCATGAGGTTTCATGAATGCGGAAATCAACGAAAGTCACATCAATACGGTTAGCCGTAAAAATGGAGAAATACTAATAATGCTGGTCAAGGGTCCCGGAAAGTCAGCTGAGAAAAGGGCATCAAATGCTTCACTTCATTTCTCTAAATACGCATGTTTCCAAAATTAATTAAAGACTGCATAATAAGTTGAGATTCCGTAGAATTGCCTAATCGCTTGAATCTTGAAATACAGGTCCATGCAAAGCACTGCACATAGATTATTATAGCGTTCTTGTATTGCAGGAACAATAAATAAAAGTACAATTACACACAATTTAAGTTTTAGGACGATCGTTATAGATGCAGTTATACTACATGTAAAGCATCATGCAATCTAAATGCATTAAGAGTTTATAAAGAATTAGGAGCCTACTTGTTATTGCAAAGTGTAGTGCATACAGTAGCAGATACGTACATGGACAGCATTATGAGCATGGAGTTTATTTATATAAGCTTATACATGCATCACTACTGTCTAGTAGCTTGTATTAGCATTCAGTTAATGTAGTATTCGTAATTGCATAGTGTATGCAATGCAGCATACGAATATTAACACAGGATCTTTAAATATACAAGGCATTGTATATGTTTAGCTGAGATGATACGTCTTAAGTCTGAGAAGATTGCTGATTGTGATCTTTCAGTATTGGCAACATTGTTGAGAAACAGGAGAAGTTTTGCATAAGCAATGACACCGGAAAGCAGTTTTTTCTCGACATGGGCTGACTTCGTAGAAAACTCAATATTTTGACAGAAGTGTGGGATGACGGTAAGTTGGCAATCGTCGAAGTTTTTATAAGTTCAGCTCATCATACCATTTCGCAGTACCGTCTTATTTCTTTCTTAATCAATTTAGTCGTCAATGGAATCAGCAAAACATTGCTCTATTTCTTCAAGTAGTTTCAAACCCATTGATCAAATCTGTCATCATCCGGCCTAAGCGAAAAAATATTGTAAAAAGAACTTCAAAATAACCTTCACCATCTGAAAAGATGCAAAGCAATCTGAAAATCGAACAACTACTGACTTTGTTTTGTGCGTAAGTTGTTTGTCGTTGGTTACTGGTCATATCCCTGCTACTCGTAAAATGGTTAAATAAACGCTCTAAAGTTGTGTCCGAGAGGCTGACAGTGTTTTGAAATTTAAGCGAAACTATATATGTGATTTCTTCAAAACCTTCTAATTGATGTTCATTCTCTTTTATCTACCTAATCATGTTTTTCTGTATGCTAGAGGACCATTGTAAATTAGCTATTGCTACCAGTGTTATCCTCTTAAAATAAAGATTTTATTATTATTATTATTATTATTATAAAGTTTTTCTCTCGTTGAACACTGAACATGAACCGATGCTAGAACAATCCATTACGTGGGACAAAGTTCAGCGACATTTGGAAAGATTTCATCGTATATGGTACATTATGCACCCTCTCAGCAGATAAATGATACTTTTGATCATTGTTAGTCATTTTTGATTATAAATAATAATAACACTTCAATCATTAATTATTTTTGCGAAAACATAAAAAACACGGCAATTTTATACTCAATACTAGTTTTTAAATAAATTTGAGACAATCTGATTGGATGTAGGTGTATCATATCAGTTATGACCAGGAAGATCAATGAATACTATGAAAAAGAATTCCTTATCATATTATTCATAGGCATCCTTGTTATGACGTTGCTTCTTGCATGATTAGCCTACATTAGACCCCTACGCCGATATATTTTCAACGGCGGCGGCGTTTGGTTCCGCCGAAGTTGTCGGCGGCGGCGTTTATCGGTGTACATCTGATGAGTTCATGAGAGGGGAAGTTGGATCTCTCCGTAGTATCTAAGTAGAGGCCTATTCTTCGTTATCCTTCGCTTAATCGAAAAAACGGATAGTCTAAATCTCATTACTGATTAAAATTAGTACAGAAGAATTCGGTAAATATTCACCATCTGAAAATGTTGTGATGCACATAGCCTACCCAGTCGGCACAATTCACAGACCTACATATATAGTAGCTAACCTATGCATTAAACATCACTAAAATATAAGCACAAAATATAGCTTTAGGTTGTAAGCACAAACACCACTAAAATATTAGTAGCATAAGCCTTCGACCATATTGTATAAAAGCGAGAATGAATTAATAAAGAATATCAATTATCTATATTCTACATGTATGGCCTGCGAATCATTATCGAGGTTAAAATTGAAGAAATCCACGTCTATTTTATTCTATTGAATGTTGTCTGTACAAAGAATATAATTGTCATGAATAAAAATTATTTTGCTGATGCAGTCTGGTCTAATAGAAGATCGTTTCTTCATTAACAAGCAATCTACCAAGGAGGTTCCGAGTCGAGACAGTCATCATATCTTTTTGCACATCACTAAGTAGGCCTACTGAAAATGATGAGGTTTCTTTCAAACAGGCGTCACAAAAAACGAATTCTGTGAATTCTTTAACGTCAACAATTTCGGAAGACGATAAGGTTCCAAAATAATTTCATTCAAATGATGATTTAGAGCTTTTTTGCACAGTTTGATCCTATACTTGCTGTCGAGTCCTTGAGACATTTTCGAGTCTTTGAAACAAATGTACTGAACAATCGATATTAACTTCTCTAAACGTGCATTGCGTGGAGAAGTCCTCATTCCTCATAGGCCAGTTTCCAGAATCTTATCGATTGTACTTGGTATATATAGTACTATATATATGGTACTCGGTAGTAGACGCAGAGACAAAAAGGGCTAAAAATAGGTCTGAGGTTGAACGTGGTTGAACAATTCTTTGAGCTAAGCCACCGAGCGTCAAAGTAATAACTTAGGGAAAGTTTGCTCGATCGACATATGAACAAGTTTGCCATCAGCTACCGTCTGGTGCGATGCATCACTTATTGTTGAAGTCGAGGTGGCGAAATGATTGCTGGACGTAAGTTTAAAACAAAAATATGAGAATTTAACAAAACAACGAAAGCAAACTAGGTACTTTAGCATTATTTCAACGAGCTGAAGTTAAAGCTGCTTTTTATCAACTAAGGATTCTTAATTAAACAACAATTGTGATTTTTGTGTAATTAACAGAAATCACGGCCTCATTTGAGTCATTACTGTACAGCACACTTAATATACATGTACATCCTACACTTGAATTCTAGCAAAGTGAAGATGTTATAGCGTGACCGATACCCATACAAGCTTATTCACCGACAAATTTGTTCCTGTCGGAATGTAGGGATACTCTCTTGGTTATACCCAACTAAAAAGTATATCTGGACTTTTCCTCAGGAACAAACGATATGTTCCTAAATTCCAGTTAGAAATGCAGTGGAGACAGTTAATCCATAAAATAAAACGAAAAATGTCTCCGCCGGCGCGACGCCGAAGAAGTGACCGGCGGCGGCGGCGTTCGCTGGCGTCGCAGGGGTCTAGCCTACATGCACATGTTTCCGTTTCACACGATGTTCGAAGTGCAGCACGCAACACGTAGGTACTGTAATACGGCCTTAAGATCGATGAGGTAAAATACTGGCTAATGTCGACTGTGTACTTATTCAAATCGAAGGTGCTAATTTATTAGGTAAAATGAATAATGAATAAATTCACTTTAGTCCCGTCAGTCACCGTATGACCAAAGTTATTTTCAGCCTGAAGATGGCCTTGGTCATAAAGTTGAAATAGCGTCTGACATAAGACGAAGAGAAGCTACTTCAGACCTATTCTATCCAATACTTTCCATTCCCAAATTTAAATGCTGTACTTTACAGTATTCATTTTTTAGTCCCACGCAGTTGCTTTTGACGTCGGCGGCGGTTTCTGTTACATTTGCTTGAAGTTAAATTTGAACTTTGTGCCTCTTGATAACTTCGGCATTGTCTAAACTGAGACATGAAGAATAGATGGAAGGAAATTCCAAATATTTTTCGTTGATGCAGTTGCTGCTCATTATCGTGCTTCTTTCTCCTGTGAACAATAGAACCGAAAAAGCAATTGCACTGAGAATTAATAACAAATAATTACGAGCAATTCATGGCCTGTCATTTCATTAAAATATTCCATTTTCGAAAAATCAAGGTGCTTCAAGAAACTTTGCTCTTGGTGTATGTAAATATATAAACTATTACATTATTTTAAAGACGGCCAATATGCTGATGCTAATTCTCAGTGTATCGCTCTGGCAGTCCGAAAAAGCTTCTATACGTATATCTCAATGTGAGTGTTTAATTTTGATAGATAATTTTTGATTGTACATGTATAGTTATTGAAGGAATGGTTTATCAGACACTTCAAAAAACAGCAATCCTGGTAATCTTGCTGGACAACTATCATTTGGAAATCAGATACTTTCGTTAGTGTTTATTTGACTTTACCTGAATAACAACTGAAGAATCTTTCACATTGCTTGTTTCTTTATGATAAGAGGTTTTAATGAGGAAAAGTCATGTATTTTAAACTGAATTAAGAACACAAAAAGTGTTGGCAAATATTTCGTACTTACAGTAGAGTAGCAAATTAATTGTTTTTGCTTGCTAATGATTTTCGTCTATCTGCATTTACCGCTAGACATTAATTCGACGGAATAATAATTAGAAATTGACACATTATTTACAATTATGTATGAAACTGTAAGTAATACATGAAAGAACCCGTAGAAGGGTTAGTGCACTATGAACTCCAAGTACATGCGATGATGTTGTTCCGACTATTACGGCTCTTTACGACGAATCAGTTTACTGAAATTTCTTGAAAATTTCTTGAGAGTATCTCAATGTACTTTAAAAATGAAAACTAAACATTATTCTAGGAAGGACGATTGAAACGTGCTGAAATCGAGTAAGCGTAAGCGAGAGAGAGGGAGAGAAGGTAATTTTATGTGGTTGAATATGAAGACAGTGATTCTGCTGCACTCATTGCATTAAGGTATAAAGTATTATGTATCAGGGTAGAGCAAGAATCATTGCTGAAAATCAAAATTTGAAGCAGAAAATTAGATTGCTGTCCTTGTCAATGAATTGATGAATGAATTCCCTACCAGTGTGACCAATGATAATCTTAAGGAATTGATAATCTCAACAGATGAGAGATAATGCCATGTGGGTGGCTGTACGTATATGCTTCTATTGCGACACTGGAAATGAATGACCACTAGGGGACAACCTTGCGACTGGTGTCTAAGCAAACCGCCTGGCCTTCGGTATGGTTTGTAATCTGTAGCTAGATTCATCTAGAGGGAATAATGCCTGGCCAAATCAGCATTCTGAACAAGCAGAAGACTTTCAATTTCGAGTAGGATTCTTCTCTTGTTTTGTCCTGCATTCCGCTGGAAAGTAGGAGGTCATGATTTTCTCCATTTCTCTCGCACTTTACCTGCTTTGATGACATTAATATGTGACACAATAAATGTAAAACATTGTCTGATACAATGCTTTCTGCCATGTCTTTTCTCATGACATGCCTGAAGAAATTCATTTAGCGTCTTTTGTTGCTAACTACTTTCATTTTATTGTCACTTTATTATAATCCGCCCACAAGCATAGCCATTTTCTAATGCCAACACAAGTACTGAAGCATCTAGTGATTTCGCTCTCATCGATGTCTTTTCTCCTCATAATGTTAAACAGTTCATTATGATTAACCTTGTCAAATGCTGTACTGCAATCGATGACACATGGTCATGCGTCACGTTGTTTTTATACATCTCTCTCAGTAACACGTCGCAGAGCATGCACAACATTTCTCGTTCCGTAATAGGTTATTAACATATAGGGGTCGACAAAAAAAATTCCGCATTTTTAGGCGATTGATTTGTTAAGATTGCATTCATCGTTTTCATCAAATATGCTGACAACTCTCAAAACAAACAGACTGTTGATCCATATTTAAATAACGTCTCATGTCACTTTCATTTATTGAGTAATTATGTGACATTTCCATACATATGAAAGTTGTGTCTAATTATTTGAAATAGATTCATATATGATTATATAATATGTTGTATTATTATTATCATTAAATATATGAATTTAATGATTCATCATTGTTATTGAGTGGATATTAATTGTGTGTTATGGTTGCTTTTAAGGTGATAGTAAGTATTCCATGACAGTGAGTGTGAAATCAGGGCTTCTAGATGCTTCAGTCGATTTCTTTTCGAGATTCACTGTCGAGATATTGAATTCACGCACTAGTAGTATGACGCGCATTTTCTCATCAGATCACGCCGGCTAAAAAAGGCTTGGATACTATACGACTCATACTTTTGTAAACATTTTCACTTGTGGAAACACTGTCAAAGTTAGATGAATTCAATGCATCATCGATGAATTCGATGAGGGGTGTGAGACTGTGATACCAAAGGACGATTCCTGTAGACCCCGTTCAAGTTGCTGCAACGACAATATCCAGGAAATTAGAGAATTAAGTGAGGATGACAATCGATTATCTCGTTCAAACGGCCAATAATGATACGATCAGTTAATCAGATACTTCTTAATATCTGAATGAAAAATATTTAGAAGATTTATGTCAGTCATACAATGGGCGTCTGTGATTTCGTCTGTTGCACATCCTTTCAACCTTCGTATTAGAATCTTGCATAATAGTTTATGATGTGGCTGAGGATGAAGAGACATATTATATGATGCTCTTCACATTTTCGAGTTCTTGACTTCTTCAGTTGTGCGATATATTCAAGACCGACGAACACATTTAGCTAGTGACTGAGCTTCGGTTAACATAGTACCAGGGATGCGGAGTCGGAGTCTCTGAGTACTATCATTTTTGCTGGAGTCGGAGTCCTATCAAATGATAGGACTCTGGACTCCGGCCTATAACTAGACCCGAAATATAACACAAACAAATTATTTATCCTCGTGCATAACTGTCAATGTCTTGATGTCAACTGTCTCCGTCAAACAAAAGTACAGAGACCCTGCTGCATGCAAAGCTTGTAGAATAGTTGAGGGAATGAACCGTGATAGTGAAAAAAGGATTGTCTTTTCACTCGGTGATTTAGTAGAGAAGACAAGCCTTCCAAGCCTCGATCACACCTACGCACCAAAGGTTACATCAGAGACGAAAATGAAATACTAGTTTGTTTGAGAACATTACCCCTTACCCTCACGTTAATCGTGTGTGATGGCTCTTCTAAAGCGCATATTAAAATCTAAAGTGTACTCATGTTTTTTTCCAGAAGGATGGGGATTTTCCTTCCTGGTAGAAACTGGAGAAAAGCCATGTAAAGCACACATCAAGAAGATGGGAAGAGCCGAGTCTCATGCATATAACTTAAATCGACATTTGATAAACTTTCATCGAAAATGATTAATAATTGATACAGTAGTGATCATTAAAAATAGGTTCAGGTCTACAGTGATCTACAGTGATCTGTGATGTAGGTTACCAGTTTTTTTAAAAAACTAGGCTATGTATGCTTGCCACCCGGTAAATGATAGGATGATCAAAATGATAGGACTCCTCATCCCTGCATTGTACTGAGCCCTCATCAACAACATTTCTGTGGTTATACACCATGAGGGTTAAAAAACATGGCATGCTTTAAAACATGATATGTCTCTTTGATTTTCCAAAAATTTCCAGATAATGACATTTTATGAATTTCCCACTACAGATCCCATTGCAATTGTGAATTGAACGTTCAGCTTGCTCTCTGTGTTAATTGTTCTATGCTTTCTATATTATCGCACTATTGTATACAAAATGCGAATGACTAAAATATCATGAACTCGCCTGGACATCGTTTTCCAAAGTTTCGCTCTACTTTCACAAGTATGAAATGTCATTAAAACATCTGTTCTAATGTTTCAGCTCCTGAAATTAATCCTTTGAGAAGCAGAGAAATCCGTCGTGTGACCATCATGTGATGGATGTCTGAAAAACTTATAGGGTGTTTCAAAAGTCGCGCAAGAAAATGTGCGGTTGTCAATCATCTATCTTTGAACGGATTGTGGATTGTGACGTTCTGTATGTCAAAACTTACATTGCAAGTCGAGACAAGGAGCTTTATTGCGTCAGCATTTAAAAGCAACATCTTTTAAATGACCGCGTGTGCAATAAAGCAATATTTTGAACGCGTTGTTTAATAGTTAATTTCTCCATCGCGAAAGAGATTGAGATAATATGGCTCGTAGACCAACTAAATGAATGAAGTCGATAGAGCTTATCATAAAAATGACATAAGATTAACTGATCTTTTGAAGTAGCTACGTAAATGATCGAAATGAATCTCACCCACACAGAGAAAATCATTGGTCAATTAAGGTGACGGTTGTTAATCAAAGTGGAACAGAGCGCCTGAGCGATAGCTATCTGTGACTGTCTTTGTCCGCCGGATCTACAAGAGTTGTGCGAAAAGTTTGCCGGAACTTTCTTCCACAATCCTCACTTCATTAAGCTCATTTATGAATGACATATTGCTGTAAGATTGTTGTTAAGATGATCTATCTGTCTAAGAAATCTTCGATCCTCGACTTTTGTAATTTTCGTATATGTAATTTCATTGTCGCAACCACAGTCTCTTCCTGGATACATTTTCACTCGCACTGCTGCATTTCGAAATCTTCCATTGATGGTGGTACAATATAATTGAGACAATATAAATTATCCACAATATAATGTACAATATAATGTGATACATGTAATTGCTCAATATTGGATAAATTAATCATTTTTACGCAAATGCTGAACTATATTTGTAGCTACAGATGCATTGATTGAGTCATTGATCGAGAAAGACGAGAGGCGTGTGCAGAAGTGACGTCACAGCTGTAATTGGCTGCAAGGAAGAGCGACAACGCAGGATCGAAGGGACCAGAAATCATGCACGCTTCAAACAAAAGTAATGCTTGCATAGTGCCATTGAAAGGTTTTGACAAAAAGAAGAATAAAGCATATTAATATTGTCGTGTGGATTTGATGATACAAGCTGGTGGAAGGCATTTTGAGGACATTTTGTGACTTAAAAACTTGCTTTTTTGAAGGCAATTCAACTTAAGCCATCTTTGTTTTGTAAAAAAACTAAAACTCCATCTTTGTTTTGTAAAAAAACTAAATCGCCTACTATTATGTATCAAAAACTTATGTTCTGAAGAGTCAAAAAATGTATTTATCTTCGAAATAACTTAACTTTAAGTGCGTGTTTTTTGCAAAACACTTTTTTCCTTAATTATGAGGCATTAATAAAATAAATATATTATGACTATTTATATATTTTTGCCTCATTACATTTTGGAAAAGACAAAGGTCCTGCAACGTCACAACCAGTAACTACTATAAAGTTAGTTACACATGTACAGTACATCGCTGTATGCAATAAAAGCTTCTTTTCTGTGATTTGGGAGATAAAACATCTCTTTTACACCAAATGTTTTGCTAAATGTCTGCAAAAGTAAAATACATGCAGACAGAAATCTTTAGTGAGTATTCTTTATACCGAATGTCAAAGTCCAGAAATTATTTCGAGGACGAATTAAACGATAACATGCAATTTCACTACCGGCAACGGATCAATTTGTGATCACTTTCTTGTGATTGTTTATTGTTTTTATTCTGAAATCATACGATAGAAATTTCTCTTCTTCAGACAGGATATTGCCGGAGATGTCTTTCAGTGCATGTTACATGGTCGTCACATCTATGTGATTCTTAGCCATAATTATCAGAGCAAGGCGGAAATGACACTTGAAAATGACGACAATTATCAAACAATTAATCTGAACCTCTGACAATCCATTATCTTCGAAAAATATTGTCGAAAAATATTTCATCTTGACACAGTATTCCATGCGAACGAAGTTGATAGAGTTGAAGATGGGATAACTACGATATAATGAATTTTCTCATTTTCCATCAATGCTCTCTCCCCTATGAAAATTACAATATAGCAGAAGTGCAATACAAAAATTCTAAATGCATAATTTGTTTTACTCATTCTGGTGCACACAGACTCCAAAGAGCTGCCGCAAACTGCAAGAATTTATTGTTTTCTAAAATGCGATGTCTCCTATGTATTTGTCGGCATCAGAAATGTAAGCAGCTCAGAAAATCATAATCACACAGTTGGATAGATTGCGTTGTCAGTGTTCTTGCTTAGAACTATTCATACCTGGGAGACGGGATGTTTGGCCCCTGTCACATTTTGTTTTAATCGCAAAACTACGCCGGTCAGCCTACGCTTTTTCTACTTTTAGCTTTAACGCACTTTTCACCCAATATATTTGGTCTCCTGGAAAGTCAAATTCGTGACCTTTATTAAAAAGTGCTTTTTTTGAATGTCTGAATTTTGTCACTAAACATTTTGAATGTCAAATCAATTACTTTGTGCTTCAATTTTCTATATGAGTGTAGCATTTCATAAACACAGGCCAATGAATCATATCATGAACAATTATTATAGCACAGACACCAAAAATTGTTTTGAAAATTCAAATTTTATGTGAATAGTACTTATTACCAAGTTCACTGCCAAGCCAAAAGATGCTTGTCCCCTCCAGTTTGCCCAACCAAACTAAAAAATTAAATCATGAATTATTATGTTATTCGGTATCTGTAGCACCCATTCTCATTCTGAACACATTTTGCAGTTTGGCCCACTACGGTATACTCGTAGGGCATGTATTCCAATGAATAGATGCGTCCTTTTATCGAGTTGTTGAAACTATTCGAGGAGAGTGCGATCAGACTCATTTCTCTCGGTAAAAAAATTTTCAAGAAATCACCCGAAAACTTCTGTTCAAGAATATAGCACCAGACGTTCCATTGCCATCCGAACCCATGACTACCAATTGGGGAACATGGATCTCATCAGCTGTGTACTATGCTTCGAATCATCAGAATGTTTTACAAATATTACGTAAGCTTGATCATGAGGACTACAGTTTCATTGAACCTGCGATTTCGCTATTAAGTGACTCATTTCGATGAATTTTAAATCATGGTGTGATTCAATTCAAAACCTTGAGGGATGAAGCTATTCTCTTGAAATTTTGGAAGAAATCGAGCAATTACTCGCAAATCATCCAATGGCTAAGGGGAAATTCAGCAGTGTTTTTAGTAAAACAATCTGGATATAAGGATTCAAAACCATCTTGTATGCTATTCGTTGTCGTCAAACTCTTCCGGATTCACAAGTTGGACTACATTTAATTTGACAAATATTGGCAATTGCTCAATAGTCAGCTGCGACGTAGAGCAACGTAGGTCTCGCTGAAGCTAATCGGAAAAAGCTTCTGTTTTGCTATTGCAATAGGTGATTTTAAGTACTTTGACTGACCTTACTCTGTTATTAAAGCTATCAGTCAATGCAAATTTCATCCATTCCGCAAGTTGCGTCATTACAACGGTTTCTGTAAGTTTTTATTACATGTTTACCGCAAAATTTGGCAATTTAAAGTACATTTAATATTACATATTTCGATAGTTATAAACGCATATTTTTCCTGGCTCTTATAGTGATGACATTTCAAGTGGCATGGAAACATGAACGTTCACTATTGACGTTCGGGCATCTACATACGAAATCTTACAGCATCTACATGCATCACAAAACATCCTCTTTTACACGAATCTCAAGTTTTGTGATAATCATTTAAGTTAAGTGGTTCTCACACAGACTTTGGTATTTGGGTGAAAGTCTTAAAGTTGTTACCCTAACAAGCTTTTGACAACGCTTTTCAGCAGCTTTATGACAATAAAGCAAGAATATCATTTGTATGATGAATTTTTGTCTTCACATTTTTAACTTGCTTAAATATGTTAACATTCTTGTAATTATATCTGTCTGAGTTGTTATGTTGAAAATAATTATTTCAAGTCCCTGACCCCGTGGGATTCCCATAAGTCGATAATTGATCAATCTTTTGGGATGGGATGGGTCTGGGAACAAATGCTCATCATATGGACATCCCCGGAATTTAATTTCACTCAGAGCAATGCTCTAGAAGTTCTTAAAAACGACTCTAGAAGTTCTGAAACGCCAGTTTCTTGAACACAGACACGGGACTATCGAACTCTATAATGGAAATTAATCAGCTACTGGTAGCCAATCGATAATGATGACAGCTAGCAGAGTCCCGACATTTGGTCGGAATAGTCTTAGTAACGTCAGTGACACTTTTTCTTGGGTTGAAGTTCATGACATTCTAGCCCAAATATGTTTGCTTTTTCAAACCTTGCGTAGATTTTGATTTGTCCGCGTGGTGAGCATTTATCCGTGATTCGCACATCACTTTGTCATATTTCTGATCTCTCTGGAAATATACTCTCATTAATTTAACGGTGGACGTGAATTGTGATAACAATCAAGCACATCATCGGTACATTTAAATATCAAGGCTTCATCCAAAAAGCATTTCGTAGAGCCCACTTGAGCAGTAACTAATTGTGGGATAAAAAGAATAACATAAAGATATAAACCTGCATACTCTACCGCTGCATATTTCGCAACGATTGAGCTGAAGTCAAATACCGACGATCCGCTTTTTACACATTTTGCCACTTTTTGGTGCAAGCTATCAGCAGTAAAATGCCTGTTTTCCTAATGGTTTGGCATCTGCCTAAGTAAATATTGTTCGACTCCACTTTGGGAGATTTATTTTTAGCTTCTCTAATGTCACATGTAATCGTAATTTGAAAGTTGAAAATATTTGTGAACTGAATACTCATTAAGAAAAAATCCAAATTAATCTGAGCTATTATGCATGTATTATCAGAGAATAATTATAATTGTATTAACATATAAATTACATTAATGATATACAATTAATATAAATGATTGTCAGAGATTTAATTTCAAATATTCGTGCTTAATCCAACAAGGTGCTCGAAATATGCTTTGCTTTAAAAATTGTGACAATTTCAACATTTTTGTTCAGGATAGCGGGATTATTTTTGTACCTTACTATATAAAATTTTTTTAGACATTTAAGTAAATGAAATTAAGCACAAAAGGTAGTGGAATAAGGTACGTTCAAGCATCATTCTGAAAGGTTATTTCCCACATGAACCTTTCCTTAAAAATCTGTGCAAAAGTCCATCATTATTTTCGAGAAAAAGCAGACATAGGAGCATAGTAAGAGAGACAGAACAAAGGCTGAAGATAAAATTTGGAAAATGAAGTATTTCTCTGTTGGAAATACTCTTTTGGATTATGTACAGAACGGATTTACATGAATAAACAAACTGATAAAAATCAATTCAAAGCATTCATCTCCTCATGAAATTATAATGAATGTCATCATTATTTTCCTCAAAATTGAGGATGATGAGTTTCGATGTGCGACTACGCACTACAATCAGATTAGACAGAATTTCATGAACATTACAGTAGAACCTATCTATAGCATGTTCTGTCTGGTGATGTTGTCGATTTTGCATTTCAAGCGGTTCTTGTTACTATAAACAGAATTTTAAACTTCAAGCAATCATTTTTGTAAAATTTCGTATTTACAAGTAGCATTTACATGCATAGACCATGCGATACGTTAGTCAATATAGCGAGATAAAAAGTCTCTGAGTATCAATTAACATAATTACTCGACCATATTTCCTGAACGGGCAAACTACAGAAGTTGCAAATCAACTTAGAACTCAAAATTCTCCAAAATGTTGAAAAAATGTGGTCGTAAATCAGACACGAGAGCCGGTGAGCAAACGGAAAAAATGGAAGACAATGCACAGGTATTTGCAGACGTTGCATAGATATTTCATGAATTGTAAATTTCTGTAATCTTCAGATATCATCCATGCACAGAATGTCGGATAAAAATAGACAGCGGAGAAATTTAGTCTAGAAAATCACCCAAAATGTCTCAATGAGCTGTGAATTGGAAAAGGACAGTCCATTCACATTCATCCCAATTTGCAAGCTGATATTCGATTGCAAAATTGTAGACACTTTCATAGAATACGTTCAAACAGAAAAGAGGGCAACGAGCAAGAGAGGCGCTATTGGTCTGTGTTTCGCTTTTCACTGTTAACTCGAGCTTGCTGCAACGTTTACTGGACTTTTACGGAATAAGCATTGTGCTATCGATTTTTTAATTATAAAACCGATTAAACAATGAAGCAATATATACAGGATTTGATGAAATGAAAAATCAATACAGGAAAAGTTGCTGCGATTGGTTATGAATATTCATGAGACAATGCTGATAAAGAAATGACTTTATGTACAATGATTCAGCAATTTTTGTGTATGGAGTGCGAATGAGAATTTTGAAATTATCGTTATCTGGTATAAGAGCATGAAGCGATATTTCAGATGGGGGTCGACCTTTCAAGAGGTTCATTTATCCTAGCAGAGATATGGCGACGGGTTTTACCGACGTGGCATTGACTGCAAAGCTCACAAGTATGTTTATACACTACGGAGGATAACTCACTAAAAGGAATAGGATCTTTATTGCATATTTTGTGCTTATTTTTCTCTTTATTTTGTGTTTTGTGAGTGCTTAAGGCAATTCTTAAAATACTATTTTCTAAAGCACTATTTATGTGGCGAATATTTCGTTTTATTTGAGAGAGAAAATTTGAAACAAGGCAGATTCCAAAATATTTCAGTTTTTTCGCAAAATTTTATTTCTGGCTTGGGACGATCACATCGCTGAAAGACTATATTTATTCTATCTGAATGATATCAGTTTTCGCTGGAATATTTCCTCAGCAGCCTTTCCAGTAAATGCAGCACACATCTTCCCTCAGACAGATTAATTGGGGTCTTCTCATGACAGCGAATCTCAAAATAGCGAAGTGTCAAAAAAGTGAATCTCAAAACAGCAAAGTGTCATAATAGCGAAGTCTCACAATAGCGAAAACGCATTGCATAATCTTAAGAGGTCCTCGAGAAATTATTCTTGCTTGATTAGTAGATTAAATGGCATTATAACTTAAATGGCCATATCATCACCATCGTTTCACTATCAAAATATATAGAAGAAGCATATGCTTATTTTTCTATTTCAGTATGGAATCACTATACAGCAGTAATGTTCGAATTACAAATCATTTGGAGGGATGGCATCTGAAGCTGAAAGATAATGTGGGAAGTGCCCATCCAAATATCTTCAAGATCACGCATACATTCGTTGAGGAGTAGAAAATGTAAAACATTGAGATGAGTCAACTGGATTTCGGAGCACCAACAAAAAGGAGAAAGACGAAATATATTGCTTTAAACGAAATACTAGACCGATTGCGCGAACAATACATTTTAAATGAACTCAGTCGCCAAGCTTATGCCAGGGCTGTCTCGTACATTAATGGGTTTTTAGAGAATCTATTTTATATACATTCTCATTTTTTTCATAAGCTTATTTCATATACATTGTACAAGACATATGTACAGTATATATGGAAATTCATATCCTTGTCAGTGGTATGGATGATGGGTATTATTTACTAATCCAATTACCTTTAATAAACTATAAAAACATAATTTCTCCATGACTTCTTAAGATTATGCAATACGTTTTCGCTATTTTGATACTTCGCTATTTTGAGATTCGCTATTATGAGACTGAGCCGATTAATTACGTCTAAGCGGAATGTCACAAAGCCTGATGCAACAAAGGACAAAGTCAGACCCTACCCGGTCCGATTGTTGCCATCAAGTTTTGATCAATCTAGCGAAATATTATATTCTGAATTCTATATTCTTCTTTTCGCACTTTCTAACACGATAAAAAATAATCAAATTTTGTGATTTATGTATTGAAGAAATACCTAAGCGCTTTCATGGTAGCTGACAATCATCAGATGGACTATCCAGAATTCAATATGTATTTTGAACTTGTCACTATACTTCATTTGCACCTTAGCAGTGTTTGATATCAAAATTAGCCTATGCTATTTCTGTGTTGTCTGGCATGCCGCACATGAATTATCTACCTTGAATCATCTATGAACAGGATGAGAAAGCAAAAATGCGGCACTCCCTTTAGTAATGGCTTTAATAAAATTAGTTGCTAAAAATATATACACGGCAAACGTTTCGCGACACAGTCGCTGCCTCAGTGCACTAAAAAGAAGGTAAAAGCAGTCAGAGTGCGTGGTTTATATATCAGGGTGATAATACGCACTCTGACTGCTTTTACCTTCTTTTTAGTGCACTGAGGCAGCGACTGTGTCGCGAAACGTTTGCCGTGTATATATTTTTAGCAACTAATTTTATTAAAGCCATTACTAAAGGGAGTGCCGCATTTTTGCTTTCTCATCCTCATCATGAACACCCTCCCGTATAAGGCTATCAACTACATCTATGAACATCCATCTCAGATATGCAGATTGCCTTTCAACTGCACATAATTAGTTGAGAGGCCAACTTGCACTGAATTTACGCGTATGGTATGGATGTTGGTCTTAAGGAAAGAGGTGGATGAAAATCTCTAAGTTTTGCCAATTAAAAAAAACAAAAAAACAACATAGAATATATTATAGTCGTCTGAAACAGCCATTCCGAAATGGTACAGAACCAATTCAACCTCTGTAATAAGCAAGATTATCTAAGATGTTGAAAATACAATTATGGACAGTCACAAAGCCATTTTGAGCTCACAAATTTACTAGGCTATGTGTAGACGAAAGATGAAACTGTCCTTTGTGCTTGGAGTAACGAGGCTTTAGGGCAACGAGGCGAGGCTATGAATGCCTCAATGACCAAATACCAGACAAAATATTTCAGTATTATGGAGAGACTGCACTAAATTTATTGGAGATCTTTTATGATAAATTCATGAAAATTGATGGGATCTTTAATGCGAAAACGCTTGAAATCCACATGAAAGTTCATGAGAAATATATATGAGAAAAATCGCATATAAAATCATGAGGAATTTTCGTGGATGTACAGCTTTTTATTCATAATAAGTTACAAAATACGTGCATGTAGTAAAGTGCGCATATAGGTATAGGGTTTCTACAAAAAACTTTTACCGGATACAACAATTTATCGGAAAGGTGATTTTGATGATAGACTTCAGTGCCGCGAATGTGAAATTAAAATTCACAGCAACGAAATTTGTTCTACGGTCATATAGATATTTTATCTACCCATACGTAAATTGTATTATGTGCATGTACAGTAGGCCTATACAATGTATGATGAGTTTCAAACAAATATAAATGCTCATTCAATGTAGCAGACATAACAAATTTGCAATTTCTAGATTCATGACAGCACCACCCAGAAAAATCAAAAGTTAAGACTCGTCAGAAACCTCTCATCTGATCATTCAGACATCTTCAGATGTAGCAAGTGTTTCTCTAGGCGCCTGTTGTAATGCCTGAATGATCATACGAAGCGTACCGGTATCTAGCAACCATTGACGTTTGATTGTCTGGGAGTGAAAAAATTCGGCATTTAGAAATTGCTGGCAAATATGAAATTCAACAATCAATGTGTACAAACTTTATCGTTTAAGCCGTCATCCGCTCATCGATTCCGCATTCAGAAGATTTTCTTTTGCGGCAATTGCCTGAAGTTGTCCATACTTGATTACAAAGATTGCGACTACGAGCGCGCTATGCATATTTGCAATTCCTTGCCATACCAATTTTTCATTTTTTCTGAAACCATGCGATTCGTTGCTGATTTCCATTAAAGGTCACTGGAGTCGATTTATTAGAAATTTTGAAAGTTTTTATTGACTTCCAGTACCTAGCTAGCTAATAAGTGATGCTGAAGTCGAATCCTGTCACAAGAGGTCCAAGAAATGGGTCGTGAAATAATAAACTAAGATGACATCATCTAACAATGGCAACTGCTTCCAGGCGAGGAGAATTGATTTCACAATTCAGTGCCTCTGGCTTTCACAAGATCGCAACGATATTTCTATGCATCTTGCTGCTAACACCAGAAGCCTTGCTTCTACCACAGAGATGCAGCAAATTGTCTTATCTGTGTGTTTGGGTCCAGAAATGACTTTCATCAGTACTGATGATCACGACCAGAAATAGACACAAGAGTAAGAAGATCAATTTCCATTTGAACGTAGTGCAAACTCAAGCCTGAATTTTGGCGAACATTGACACCACATTAAACACAGTCAGCAAAATTAGATCGTGAGGAGAAGAACGGTGTGAATAATATTTCCATTTTACGAATTTATCATTAAGAAAAATTGAGTTTAAGATATGTACTTTTCACTTGAAAGGTATGCAATATTACAGTTGAGGTTCGTGTGTTTGCTGATACGAGCTATTTCTGCCAATACACCTTTGGCCAGTCTTACAAGCCAAAGAAAGACGAATGTCTGTGGTGCCAGGAACAATGTGCATAGAAATATCGTTCCGACCTCGTGGAAGTCAGAGGCATCGAATTCTGAAATTACATTATCTGATCGCGATATACAAAATGATCTTTAAAATAAGTTCTATGGGAGAATAACCTAGAGTTGTAAGGTGTAATACCGGAGACCATAAAGTCTCGTCAGATTCAGACCCTAACTCTTAATTGGCCGTTTCATGAAATATTATGCACATTTAGGAATTCTAGATATAGCCATTAATCACCACGTTTTTGTCACTTCCTTAGTCGGCAAAAGCCAACCCTGGTTTATGGAAAGTCATGTTGGTCTCAGCGTGCACATTTGCATCGAAATATTTCCTCGTCTTTAAATCACAATTTATTGGGACTAGCATTTTCAAGGATGGCTCGGCCTGTATCCGTTTCCGGTCTACACAACTTTTGCAAATACAGCACTCTTCGCAGACATTCTGGGGAAACAATGAAACAATCACCTTTTCTTAACCATGAATTGAACACCCTACCTGTAACAGATCACTACTTACATGTACATGAGCAAAACTGAAACCTCTCCCATAAAATGCTAAAGCAAGCTGCACAACATGCTGAAGTTGATGTTAGTATTAAATAAACTTTAACGCCTGCTTATTAATTTTTACTGCTATTTTCTACCAGGACACATTCTTGAAGGGAAAATCGCGCACATGAATGGCAACAGAGCCCACCAAAAAGTCCATCTATGTATAATGCTCATGCTATAGCTTTTAACTGACTGTTAATTCTCTTTTTACATTTTTTGATGACAAACATAGGCTACTCGGTTAGCGAAATTCAGTTCCTCAGTTAGATTTCGAAAGGATTCTATTTGAATCTCGAGGACACTAATAAGGGTGACACGTTTTTTTCCAAAAGATCGACTGATAGCTGATAGCTTGCGATTGTCTATCACTTTAAGATCTACCATAGAGGAACTAGTAAATCACATTTTGACATTGCTTTGAAGGTCTACTCTTCTCTCATCCTTTTCATCATACTAATCCATCGTGTGTGAATTGAGATTGTGAGCACTTTTGAGCACCACTAAGGGTAGGCCTGAAGTATTTCAGCAGCATCCCATATTTGATTCAGTGGCTACAATATGTGTTACGTAGAACGTTGGTTTTTCAACTTCGATAATCACCAATTTTCTTTTTTGTTTTCATTCTTTGATACTACCGAGAAACGTGAATTTTGCTTTACATTTGATTTACGTCCACTTCTCATGTGATTATGAAACGTGAGAAAGAATATTTTTGGTTTTACTACTGAGTGAACTTTTTACTCCTTTTCATTTTGGGTTTTGCATATTTGAAGACGAGCGATGTTGACACAGAAACTATTCAAATGAGTCACGAACAATATTCATGCAAATGAAAATATTTTCTGACCAACCTCTAATTAGACGAAACTTCCAGCTGATTGTGATGTTTTGAAGTTGCGTAGAATTAATAGGATTGTGTCTGTTCGAATTCAAATGTGAAAAACATATCTAATTCAAACGGTTGCAATTTCGTAGTCTGCATGCAGAGCGATTAAAAAGCTTGTAAGTTATGGTTAACGAAATGAATTAATATTGTACATATACGCGTTAATTATTTATAAGATAACATGGCGATTCAATTTGCCTCATTTGGTGTTGTTAACATTTCTGACTATCAGTCATCTGTACAATTTGTTAAGGGGCTTTATACGTATGCGAATTCGATTGCGAATCACGGCGAATCAAAATTCGCAATCGGTCCATCGATGTGATATGCGAATGGTTTTGGAAATTTCAAAAAATTCTCCGTCAGTTGACGAACTTTGAAGAACTGTGCAAACTGTTGCGAATTGATGCGAATTCTTGTGAGATGCTTGGACGATGGTGACGCATAGGGAAATATTTTAATTTTACCATTTCGAAGATGATGGCAATAGTCCGGCAGCCAGAACGAGTTTCTGCAGGGAAAGAGGCAGAAAGTGAGACTTTCACAGAATGATATGCGCCTTATGCTTACTACGAATCTGCACGTCTGCCGAGATCTAGTGAGTTCCTCTTCTTGTCAGACAGGATCAAAGAAAAACACATGATAATCCAATGGGACGCAGATTGCAGTTTTTGGCTAAAATGAAATTTCCTATGTTTTCTCTGATTAAACGAAAAGTACTAAGCCCAGAAACATAATTTTTGGCATGGAATGTCTTCAGGTCATTTCCCATGGTGTGCATGTGCTTTTATCATGCTTCTGATCGGCAATGTATGTGAGAATGTGGATGAAGTTGCTCAAAATGTTTGTGTTCACCGACATCAAGGGGGCCACCAAATCTAAATGTGCTTAGCTTTATGGACAGGGATGCATGAACATGAAAGGAGATGACTTGAAGACATTCCATGCCAAAAATTATGACTCTGGCCTTAGTGCTTTTCGTTTAATCAGAGAAAACATAGGAAATTTCATTTTAGCCAAAAACTGTAATCTGCGTCCCATTGGATTATCATGTGTTTTTTTATCCTGTCTGACAAGAAGAGGAACTCACTAGAACTCGGCAGACTTGCAGATTCGTAGTAAGCATGGGGTGTACATCATTCTATGAAAGTCTCACTTTCTGCCTCATTCCCTGCAGCAGAAACTCGTTCTGGCTGCCGGACTACAACTGGCGGATGGAATGCAGAGCGAATAAAACTGCCATTCAAAATCTATGGATCAGTTGCAGATGAGCGAAGGAGTTGGCATCATCGTTATGAGACTAGTTTTCTTGTTGTTGAAGTGAAAATTAAATGACCACGTTGACCTAGCAATTATGTTGTATGAACTAATCGTGCTTCCTCGAACAGTCTGACTTCCATATCTATCCTTGCATGTGCCGTACTAATTCCTTGTCATTTCATTCTCTGTCTGCCATTATTTCCTTTCTCAAAATACTTGATTTTCATTGAAAATATACACGTTTATTATTATTATTATCAACTTTGACAAACCCACCTGATTGAGGACAGAAATCAATCAGTCTAGGGCAATTTCTCTCCGAAGTTAAATTGAGGTAAATCTCTCCGATTTTTCAACAAGATCAACGATTGCTCAAACGAACATAATGTATGCAGAAAACATTGTCTTGACATTGTTGATGATTAAAACATTTCAACAGCAGACAGCGTTCTACTGCATGAGGTGACTGCATAAGTAATGACTTCACGGAATCTGCAACTGTGCAACGATATTTGAATTGCAAATGAAAAAAGGCTGCATTTTTTTCTTTACCGCAGCATCAAACTGTGATGGGATTTTCATCAAATCTGGTCAATGTTTTTGAATATTTACTTATACAAATAGTTCCACTTTTGCACCAATCATTTCACAGTGTGTTTATAAAGCCAAGCCGCAAAAGACTGACTGGATCACTGGATAAGGACAGTCAAATTTTACAGCAGGAGTTTTCTTACATGAGCCTATATATTCGGCAAATAGTAGGCGAAGACATCAGAGATATTGTCACACCATCTCCCACCCTCAGGGAATACAGGTCTGCGGCTGAAATCTCGAAAATTTAATTTGTGGCATGAGAGCTAATAGTTCCTTTGTTTTCTAGTACTGGGCTTCCTAAAGAAAGTCTATTTACGTATACATACTCCCATATTAACATATATTTTTATATTTATATTTAAGTACAAATTTAACACACCTTTTACACAAGTTTATAATTCATATGCTTCACTAAAGCTATTGGAAGCATCAACAAATATCATAAAGACTGCTAAGAGGATTGATTATGGCGACAATGTTCATTCAAATGATAGCAGTCAGCAATCTCTTGTGCACAGTGCTGACCTGACAAAACAATATCAAAATCGCTTAATTATGCAGATTAGTAGACTCATTTTCAATAATGATCAAGTACAAGACTGTTCTTTGGATTCCTCTCTGCATCATTCTCCAAATTAAACACTAATAAATTAACTTGTTAGAGCGCCATAAATAATGCATCGGCTTCTTTGAGGAAATTGAATTACCAAGTTTGATTCATAGACTGTAGTAAAATGCGAAAACAAAGTGCTTAAGAAAGTTAAATTGTCACCAGACTTGCACGTAGATTTTGCAATCAAAGGATTGCGCCAAATCAGAATACTTATAGTGTACCGAAGTGAGTAGTTTAGCTAGCAGACATACAAAGTGATATGTGTGTCAGATAGTGTCGTTTCTTACCATTGAAATTTAATTGGGAGTTTTCGAGTTCTTTTGAGTCTAAACTTTAGCTTTTTAAAAACTGCTCAAATAATTGTTTGGACTAAAAGGAACGTAATCTCCGTAAAAATTGAATCTTTTCAAAGAAAAATTTTTACTGTATACAGACAGTTTTTGAGTCGACACTCTACCTATATATATATATAAGTTTTGCAAATTCATATACTACCGACATGAAGTCCACTTTATAAGTAGCATGAAACAAGTTGGATATCAAAACGAATGAATATTTGCTAACAGGCATCTTAATTAGGCGGAAATTAAGCTGATCATCTAGGAAATTTCATGAACTAACTGCATTATAATGCAAGTCCCAGCAAGTCTTCAAGGAAAAGACGAGAGCTTCTTGGCTGAGATGTCATGTTTTTAGTTGAATTTTCATCGGCATGATTTTATGATTCACAAGGCGTCATTTCGTGAATCCGAATTCATGTAGTAATGTGGACCCATTTGCTTCTTTCAAAGTTAATTGTGATCAGCTTCCTTGATGATGATGCTTTTCTCTTTCAGTGGCAGTTTGTGATGTGATCCCGCAGAAGAAAATAATCTTATAATAAAGCTGAGCATTTAGCTTTAGCAGCCAATCTATCAATGTGCCGTTCACACCCGCCAGAAGAGCTTGGCGACGCCTTTCAGCTCGTCGCGGCCACGGCTTGCAACCCACAAAGAAGCAATCCACCTCTGTCATTCAACCCGGGCGAAGACAGGGAATTCTTTACGAGTTACACTTACACACACACTGGCTGGCTAATTATAGCGACTCTGGCCGGAGTTTGAGTCTGACAAACGCGTAGCTGATAGTTAACAGATGCATGCCAGATGCATGCCTTCACTTCTTCATTCTTTCATAATTATTTGAAAAGATGAAAATGAATTCTAGATTAGAGCCGGGTACTTTACTATATGCTGCATGCTATAGGGTATACCGAAGCCAAGACTGATTCGAGCCCCGGAGAGGTTTTGAAGCACGCTACGCCACTGGCATTTAGTAATGGTAACCCATCGAATTGCTAATTAGCAAACTATATTACCTCTCCAGGTTGTCATGACATGGAGGATTTGTGGAATACTATTCTTTATCCTGTATTGCTATCATGATGAGTCAAATTCGTGTGTATTTCTCCAAAAGTGAAAAAATTTGCATATCTGACAAGATGGTACTGGGTCTCGACTCATGATCATTTAATAGAATCGAAACTGTATTCACATTGGGGATTTAGTAGATGCCACTCTACGAATAGACCTACTCTATGCATTGTACTTATATTGTAAAATTTGCTTCCACGTGTTTTTCGTGATTACTTAATAATTAATACTGTGAAGTTTTGAATATGGAAGAAATTGAAGAAAAAAATATTGAAGAAAAGAGTATCTGCAACGCATTCCGTAGAATTCTTCTGCAAAACGCCTACATTGTACTTTCCTATTTTATTGTATACGAATAAGTTATGTACATTGTACTGTACATAATTTTATGAAAACGTATGAATGCTACGCTGACAATGGATTAATGGCAAGCATTGGAAATGTAATCAACAACTATAAATAATTTGAAAACTAAAAATATTTTGTGGGTGCGAACTAGTCAAATATTTGGAACAAAAGCATTCTCATATGTGACACCAGTTTCTCGACTTCATTTGGTTCATGCAATGAATATAGCCAGAAGCATTAACAATAGGCAGATTTTCCCTTTGTTTCAAACTCCCACTGACAAAATCATTGTAAGATTGAAGAAATATGATATTATATGAATTGGCTGATGCGCATTGATTATTGCTGACTGAATAGAATTTCATTTATTGAGTGAATATGATTAAATCTTCTCTGTTTCATGATGCAGAAATGCTTTAGTACAAGCCAATCTTTTTTATAGAAGAGGTCTAGCAATTTGCTACATTATAGCTCAAAGTCTTATAAGGGCTTGTTTAAGATGTCATTATCAATATCGATTTTTAAACTGTCTCAAACACAGAATTAGATTGTTTTAGCGCATCACTTTCCTAAAAGTCCAAACTGTCAAAACGATGGCACATGCAGGAACTTAATAAGTGGGCAAAAAGAAATTTTTAATAGCTTGTAGAGATAAGAAAAATAGTCGTGCGCTGCTTGCGGATTCCTGTGAATTCCTTCAAAATGATCCGATCGCCACGATTCCTTCCGCTTCGAAGAATTCAGATCACTACGCAAAAGTTTTCTCGATAATGTTGGGCCTCCGATCATTATTAAGAAAGTTAGCAGGCGCACGAGAAAACGTTCGCAAGCTTCTCTGTAGAACTTGATCGACTGCGTCTCTTTGCTGTGTGATCCGGTTGATAACAGTCACTGAAGCTTCGCACAATTTGGCGTGTTTAGTGTTGAACCGGCTGCTCATTGTTCGATTGCTATGGCATTATTTCAGCCATAGAAATAAACTGTTTATCTGAAGTTGACTAGAATGGACATTGACTCAAGGTCGCGGGACATCCGGGGGAACTAAGTTGGGGCATGAACCACCAATTAAAAGCTTCGATTTACACATGTGACTGATTCTAACCCAATCATACAGACGTTGGCAGGTGCATCTAAGTGAAAATGCGTGCGATTTATGTGCCGTTATTGTACATTGCATGAAGCTCAATTTCCATTCTAGAGGTTTTATTGTTGTCAATTTCTATGATTTCAGCAGATTGCGCCATTTCATTAAAGTTACATGTTCCAATGTTTCCTTTCTATTCAAACAGAAGAAGAGATGACCTGTCTAATTCTGTGGTCTCAAAGTATCACCAATAAAATCTTTTCCTCATATGTTGTCAATTTTACATCTCACGTGATTTATACCTATAGGAATACATTTGAAGTTGGATATTGGTTACCTGCTAAATTGCTTGCATACAGTTGTACATATATGATTTATCGGGATGTTGACAGCTAAATTGTGTGATAAGTCATAAATCATAAATGTTTATTCTGAACTATACAGAAAACGCAAAGCGATGGCCGCAGGGGCACTTACAAGCAAGCGTTGATAACACGTGTAACATATAAATAAACACAGCATAAATATAAATACATAGCAAAAAACACATAAAATACATAAAGTTTATTTATGACATAAATCTTCGTTCATAATGTACTTTTACATGATGCATACCGTAAATTTATACAAGATTATATTGCATTTTAGCTGATAAACTGTTAATAGGCGATTAATAATGATTGTTAGACAGAGCAGACTATAGGCCTACTTTGCATTGAGAAATATTCGAAGCTGTATTTTAATTGACAGTCATTGTCGTTCCTTTCTGCACGGGTTTTTCCGATGTCATTCATTGATTGTCATTTTGAATAGGAAAGACGAAAAGTCTGCCATAAGCTAAGACAGATTGAATAGATAAACATTTCTTTTTATCCTCTTAAATGAAGATCACTCGGTTTGTTGAAAGTAATTACCGGTGCTCATGAAGATCTGGGACAACAGTTTTTCATCCACTAAATTCTGACCAACTTTAATTATTTGCATCTGATTTTCATCAACAAAGTTGGACATAATAAGAAATGAAAGAGCCTACCCTACATGTAGTGCACAGCTGCATATTGGGTACATTTTTTAGACGATCAAAAATTATAAGTGTAACAGTTTGTGCTGCAAATTGGGCCGCCTAACTTGCATGTTGCTACCAAGTGGAGCATACTTAGATGATGCATACCAGCTGAACATTGAGAAAACACATGTTTCAACTTAAGGCTAGATTTAAAAAGAATCATGAGAAGCACATCCTTAAAATAAATGAATGACAGGTTTTATTGTCGTACTGGATCAATTTTTCTCTTCAGCGGGAATTTTCAAACGTGTATCAGGTCAAGATATTCTCTTATCTGTTTGTCTCACATGTTTCCGTTTGGGGTTGCGGCCATTGTTCCAGTGCATATCCTGTTTGTTCTAAAAACTTTCTAGAACAGCGATTTTCGCTTAGATGACTAGCAAAGCTGCAGTTTTGCACTCCTCATAGTTTGTTCGCCCTTTAGGGTGCTTCGGAGAAAGGAGAGGAGGCATCAGGAGAAACACTAGATCACAGGACTGGATGTCGTGGTCGATGGAAAGGGCTGTAGTACTGCTGAGATCTGTAGTGCTTGACATAACATCCAGAAGCTGTAATGGATATTACTCAGATGTCGATCAAATGGATTGGCTGATCAAGTGTTACAAGCTGTATTTGGACGTGACTTTTAGGGGATCGATGAGCTGAATTATCCTCACTGTAAACCAGGGGTTCCCAAACTCGGGACAGCAGTATCATTTTCACGGACCGCAATGATCTCGTGATGAACACGCACATATGATTTTCTTATAGCTTATCTTGTTAGACTTGATCTGTGCTTTATGATGTGAGTCACAGATCACATTTGAACCACACGAGTTCTATTTCTGCGAAGTACAATCAATCTCATGTCTCGCATCAATTGTTTCTTGATGGCTCTTTTTGTAAAAGAATATTTCATGGTTTCTCTCATTTCAGTGTTTTTCCTAGGTAGGATTTTGGAGCTTGTAGCTCAATTATGCCTGATAGAGCAATAATATTGCTTAGCAATTTCTTTGCTTTTGTTTATGCCGTTGTTTTTATGTAAAATTGCTTTTGAAATATAATCGCCATCAAAGGTCACTTAGAAAGATCAGTGCAAAAGATAAGTATACATGTATCATTAAATATTTTGAAATCAAACGAAGAAGTTGTGATGAATGAATCTGAGTTAATATTTGTGCGTTAAAACTCACATAAAATTCAAAGACTTGTAATGAAATAGAACAATGCTTAAAGAGAGATAAATGACTTTCAAACGACTACGAATAAAATTGAACGATTTATTGCAATATCCTAATTGTATACCCCATCACATTGATTCTTGCAATTTACATGCTTAATACATAAAGTCAGACGGCCCAGCGTCCTTCAAAAATTGCACTCCAGTCCTCTACAGAAGAAGCTTGGGAACCCCTGCGTTAACTTTTATAGAACATTATTATGAATATAAGAAATATATTAAAATTGATGAAGAAGTGCATGGGCATTTATTTGCCATTGCATTACCAGAATAATGAATTGTCTATTATTTTTGAGGTTTTGACATTTGAAGTTTGAATATAGTCGACATTTCTTGACTCTACAATGATTTTTGTTTCTGTTTTCGTTTTTGGGAAGATTACATAGGCTCAACTTTCATTGCCCTCATCAAGGAACATGCTTACAGAGTAATTATCGTGCAATTGTGGTTATCTCAGTCAGTTCGGCAGTATGACGAAGGTAGTCTCGGGATCGGGTCCGAACATTAGTTAGAGGTGACTTCGATATCAACTGACTTGGAAATAAATGTACACTGTAAAGTAAATAAACAAATACATGAAAGCTGAACGAAATTTTTTAATAAGTATGCTACTGTTCAGTACATCTGTAAGTAGTACACACAAACATAATTTGAGAAGTTCCAGTAATATTTAAACATTGCGAACCAAATCATTCGAGCGGCGACTACTAGATGAGATCGGTTTGCAAGCCATAAAAGCCAAGCCATCTTCATTTGGAAAGAAATGTTAGTTACTTTTGATGAGTAGGTTCACAACCAAATTTATTTCATTTGGTAGCTTGTGGCTTACAGTGTAATAGCAGCCTTCCATTAGGCCGGCAAAACCTTTTATGGGAGGGTTCCCATATGCACTTCTTAGGCCGATTCGTTAGCACCTTTGTCATGAACAAATCCAGATGATTGCCCATGGCACAAAAGAGCAATATGAGCCAGAAAGTCAGAACTAGTACTTCCAATCTCAAATTCTTGAATTCCTGGACAGGCATATAGCAATTCCAACTTCGGGATTGGATTAATTTGACATTGAAATTACAGACTCATCATTATAATTGTGCATGTATACATGTCTGCTGCATGCATTTTAGTCTATGTGCAGCATGCATAACGCCTCCTTGAAGAAATGAACAGCGGTTCAAAGCATAATTCATACATTTTGTTAGCCTCAATCTCGGGGTCTTAACTTTGGGTGATGATGGTAATTTAACTTTTAACAGTAACCTTTAACTGTCATATTTATTGATACCTATTCTCGATGCATTTATTCGGCGATAGCATTGGCGATTGCCGGTATCGATAGATTACAGCCACCAGAAAATAATACAATAGCCTACAGTTCGGTTAGATTTGTATGCATATTAATGTGGTATTCGGAACTCAAGCCTCTGTGATTCCAATCTTTCAGTGATTTTAAACTGTCTTCATTATATGCTTAAAAAGGGCATGCCAGCTTATATGTATAGTTGAATCCCGGAATTCAACCTTCAGCTGGCAGCACAGATATACCTGTGAAAGACGTAGCAATTACATAATATGAAGATATGGGTTGCATTCACGACTTCTAGACCTGAGAGCAATATAGCAACATCATGTCAACATGGTACCTATCGCGGATTGCAATTCCGTGATTCCGGAGGTTTTGTAAATATTCAGATATTGTACTAAGGCGTCGCAAAATCTTGAAATCAAACAGGACTTTGTGACTTCCGAAATCCTGGGATCAAGCATTAATTGTGTCAGTGAATGATGATGCAGGATGGGTGTGCTCCAGCTCAATTTCTGAGTGTCTCACATTTAACTCGTGATGTTGTACAAATCCCGATCCTGTCCCGCCATGAATTCCTTTATCAAATGGGCTCAGCACTGAAATGGACATTTAGAAAAAACCAAAAAATATTTAACCGCAGATAGCCGATTACCTATGCGGTTAATATCTTTCTGAAGGACATGAACCTCGTGTGTTAATTGCATCAAAATCGTACCACCACAGGAGATCAATGTGTGCATGAATGACTCATAAAATGTTGAGCATTACACTCTACATAAGTGACTGATTAACATCCAATTATACAGCCATCAACGAAAGAAAGTGTTCTGAATGATCTAAGAAAACATATAGGCCTACGTTGTTCTAAGAAATTTCTGTTATCTGGGATTGCTTTGAATTTTCATAATATTATAATGAATGAACGCTTTAATCAATCTGATTACTATGGACTAAACATAACTTTTCTTTATTCGCCTTTAAGCAAAATTGCAAAAAAAAGAGTTTGGAATCACATATCATTTATTGAAGGGGGACACATCATTTGTAAATATCATGTATACTCATATGTTCTGAGCAAACATGCATGTTTTTCTACAAAATTCTTGCTATCTGGGATCGTTTTGAGTATTCACAATGGGAAATTAGGGAAACGCTTCGATGTGAATTACGTGATCTCAAATGGTTTGAATTCCTTAGAAAATTAAGAATGTATGAAGGATGTGCTATTTCTTATTGTGTTTTTGGAAATTCCACAGAGAAGCTTCAGTGTCTCAATGCAATACATCTTGCTCAAAATTTATGGCAACAGGTTAGCATAGTCTCCACTTGTCTTGTTTGACATTTCGTGATAAGATGTTGACTCCTTGTTTAGCTTGAGTGGTTACAGCTTCTACGCCTTTTCACTTCACGCCATTTTGATGGATGATGTGAAAGTGGCTCATCTATCAACGCTGGAAACATAATTGTTAGATTCTCCAAAATGATGATTTGATCTGGCATCCCATGTTGCCAAATTATTTTTGTACGAGGGATGAATATCTTCACTGTTCTTGATAGGCGAAATGGCAATGCAGTGAAGTTTTATCACCAAAAGGATTCTTTGAGAAAGTGATTTTATTTGAAATCAATTTATGTTTTTTCCTTATGTTGGAAGCTTTCTGATGGCGGATGAATAGTTTCAAAAAACCTTCATAACTTAACTTAAAATTTTTAAAAGATATTTCTTAGGTCAAAATGAATAATTGTTCTTTTTTACATGACGTCTGAATGTTCTTTACGTAAATAGATGCTTTTGTATATTCGTTTGTCGCCTTGAATCAAAGTAGACGGACAACTTTATTAACATTTAATATCTATGCTAGTTTTAATACAACTCGATTGTTCAATCGAAAAACTAGTAACAACACCATTTGTGCAGATCACGTGGGGTCAAATCACCATGCACCTGGCTGAGACATTTTTAATCGGCCCGCAACAATAGAAGCTCTTTGGTTCCATTATGGAAGAATGCCCTTCCTTCACAAAACAACCCTTAAAGCTTCACTCTGTCAACGAAGATATTCAACTGACCGCAAGCGTTTTTTATGCCAACTAAATCATTGACTTCTTAGTCCCGATGTCATTGAAACATCATCTTGGCTGAACGCAATATCATTCATTGAATATTAATAGAAATGTTAAGTGAATTATTTCAATTCATGTCGGAAAAATGTTTTGACCCTCGGCATGGTATCAGACATGAACATTTGAAAGTGAGTGCCGTTTATCTCGGACTAATAATTGCTTTTGATTAGAATCACCATTGCTTCTAGTCTGATAATTGATGTTGAAATTAAAATGCTAACCAGTCTATCAATCCTTAGATCCGTTGCATCCAAATATCGATATTGCAAAACGGCAAATTATCTCCAAGAATCTGAAAGGAATTTTTTTTATTAACTAGGGTACGATTGAATTTCGTCCGACTAAGCAATTGAAATAATCGCATCCTGTCTTTTCAGTTAATTTTCAGACGAATCCCTTATCATCTATGATAATTTTCCGGCTAATGTGAAGGAAGTAAACAATTTGATCGATACACATATCTCACAGATCGATTGAAGAATTACTTAAAAAAATTACTCAATTATGAAAAAAATAAACTTGATGATGAGAATCATACTACAAACAATCAAAATCGCATAGTGCGCATGGCGTTTGTGAACATGAGATAGGTTTGTAAAACCATGCTTTATGCCAAGCTAAGAGAGGTTTTGTGCTTCTAGATTTTTAAGATGATGTGATGCAATATATGATTTACCTGGCGTTCCTAAAACCGGCCTGCTGATCGGCCGGTGGTAATTTGACTGTGTTCTTGCTGATGTGTTCTTGTTCTGCAATCTACAAACGCTCCGTTCTATAGAGCATCGGTTGAAAATAAAACAGACCTGCAAAACAGTAAAGTGAGAAAATGAACGCAATGTCTGTCTTTTCCGTGATGCAGCCATGACCGGACTAACTAAGAACCGCGATCGCCTGCAATGTGTTTCTGGATTATCTAACTGAGACAACTGACGGGAGTTGAACCTGAAATGTCAAATATTCATTTCATTCAGAATATTCAAACTCAAAGAAATTTTTAGTGCTCTTTTTCACTTTCGCTGATTTTATCCTTTCATGCTTAAATTCAGAGCATCTTTTTAATTTCAAAGGCATTACGCATCTATTTGAAAAAACTTTTCTGAATATGCAGCCGGTGTAAGATCAGTTAAATGGATTTTCTAATGAAAGAATCACGGTCGTACTGCAGTAAGGGACAGCTGGCTGGTAAATCGTCTGGAAGTTACATCAGTGCACACAACAACGGATGAAAGAACAGTCAACCAGCTAAGTTCGTGTTCGACAATTTTCTATATGACTGATTTTGTCGCCAGCAGAGTTCGTTCGAAAAATTAGCACAGAGCTATTTCTTTGCCGATGTTTGGGTACTTGATTTTTGTTTTACAGTGAAACTATTTACAATTTTAAGTGATGTTTGTGAAGTAAGCCTACTTGTTTAATAAGAGGAATGACATCTCAAAGTATTCCTTTTGATCCCCATGTCAATTTTTTTAGATATTATTTAATTGGCAATTAATAATCATGATTACTAATCGGCAAGAATTAGGGAGGGAAGCAATGAACTGGCTAGCTGATTAATTAGGCTATGATTGCTCGTAATGTCATAATTTAGCAACTTAACGTTTTACTGCATGCGTTGTAGGACTACAGCGTTTTTCTCATTACTCCACTTGAATGTTCGACACTCACGTGTTTTCAGCAGCAGGTATTCAAGGTCTTTTTGAAGAATTTGATTCGAATTTTCGGCAAATGGGTCTCTGAAGTGCGTGATTTGTAATAATTTTGAGTAAATCAGTGATTGTCAGTACTTTCTACATGTATGTAGTACTAAATGTAAATTACCGTTTTGTTGTATTCTCACCAATGAAAATTTTCTTATACGATTTCTTCAGTTGTACGAGTACATGCATGCCTTTCTGTGCATAAGGATGCTTTTTTTCGCACAATCGTGAACTATCCAATTATTTCATTTGTTTTCAGTGCCGAGCCGATCTAGTGGAATTGGGAAATTCATCGCGATATCAAGGATACATGCAGAAGACACTGAGTTTCAAATAGGCCTACATGATGGCGATGAAAGTGAAGATGAACAACCTGCTGATGCCGATGAAATTGGTCTGAATTTAGAAAATGATCTTAACTTCGATCCTGAAGCATTTGAAATGGCACTTGATAGAGAACTTGGTGAAGCCAATTCTCATAAACATTCTGATAACGATAATTTTGTTTGAAAAAAGGAGTTCCTCTGATTCAATTTATCCATAGCTTGATGATGTAAATTCCGTACATGAAATTCTTGAACTACATGTTTTCGAAAAATATCTTTCTGATGTTAATGAGCATAAAAACATTCGTCGGCATTCTATGCAGTCGCCAAATAACAGTATGCAGAGTATTAATGTCTCTGATGATAAAACAAGTAGGCCATAGGCGACTGTATTCTTTGTAGGGGATTTATAGATTACCGCAATAATATTGCACTGGTCGGCTGAATCATATTTCGATCGCATTTCTAGGGCTATATCTATGAATAGATTTGACTTTATAGAGATACTTTTGCGTTTAAAGCTAATTTAAATTTGCCGCCACGAGAATATAATTTATACGATATAGACCCAGACAATATTGCATGTGGCTCATGCAGGCCTGCTGCATTTGCACTTTGGTATCTGCATGGATGTTCTCCAATTTATAGCGATAAAGTTTTTAAAATGAAAACACTATACATTAATGGCGCCAGCGCTGGCACCAGCACATTTTTCATTTCAAATATTTCGCACATTCTTATATGTTGATGTATTTTGTTATTTCGAAATAGGCTTACTCAGTGCGCGTAAACTAGAAGTATTAATGTTCAATCATTCAATAAAGTTTTCAGCATCCTAAAAATCATCACCATGATATCTACATTATCATGTTAATTTAAAGATGCCATTTTCAGATTTCCTCTTTGAAAATTATATAGTGCTAAAAATTAAAACGTGAACATTATGTACTTGTTTGACATGTAAACAAGTTATAGAGTTCCTATCTAATTACTGAATTTCAAACTGGAAGTTTTATCGCTCGTTGGACGAGAAAATGAAAACACAAAACAAATTCTAATTTGTATATAACATGTAGGCCCTATAATTTACATGAAATTTTATTACAAGTGTGGTGACATGTACGACGTGCATTCAAACATCCTCCAACTAGCAATCAACTCAACGATTTCCTCTCAGATTTCACTTCCAATATTACTTCCAAGTAGGTCCCTTACTAAATCACCATTCAATGTTCGGTCGAAGTTGTAGCGACCAGGGATGGCAGTTTTCCGGGTGGGATCGGAAGTTTCCAGAGGTGCTGACCGCAAGAACGCTCAAAGGGGTGCTACGATATGAAGATGTGCACGTATACCGTGTTCAATTATGAACAATTTTAAAAAATATATGTAATACGAGGAAAAATGTGTGCCTTGAATATTTTGCCTGCATTTCGGTCAGCAATTTGTCAACATATTGCGAGTACATAGTTATGAAGTCTACATGCAAAGAGAAACCTTTCCGCTTTCATCAACATTCTTTACTGCTTTCAGTGATAAGGTGACTAACATGACCGTTAACTTGCATGTATGTATTGCTATTCTTTAAGCAATATGCAGTAACACGATGTTTCTCGCATGAATAAATGCTAGTAATTAGACTAGTGTATGCTAGTAAATTACTCGTAGACTAGTGTATTACTAGTAATGCTAGTAATAAATGCTAGCTAATAGACTTGTGTTTACTACAGAGCTGATCAAACGGATCATATAAATTTCTCTGAAGTTCAATCGATTCTCATACCTTCCAGTCGTGTCCCACAACAACGTGCCATTCGGTAGCCTGTCTTCTCAGCTTTGCGGTGAGCTGTATAGTTCAGCATTTATTTTTTCAGAGCAAAACATGTGGGCTTGATTATTGCAAACACACAAACGCAGTTTTACACACACACGGAATGTAAGCAATATATGATCCAAATAACAATAAAACAGATTCTAGCCATTCTTTTGATGAGCAACGCAGCGATCAGAAACCTCTTAAAATGATACATGCATTTTGCTATATCATTAGTGAGGAGTTTTGGAAATGCAATAATGTCAGAAACCTTATTGGGTCAAACATGCAGTTAGTAAGTGACGGCCTTCAGCACACATAGGCCTACACGAACCCTCAACTGATGATTAGGGGTGCTTTCGCAGAAAATATCACGATCAAAGGTGCAGCACAGAGAAAAATGTTGACAAACACTTGTTTAAAATAACTCTTTAGTACGCTCCATCTCTTTACAATTTCACCGTCGTGACCACCATCACCTGGGTCCTCTTGTTGTCAGACACGATCAAAGAAAGTCGCATGTTTATCCAATGGGTCGCAGATTGAAGCTTTTGGTTAAAATGAAATGTTCCATGTTTTCGCTTGTTGTGGTAAAAGCACTAAGACTAGAGCCATTATTTTTGACATCTAGGTGATCCTGAAGATCAATTTTTCCTGATCCTCAGCTCATCCAATGATGGGCATTTTTTTCATTGTCTCTCATCGGCAATGTTACGAGAATGTGGTTAAATATGAGGTAAAATGGTCGAATTGCCTGTTTTTGCCGACATTAGGAAGGTGCTAAATCTTGATGTATTTAGCTTCATGGATAAGCATGCATGAACATGATAGGAAATGACTTGAAGACATTCCACGTAAAAAATAATGACTCTGGTCTTAGTACTTTTCCCATAACCAGAGAAAACATAGAAAATCTCATTTTAACCAAAAAAGTGCAATCTCTGTTCCATTGGATCTTTCTTGGTTGTCTTATTGTGTCTGACAAGAAGAGGAAGCAGGTAGAACTCGGCAGACGCGCTGATTCGTAGTAGGCATAGGCTGTAGATCATATTGTGAAAGTCTAATTTTCGGCCTCGTTTCCTGCAGAAGCTCGTATTGGCTGCCGGACTGAATCCGGCAGGCTTGTTTGCAGTTGGTATTATTTCATTCGCTGAGCATTCAATTAGGACAGGAACGCATTTGTCAAGAGCCCATATATTGGACAAGAGGGTCCAAATTTATCTCTGTTCTGATCAACATTTCCGCCCAAGTAGAACATTCGTACCTCGGAGCATTGCGAATACAATCCATGACTCTTTTCTACAAGGATGACAGACTATGGTAGTGTCAATAACTCTGAACAAAATGATTATTATCAGTCATTCTGAAGTTTATGAGGTATATTGTTGCAGGTATCTGCCTTTATGAATGCATGAACAAATTTTCAACCAAAGTCTCAGATCAACCTAATCAGCCTTAATCAATAAGCGATGCTAAAATTGACCGTGAAACAGCGGTTCACAACAGCTTTTATGATGCACTTCTGGTTAACCCACAAACACACTCCTCTAAAAGTTGACAACTACACAATTAGAGAAACTACTTCAACTCAGGGAGTGACCTGAAGTAACATAGGAAGTCCATCTTACTCCACTGCCTCTACAATTGGGATATGCAATTAATCATCGGATAGACACATATTGCTAAAATATTGCGTTAAGGATAGATGGCGCCGTCAAGACCTCGACCTCATGATCTCTTTATCTATTATCACGCTTTGTGACATGAAAAATATCTATCATTTATTGAAATTTTCTTTCATTTTACTCATGCATTTTCATTCTTCGAGAAGTTTCAATCATTTCATAAAACAAGATTTTTATGTCCTGTTCAAGGCTTTTGATAACAAGCCAGCACCATATTACAATAACTAAAATATCAGACTAAGTCATGACGTTTCAGGTGATGCTACAACCACTATCAGGCGGCTATTCAATTCCGAGTCATACTGGTAAGTAGGTAAAACAGAAAATGCCGTGCTTTAAAAATGACGTCTTTTATGAAAATTTACAAATGATGACATTCAATCCATAATACACTTATGCAAACTGATAATTATTGACTTAAAGAACTTGTCTAAGGTTTTTATAAGCGTTGTTTTTTTGGTGTTAAGAGGGAATTGATTCACTAACTCTACATTTATGCAACACTGCTCAGTACACGCGTATAAGGCATGATTACCACATGACGTACTTTACTATGTATAAAGTATGGTTTCTGATATCAATTGAGTATCACTGTGACTGTCAGAAGGACAAGGCTAAGGCAATGCCATATTCTAAACATTGTTTTAAAACTGCTTTTAAATGCACCCCGCTTTGAAATTCACTTCAACACATTGTTTTCAAAGTTTGTTTTAAAATTACACTTTTGAACATGAGCTTTCTATCATGCAATGCATGTAAATTTGGTTGTAAAGCCTCGTTGATAGAAAAAAAAGAAATTAGTCTCAAGAGAATGGAGAGACGCCCCAAGCAACAGGAGGGTGGAATCTTGCACGAGAGACTCGGCCAAGTCGAGGAGGACTGACGCGATTGTTGTTGTTCTCGCGAAGATATGATTTGACCTCGTTCTGTTGGGAGTGTGTAATCGAGGCAAACAGACGCTCCATAGGTAGATCGAACTGAACAATAGCATTGTCTTGATCGACCTCAGCAGCAAAAGACCTCAAGAGTTTCTCATTTCTGCGACGAGTATGCTTGAGAAGGAATTTGGCACCATTTCGGAAAATTTCTCTGTCGAGACTAGCAATGACTGCTCTTTGATAAAGAGTGTCGATTCTGGTGTCCAAACGAGCACTTAAGGCAGCTCGAAAGCCTCTGCGTTCTTGAATTAGAAGGCGCTGCCAAGAAAAACTCACATGTGATCTGCATGAATGGGTGGGGAGTAAAGCACACATGAGCGAACCAAAGCCTTACATAGAAACACATCTATCTATGATGATATACAGCGGTTAGGCTGGATAAGCTTTCGCAGAGTCATTATTTGAGGAATGACGCGTGAAATGATTCAGTCAATATGAGGTGAAATTGCAATTTGCGATTGAGGGTCACATCGAGGACACTGATAGATGGACTGAATGTAAGGTGGTGTCCTTGAAAAAAAGAAGTTGTTCATCGGACCAGCGATTCCGACGTCTGGAGAACCACTCGATCTGCGTTTTAGCCGGTGAAAAATGAAGCCGCCACTTGTTACTCCATGTTGTCAGATCATTGAGATGCTGGAGTAGAAACGTGTTAAAGAAATTAGTACCTGTCGTATGTACATAACATCAGTAATTGAAGAATATGATATCGTCTTGTTGATAGGCGCCTTAATGTTTTATTCAAAGTGAGAGCAGATCAAGAAGAGCGAACCAGCAAACTATTTATCCATGGCCTGCTGGGGAGGCGAATTCAGATGTTTGAGAAAGCTACCGCTGTCATGAGAGTGTCTTTCGGGACAGATGCATATTTTCCCAGTTCAGCAGCATCTCAACGTTAAAATTCAGCCTTTTGATGTCATTCAGTTGAAAATCATGTATATGCATTAAACCTATCGCTCATTTAATCTAGCAGGGGTTCAGTACCAAGAACGAAGTCGGAAACACATGTTCACTCAATCGAGAAGACACACAATAACGAATTTAGAAGAATGCACTGAATAACATCAGAAGCCAATTTTTATAGCCTACAGTATATGTGGTTCAGGAAACACCATGCCATAATTTGACATAACATGTAGCTTATCATAAAACTAGTCTCAAATGAAAAAAATGGTCGACTTCATATCTGTTCGTGATACATTATCGGACCTTGAAATCATTTATTTTCGAGATATAGGCAATTTTTATAATCATGGCGGCCATTTTGAAAGATGACATCATAATTTGGCAATAGCTCATAGATGATTTTGGTGATTGCCATACATGATATCTGTGACATGCATACTTTCCAAAAATACAAATGCTCGCATTTTTTCTTGATGGCCGTCTCTAATGGAGTCTCCATGGACCACAGAATTAAATATTTTGTTTATCTGCTTCGGTTTGCCGAAGCGCGCGCAGATGAATCTAATTCTGTGCTATTGACTCTCCTGAAAACCTGAAAACATGAATTGGAACTACTTGTAATGAAAGCATGTAACGACAGACCGTCCTTCCAAATCTTTGTTGCGTTGAAAGAAAAAACAGCTATCGGCATCGTGAATGATTAGATCTCGATCGCTCCTTTCGATGGGTCTCCTCGATTCGGATGATTCCCAACTTTTGATCGATCAATTTCCCATTCAAAAAGCTCGAGCAACAACCCGGAATCCCCGTTCATTACCGCATTGTTTTATCCATGACAACGTTCCTTCTCACACATCAGGTATCGCGAAACATGCTATCAATGATACTGGTCTAATGGTTGCCCATCCTCATAAAACCCGGACCTTTCTCCATCAGATTTCTAGTCGCACAGAACTCTGAAGAAACATTTGTGTGGACAATCATTTGAGCGCAGCTCTGATCTGGAAGAAGCCGTTCGCGAAATCCTCGGTAAATTTCGCTCTTCAAGATGCTTTGAAGCGTGTTTAATATGAGGGAAATTGACTTGAAAATGAAACTTCTGAGGACCTACTGTATTTATCTGATCACATCAGAGTACTTTTGTTGATAAATGTTTAAACAACACAATCATCAACGAATTTGTCATGCACAAAATAGATAAAATTATTTGTTTTACATTCATCAAAATAATGGAAATTTCGTATGCTTTTTAAAATGGGCCAGCAGACTAATAACAATGGAGAATTTTGAACTTTTGCATACCATCCTCACCCACATATGCCAAATTAATGATCCATCATGTCAGAATTGAAAGATTTGCAGTTTTTAAAAAACTTATTGGAATCTTACGGAAACTTATTGGACGTACCACGTATTAATGAGCCTGGATAGCTACTTGAAGTAAATAAATTAGTCCGATAAATCATCCTATCTTCCGTTTTACGTTGAATATTTTTGGAGTATTTCAAGTGGCTTATATATCATTGTTTCTATCAACAAGATTGAGACTATTAAAATAATGAAGAATTTAAATAATATTAGATACCTAATGATTTGATAGTGATGTTAGTCCTCCGTGGGGGTAATGAGACAATTTCAAAGAATAGTGTGGGTAACAATTCATTCAAGGTTGAGAACCACTGCTACAGAATAAGTTATGGGCTAAGTTATGGCAAAGTCAATCCGTTCGTCAATTCTATTTCATGATCTGTCACCTGTGCCCTGTCGCCATCCTATGAATGAAAATGTGTAAATGATATTTGCCACCTTAAAGAGCCTATTCTTTACAAATGTGAAATATCAAATGATTAGTTTTCAGAAAATTATGTAGTTCATAGCAATCCCCATATCCTATTTGCAATGTCAATCACTCAAAACTATGCCGTACTTCATTTGCAATTGGAACAAATTGCTTTAACCAGGGCTGTGGAGCCGGAGCCGAGCCGGAGCCGGAGCCTTAAGGAGCCGATGGTTTTGGTCGGGGCCGGAGCCGGAGGCGATTTATCACAAAGGCTCCGGCTCCGATAGTTTGAGCTTTGATATAAATCTAGAATTTTGAAAGTTACTAATTGGCATCATAAAAAAATTAAATCATTTGAAATCTAAAGATATGTCTTTTAAGTATACCAATGATCTGTTCTCCACGATATCTTTCTTTGCAGTTGCCGCCTTCTTTTGTATTATATTTATATATTTACACACATGTGTAATATTTTTTTATTGCATATGTTTCGTAAGACTAATTTCCATATTGACAACGCATTCTCCAAAATCCATTAATTTGAAGACTTGTTATATGCATGCTAACTAGATGATTGTAGATTCCTAGAGACAAGTCGCCAGTCATTTATGTACACATTTCCAGTTCAGTCAGCAAAGATAATATAGCTACATTTCTTGCGCAATGTCTTAAATCTAATACGGTTACTATGTAGGCTATCATCTATCGGTATGGCTACTGGCAGAAGCTACTGGCATCTGTGACCATGCCAATTTCCTTAGATTGTATTGTAGGCTCTTGTGCAGTCCCCCCACCTACATTTTTCAAAACAATCGATTATTCAATTTGATCAATTTTGATTGGAGGGATAACTCTTCACACTCACACGAATGACCTGACTACATCACCTCCATCACCCACATCACTGGTTTCCTCGCATGGCTATAGCAATAAGCGACCCAGCCACTTCTAGTAGCGCCCTATTATTTTAAAGGTATCTCATTCACAATGAATTTCCTTTGACTTCAAAATTCAAAGGGTATATTTCAATGCGAAAAACCCGAAGGCAAATTACAATGTTGACTTGCTGACGAAGTTTGCGACCAGCATGACATCGCAATTACCCACGTAGATTTTTACAACAGCACGGAATGCTTCACTCAAACCGGTGATGCTGAAACGGACATCCAATGGTGCTGCATCTTTTGACCAGAGAAAAAATGGGGGGGAGGACTGCACAAAGAGCCGTATCGTGTAATAATATTTCATTAATTTTTCATTATTATTTTTTTAATAATTTTTCATTATTATTTTTTCTGTCTGTCAACACTTTATGCTGATATCATGCTGACTTATATGTAAACAATAAAAAAAGACTGAGACGCTCTCAATAAAGGCGCCTTTTGACCTCCCTTTTCTATTGTCTGTGACATTAAACCGCACGCGCATTCGAAAGCTAGCAAAGTAGATGGGATTTCTGCTCGGTGCTCGCAGTCAAATTTTTATTATGCATAGCACCCTGCAACATACTGTGTGATGCTCCGAGTTCAGTTTCATCAGCCTAACCATCATCAGAGGAATAGTGGTAATGTGTTATACATAAATTGAATATAATAATATACATGAATCATTGATGAATTTTTTAGTGCAACTTTACGCCATAATGAAAAATACGAAATTAATATAATGTAAGTTAGGCCTTAACTTATTAAGTATGCTGCATAGAATTACAAAACTTGTCCTAAATTAGATATTTTTAATTTTTTAAGTATAATTTTCAATTGTACATTTCTAGCCTACACTGCAATGAGGCTATCTAAATTACAATTTCTACAGATGATGAGTCGTGGGCTACCCACCGATCATGTTATTCATGGACCAACAGACTATTGGATAAAGGCAATAACAAATAACAATAACAACCTAAGCTAGCCTATATACACTCTAATATTCAATAAAGCAATTGATATCTCTATTGATACGGTATATTTGGCTATATAGCCGATACCCTTTCCATGTTCGAGTAGATACAGGCCCTATAAGCTATTTAGAGGCATACGCTATCCAGTTTCATATTCAAGCTTTGTTAAAAAGCTTATACTACTATTCGACCCCTGTGACGGCTAATTAGGTATATCATCATCACTCATGTGGTCTTATTTAATGTAGCCTCGTAGTAGACTGGTTGCAGGCTGGGCCAATTTATATTTAGCCAGTGCGGGAGATCTTTATTTAATTTAACCAATCCTGGCTATAACTTTATTTTATCTTTCAGAGATAGTCAATTCATGCAAAAATGTTATTTATCATTATATCAGACTATTATCATTTTTATTATTAACTTAAGTCGTTGATTGTTAATGAAAACTCATTTGATAATTGTAGCAAGCCTCTAAAGGCCACACCGTTATAAAAAAACCCGTTCAAAGGATCCAGGATAACCAGCATAGATAGAACCTGAATTTGAAGTCGGAGCCGGAGCCGGAGCCGAGCCGGAGTCTTTCACATCAGTGTCGTGGAGCTGGAGCCGGAGCCGATGAGATAACGCATCGGCTCCACAGCCCTGGCTTTAACAATGTCGGTATCTTTTATCTGTCTTTAATTGTTTGCCACTCCTTCAAGCATTACGATGAAGTCATCAAAACGCTACGTATATCGTTTATTTGATGCAGATCATAGAATTCTAAACCAATTTAGTTGAGACACACTTAATTTAAAATTGAATTTCAAGATGAAGATGATGGTGGTGTCTATTTTGCAACCAGCAACAATTTATTCTCCTCAAGAAATGCTCGCTTGTATCGATCAGTGCGTGACAACAGCCGATTAGTCTATAATTGTGTTGACAGCTTGATAAATGAGTGAAATATCTGATCTGATATTCCCTCACTCGTACGACAGCCATAACATACATATTTTGATACTCAAGAGAATAATTTCTGTATATTCGGATTTATACTTAGCGAAAATTAAAAAAAACGGAATGCCTTTTTATCACCATATACTGTATCATACTGTATCACATACTCAGTAATCATGTCAGATTGACCGTATTTTCTAGACCGTTGTTCGACCAAAACTCATCGGATATTGTTCTAAAATAGCCCGCCCCTAGCAGCACTTCAATTTTTTATCATATAGCGAACTGGTCTCGTCGGACGAAACTTGTCTAAAAACCTGATTGCATCACCAATTGTTCACGCTCGTAATTCTAATGCAAAATGTATTTGTATTTCCTCGAAAATGTGTTGCTCAGATATCAATTTCGAGTCTACTCATAATGCTTGAAATGTTACATCTGATTTCATGAAAATTCTGACAGCTGAGTACGTCATTTAACTATCTCGGGAAAATATCATATATCATATCATATTGGAAACAGACCTGTCCTCTTATCATCTGAATGGGCAGACTGTTAAATAGGATCTTTTCAATATCTAAGTGATAAACATAATTTTGAACAGAACGACTTACTCGCCAATTCATTACACATGAGGAGAGGAGAAGCGTTGTTTGTCCTTCTAGTAAGTATTTTTAAAATTTTTAGACATTTTAGGATATAAAAATTTTCTTTTAAATCATAATTTGTACCTATTGAAAAGTAACTAGTCATTAGCTTGTTTTTTTTTTAACTTTGTTACCTTGACGCACTTTGCTACGCTGAATATAGTGGTGTCTTGCTTGGGCTCATTCGAATGCATGTAACACAAGGAATGTGAATATGTTAATTATTCAGCAATAGGAAGTGTCCATAATTATATGGTAGTATATATAGTTCTATATTTCGTTATTGTGTGACATTCCCCTCTGCCGCACTTGCCACGCGGCTCGGTGAGAACAGGCATTTTTGTTGGACGCGCCGCGTCCGGTGTGAATGGACCTTTAGGTGTACCGGTATTGGTAATAACATATCTTATCACCTTGTCTAATACTCAAAGGGAGTGCTTGACTTTCTTTAAGGTGCGTGTACACATTGAAACTTTATTGCTGACACTTTATTGTTGCCACTCAAATTGCACGTGTAAATGCTACTGACACTCTCGTCTGACACTAGATTGTTGACATTTTTAAAAAGAATCCTCAGTGGAAAGGAATGCGAAAGAAAGTTTATTATACGGCGTTTCCTCTCTCTTCATTTTAGAATTTCTCGGTTGACTGGTTGCACATTTTTTCCTAATAATGTCATTCGGATTGGTTTGTTCCGTTACTTGATGCTTTCAGATTCTTCACATACATTCACTCACTCTATTTCTGAATGCCTTTCTTACTTAATTCTTTAACTTGTTGCACAGAACACTAATAAAAAACTGGTCAATTCAAAGAGGCATTTTGATACACTTATTTTATCAATTTTTTAAAAGATTGGTCGATTTAAGCTTTTCTTTCACATCATAACTCAATGTAGGATGAAAACATTTTGCATTCAAATTATGACATTTATGACGGTTCTGTCATATCTAACTGATGCAGGCAATGCAAATCAGTTAACTAAGCACTTATTTGACGTGTCCAACATGCAACTACTGATTTAAAGCAGAATTATAATATGGCTGTCTTTCCACACACACGGAATTGTAGACATTCCAACGCATAATGCAACGAATATACAGGATATATGTACAGCGATGATCAAATTAATCGCAACACCCATAAACAAGACCGATAGAATCACTATAGGCTTCTTATTTTCAAAAATGGCATAGAGTGGACCACTAATTAATTCTATCATAAATTATATCATTCGATAAATTTATTTAGTCACCTGATAATCATTACTGAACTTCTGTTAAAGTATGGGTATATGGGAGCGTCAGTGACACTGAATAGAGACGAATTCTATTATTGTTGATGTTTTGCTCATTTTAGTCAGTGTGTTACCAATTCGTGCAGACAACCGTTTGGTCCGTCATTCATTGGCTTTCAACACATCTCCATCATATTGCAATGCACAAGAATTGCCATATGATCTTTTCATTTCCATTGATCACAGTGTTCTCGATTATGGACTTGAAGCCTGAGGAGCGTAGACGAATTGTAACATTACACGAAGACGCGGAATTGTCTCAGAGAGCGATTACACGCAAAACCGGGATTTCACCTACAACAATCAATCGAACCATTCATGATTACGAGAGAAATGGTACCACTAAAAGCAAAAAATTTGGTAGATGCGGTCGAAGCGTAAATCATCCTTGCAACACGATCGACTTTTACTTAGAACCAGTATGCGAAACCGCAGACTATATTCAACGGATATAAAACGAGAACTTTCCAGTCATTTATCCGCGCAAACAATCTTCTATAGAAGGCTAGTGGAAGTGGGGAGAAAGGCCATCAAACCGGTTAAAAAGTCATTATTGACCTAAGCTATGCGAAAAAAACGTTGTGAATGGGCTATGACCTACCGCATTGGACAGAAGCCCAATGGAATAAAATGAGTTGCTAACATTTTTATTACTGAGCATGATAAAATTGACATAATTATATGTTATTGTAAAAGCGTGATACATTTATTAAGATATGAGCGATTACAGATGAAATTAAATTGATAAGATAAAACATCATTGATGCTGTGATACAAGGTTGCACAAGGCCGGACCATTCTAGGCCTTGTACCTACGCATGTACTTATTTTGATTCCATTTCACTTGCAGGTCGTATTCAGCGATGAGTCAAGCATCGAGGTTCAGGTGGCTCAATCTCGAGTGGTCAGAAAAGGATCAGAACCCTTAAGCTCATTACATACTGCTCAACGAGTCAAGCAGCCCTAGAAAGTAATGATATGGCCCGCATGTCATGAATGTAGAAGTATACACGTGTATTCTTACTACGTGTACACGTAGTCGAAGGCACAGTGCGCAGTGAAGAGTATATCCACATCTTGGAACATAGTTTATTGCTTCAGGTCGAGCAGTGGTGTGGTGATGAAAGGACCAATTTCATTTACCAGCAAGACAGCGCTCCGTGTCACACTTCAAAAACTGTGAAACAGTTTACTGAACAGTGTGGCATTGAAATTCTGCTTGGCCTTCAAATTCGCCAGATATGAACCGAAGCCCATAGAGGCTCTATGGGGAATTATCAAAGCAAATCTTCGTCGTCATACCATGACAAGCAGGCAAGACCTCATCGACAAACTTCTACAGATTTGTGCACGCGGAGGTGAACTGACGGACAGGCTGATGAAACATGCTCAAAATTGGTTCGTGCCATGCTCGAGAGGGTGATGGGTCTTTATAATGCCAAAGGAGGACATGCAAAGAACTACACAGGAGTTGATGGCTGTTTAGTAGTTTTATTTGAATAATTCGATGTATTCTATGTAATTCGTATTCTATGTATTAATATTCGTTGTAATCCGCAACAGAATCTTGGTTCACTTCGGAGGACCCGGATAGTGCTTTCTCTATCAGTGATTTCCTGACTTTTCGGGATGACAGAGATGATGGTCGCCAAGGCAGCGGAGTGGTAGTTTGGGTAAGAACTTATCTCAAACCAATTTTGATTACAAGGTCTGGTGATCTGACTCCAACAGTATCTGGCTCTACTTTCATGAATTGAACATCTGTTTCGTATGTATTTACATCCCATCTAATTCTACTGCACAACGTCAGAGAGACACATTGACCTATGTTGCTTTCAACCTCGATGCATTTTTGTTGCAGCATCCTATGTGTGATATTATGGTGACTGGCGATTTCAACAGAATTGACATTACATCCGTGGAAATCGGTTTTGATATTTCGAATATTGTGGCTGAGCGGTTCTGCAATCCTGGATTTAGTCGCCTTATCTCCCACTTTGAAAGATGAATACCAATGTTCTGTAGGACCGCCCATTGCAAACTCAGATCATAATTCCATACTTTGCATTCCTAAAGAATCAGTGAAGTCATCATACGCCAAGGTTTGTACTGCTTTTGACCTGCGTGAGTCCCACGTCAATGACTTTTTGAGAAGGATGAGTAGTGTAAATTTCTTGCCACTTTACGACATGGAACTGTCTACGGATGAAAAGTGTAATTATCTGACAATGGCCTTGCGTTCCAACTTCTGTGAGTCCATTCCGTCTACCAAAGTGGTCATGACTGCAAAAGACAAACCCTTCATTACTCCTTTAATCAAATCGTTGATAAATCGACGCTGGTTTGCTTATCGGCAGCGAAATTTTGGTGTTTACCATCATCTTAGTGCTAAAGTAAAGTCTATGATCTTTCAAGAAAAAATGAAATGGGCACAAAAAGCAAAAGAGAACTCAAAGCAACTCTGGCAAGTGGTTGATGAATATAAGGGCACGAGAAATTCCCGTTCTTCTGCTATTGATTCACTGATGCTTAAATTTCCGCCAGCCTATCACGCAGTTGAGGAGATAAACAGGGTTTTTATATCTCATCAGTCGAAGCGTCCGAGTCCTTCCATGGAGAATAGCCATAACAACAGCGCTGTATGGTGTCCAATTATTGAAGTCGAAATGGTATATAAAGCCCTCTTTGGTATCAAAACAAGTAAGGCTCATGGCATTGATGGGATTCCAAATTCGCTATACAAGAGAGCTGCAAGCATCGTTGTGTCTCCGTTAAGTCATATCATCAACATCTCCATCATACGAAAGGAGTTCCCATCATTTTGGAAGCAAAGTATTATCTCTCCGGTCCCCAAGTCTTATCCTGTTTCAATCGAACAGCTTCGTCCAATTTCCTTACTTCCAACCCCAGCCAAAGTTTGCGAAAAGTTGATTTTGGAGTCTGGCATGTCATCCTGTCTACGTAGCGAATTTGGCCATTTTCAGTTTGGTAATGTCCCGGCTTCGTCCTCAAACTCTGCTCTCATAGCAATCCATGACATCACCACCAGTCTGCTGGAGGATGCGAACATTGCTGGAGTTATGATCATAGCATATGATTTCAGCAAGGCTTTCGACCAACTGGGTCACGATGTTATTATTCATAGCTTGATCGAAATGAACTTTCCACTCCCCTTCATTCAGTGGATTTTGAGTTACCTGAAAAATCGAAAACAGATGGTCAAAATGAACAACATTCTAAGTAAGCAAAGCCGCGTGGTGTCGGGTATTCCTCAAGGGTCTTTGATGGGACCTTTTCTGTTTAATCTCGTCATTGGTCAAGTGAGTCCACTTTATCGAACCACATCCTTGATAAAGTACGTTGACGACTGTACTCTGGTTGTTCCTATTTACAAAGACAGTGCAGATTCCCATGTTCATGAGCACAATAATATTTTGGCTTGCTCAGAAAAAGTTGGTCTGAAATTGAATTTCGGCAATTGCAAAGTCCTTTGGGTTCCCAAATCAAAGACTTACCAACCTACCGTCATACCAGAGATATCCCAAGCAACTGATCTAAAAATCCTTCGTGTTTATTTAACCGGTGACCTGAAGTGGAACAAGCAAACTGAGAACGTGATTCGATGTGCTTCACGACGTTTATATGCTCTTCGGTTCTTGAAGCCCTTTATCGGTCGAGCTGATTTAATACAAGTATACAATGGCTTAATTTGCTCTGTACTTGAGTACTGCTCGCCTGTATTTATTGGCCTCTCTTCGCTAAACAAGTATCTTTTAGATAAGTTGCAAAGACGAGCACATTTTATTATCTGTGGTGATTCTTCCTGTCTTTGTGGCTTATTCGAGGACTTACACGAAAGACGTGAGAAGGCATCTCTGAGACTTTTGCGGAAAATTGAAAGCAACCCACAACATTCCTTACATGAACTGTGTCCCTTAAAGTCTTTGTCATCTGGCAGGTTTTCGCAACCACTGTGTCTGACTACTCGAAGAAGGAACTCATTTTTTCCAAGGACAGTCGCCATTTTGAACGACACCTTCTTTCGTTGATCATCTGATTGTGACATACTCTTCAACATGACATGCTATCTTTCTTCTATTTTAATCATTCCTGAAATGTGTACCAGAACATTTGATTTTCATTTTTCTTGCAGTATATACGATTTATTATTATTATTATTCATGGTATATTAAATAAATTTTACCTATTTTAATCATTGGCCTTTTAAACTATTCATAAAATGCCAAGCTGTTCCGATTAATTTGAGCATCACTGCATGTTCTCTACCTATATGTTCTTAACAATTTTTCTTGGCCCAAATGTCCCTCCGTGAATTAGGAATTGCTGTCAAATGGTATATTTTATAGGCTTTTTCAAGCAACATTTATGTATGAATTCAGTATCGATGAGCATGAAATGACTCGAAAATCCAAGATTTTTTCTTGACAGGAAAAGTTTCTGATTTCTCGAACTTTTCGAGAACCACCTAGAGATTTCTCCAATCTCGCGTTTTTTATCATTCTGTGTGAGCATTTCCCCAATCTGGCATGTGACCTGAATTAACAAGTCTGTCAAATTCCACTTTTTTCCATTATTGCGTGCACTGCATCTAGCTATCGAGAGGACAAAGCTTTATTTTCCATTGTATGCAATAGTAGCAAGCGATAGAGATGTTATACATCTCTTCGACGTACATGATTGGCGCCTCTCTCTGGGTAGGCCATGCGCGCTTCCTGTTTTTATAAATTTTGCATTAATTTCTTTGAGGCTTTATCCATTGAAGGTTTCTGGGAATGAAGTCTTTTCCATTGTTGTTGCATATACGTGTATGTCATCGAACAATCATTATTTATCGTCAAGGTCTGCGAGCAAGCATCGCAACAAATTACATGAAGAAATAGACATTGATCAGATGACGCTTTTATGGCGTTTAAGCACAATATAATAGCAGGGTTGTGCAGATTTTTTAGCATAATGTTATTCCTCAAAATGATTCTATCATGGATTTGAAGATCAACGCGATCTGCACTGAACAAGTCATGAAAAACTATCTCTGTTAAGCTACGTTCACACATGAGAGCTGAGACCTGAGACTCAGGGAATCATCCAATCAAACGGCAAGATTACAGTTTCCGTCGTCCATTTCAAACGTCAATCAAAATTATGCTGCGACTAACTCCACGTAGTCTGAACAGTCCTGAGACATGCATGAGAACCACTAACTTCATCCGTTGTCGTTTGTGCGGGGCGACCAAGGGGAGGCTCACCACGTTTGCTGAGAGATAGTGTGAAAGGTCCTGAGACAAGCTTCTCTCAAGTTTCTGAGAGAAGCCTTTGAGACAAACTGCACGATCCTTGTCTCAAGTGTGAACAACCCTGAGACCTTCAACTAAGACAACGACCATGTCTCAGCAAAAGTTGTACGAGCTTCAACTTTTCTGAGACGTCCTTGTTATCAACATCCAACTGGATTGTGTATTCGACGGTCATTTATTCTGTACACATATACGCGGAATAATACTTTGTGCTCATGTGTTTCTGTTGGTTGCACAAGTCACTTCAGTCTAAACTAGTGATTCATTTAATGACATTTACGATATTAATTATACTTGTAAATATTGTCATGTTTTGCTTCTTTCTGAAATCTGAATTTACGATGAATCAGACAGAAACATAATGAGGCACATACAGGCTACTTTAACTTGATTGATGAAATTAGTTTTGAGCTATATCATGGTGGCCATGTTTTTTTACTACCAAAAGCGGGACACTAAATAGTCAGCACTAGAAAAAACATGAAAAACAGCGACACTTGCATCTACATGTTCGTAAAGATACGCAATAGTCAACTTAATGTCAATGCGTTCAATCACGACGCGCATAAAATTTCAACAAGCAGGAATCTTTTAATTAGGATTTCTTCGGTTAGTTCATTCCCACATGCATGCCGAATGAAACCAGTGTTGTCAATTTAGTTTTTCAAGAAACTCATTTAACCGAGTTTGCCGGAAATTAGGCAAGTTAAGTTTAAAAACTCAGTAAAATATGCCAGCAATACTCGTTTACTTTGTAAATCGGTTACAAAGGAAAAATACACAAATAGGCCGAAACTCAATATTGGACAAAAACTTGTATTGGGTATGCCCTAAATTTGGGTCAAAACCCAAAACCCAAGTTTCAATAATTGAGTAGAATCAAGTAAACAAAGTACATTGTTTGTATTTTGTGCTGCCATAAGAATTCTTCTATAGGCCAAAATTCCAGTTGGGTCCATGAGAAATGTGGTATTAGTGTGAAACGATTTTTTATTGCAATAACTGTAATTAGTAGCCTAAGTACGCGTATCACGTAATAAAACTTTCCTTCATTTTAACCTACACTGATATACTGACTAATTGAAGATTTTTGATTTAATTATGATTGAACTGCACATTGCTCATAACAAAGCAATTGCTTTCATTTTATCAATCAGAAATACAAACAGACTTGATAAATGGCATCTGCGTAGTCAGTGCATAGTTAAACATGTTTAGAATACGAAATTGGAATAAATTCAGTTTTGGATAAATGTCGGCTATTGCAGAAAATTTAAGGGTGTGAAGATAACTGCGAAGATATCCATGTAAAATGCATGAAATATGTAAAAATTTAATGTGCAGCAAATGCAATATGTACGAACTTTCAATGCGCGGCATTGTCAAACACAAAGTGAGATATCCATTCATCACTAGTATTTGATTTTTGAAATATTCTGTGAATTGAGTGAAACTTTGTTTTAAGAATCAGAACTTTATGATCTTATCACGACTCAAATCAAAATATCAATTTGACAACTTTGCTTGTGTAGGTCGCATATGCAGCATTAATAGCAGCAGACCCAAGTTTTGTATAGAAAAAACATGCTTTGTATCACTTACCCAAGGACGACCCAAAACCCAAGATCCAACCTTGCAAACCATTAGAAACTGATTATTATTTAGGAATATGTTATAAGCTCTTCAATCGAGAGCTTTTTTCATCAAAGTTTGAAGGAAGAGGATGAGTCATTTCACCATCTAGGTACATGGCCCCAAGTAGAAAATTAAAAACATGAGATTGACTAAGTTCATGAGAGAAAGAGAGAAACGTTTATATATTTGCAAAGTAAATGGAAATCATAAATCTTAGGCACATACAAAGACAAATATAGAGAGAGCAAATATATATACGACAAAGACATTTCAAAATTGGTACAATTAGTACTGGTGCACGGAAGCAGTCCAATAAAAATTAAATGTTGTCCAAGTGTAACATTAAATGTAATGATCAGAAAATGTTGAAACACGAGTGCTAAGTCAGTCGGTCCAAGTGTTATTAACAATTATTGCTGCAGCCGGGAAGAACGAATTCCTTCTCCTGGTAGCTTTACAAGATGGTAAAACTATACCTCTCCTCAACATGGAGAGGTTGAATGAGGTTGTTAGAAAGTAACATGACAGAGCTGATCTGAATTCGCCCGAGAGAGGGAAGTTAGAAGAACTTCTAGACTATGTAAAATTTAGGCCATTTTTGTGGTAGGCTATCTACCATTGATGAACATTTTGAAGGAGGCATAGAGCCTAGGGAAAAGAAATGCTAGTACTTCATACCATAGACCACCTCGATGGTTTTGCGCTTGATAAATTTGATAAATGTTTGTGAAGAATTTTTTTTACATGTTTTCAGAAGTCGTTGTTTGTTTGATTTTATTTTCAGTGCTTGAAAACAGGCCCAGTAGGCTCATGAGCATTTCATACTTGGACTGAAATAATTTGACTAAAAGAACCAATCTAAATGAGTAGGCCTTCAAAAATAATTTGAGATTTAAGTTCAAAGGAAATCATTTAAGTAAAAATTATCAAAATTACTCATTATGTTAAAATAGCAATCCATTAAACAACCTACTTAAACAAGTTGATGACCTGTTTGCGTGGAGTATTTTACGAATACCTATAGGCTTTCAGCGGCTTCCCCACGTCTATTCTTCATGACGATTTATGACAAAATGAATCATGAGTCTCAGCAAGCTCTCACATAGTCTGAACGGAACCTGAGAGTTAGCGCAACAAAAAGGTATAAATAAAAATATTTTTCAATTTATCTGCGACCAGATGTCGATAGTGTGAACAGGTCTGAGACCTAGGTCTCAGCAGATCTCAGGTCATGTCTCAGCGAGTCTCAGCGTCGATAGTTCAGTGAAGGAGAGGCTCAAGAAAATGAGGGCAGCTTTTTTCTTGATATCTGTCTCTCAAGTGTGAACGGGTTGGTCTCAGTCTCAGGTTTGATTTGAGGTCAACTCTCAGGTTCTTCTCTCATGTGAGAACGTAGCTAAGATGACATAGTTTTGATATATAAAAATAGGCGATATGAACTTTTGATAACAAGGAATCCACCTTTGCGCCCACGGTTTCAAAAGCAAGCAAGGGCTTGCATATTTAAGAATCATACATGGACATACGTGTATTTAATACATTTCACGTTCGTCAAAAATTGTATTTCGTTGGAGACTTTGCATGTCAGCTTATCAATGCTCATATACTTTAATCCTGAGCAGCAAAATAATTATCTTGAGCGAATCTTCAAATTTGATAATTGAATATTCGAACACAATTTGCAACTGTATTAAAATGTTTGCTGGCGCTAAAGATAATGGGTCGCAGGCCAGGGCCATTAAACTGAAAAACACGCCACTGGCCAAAGCTGAAAAATGGAATAAACTGCACCCATGGGCAGCCGAAAAATCCGTCTCGGTTTTAACTCTGCTTCTATTACATGACTACTAAATTCAGTCGCAATGTTTGAAAGGCTAAAGAAGAAATATGAATTTATCCACATGTTCCTACTTTTATATAAAGAAACTGATGTAAATTGTGTCGTAAGGAAGAATTTTAAGAAGTAGTTAATTTGGGAGAATTGCTATTTTCATATAATATTGGTCAAAATTATTTTAACAACAGAGTGTGCTAAAATGATGGGCTCATTCACTCCACAATTTGAATTCTTGTGGATTCTCTTCTATTATCTTCAACTTCGTGGAAGGATGTCCCAGTCAGAGGGTTTATATTAATAGGATTCAACCACATTTAGATTGGAAGACCGAGTATTCATTCATCTGAGATAAACTATTAGAGTTATTGCTGACTTCCATTTTGACAGCAATGTGTCGTAGTTGTCATCGGCGTAATTAGTAAAACTATATTTACAAACGGCCTAAGCTTCAGTACATCTTAAATAATTTACTATTCAATGTTTGCAGATGTCAAAGTGATGATTGATGGTGTTCGCTATTCTTATTAGGAATTGATAATATGTAATCGATGAGGTTCCTGAAATAGCTGTTGTGAAATTGATTGATGTCTTCACAAACAATGATTAATCCACTGATATCAAGGTGGACATCCTTATTGCTGGTTATCTCATTGATTATAGGAATGCACATGCGTTGAGATTAAGAACATGAAAATACATGTTTTCAATAATAATTAGCACTCTACGATAAATATGATGTAATTATGACAAGCTTACAAGACGTTTTGATTCGTTTCTTAAAGCATGTGAAGGCCATGGCATTCGTTTACAATATGAAAGCACCACATTATTAGGTATCATTATGATAAAAATACCACACTGAATTAGAAGATGTATTGAAAAAAGATAAAGTCAAATTCACGACGTTTCGGGTGATGCTGTGACCATAATCAAGTGGAATGGACAGAGAGTGGACAGACTGCAAAGCTACAGCAGTGATCGGACATAAATACTTAGTTATTAGGCATCACGTTTTGATTGAATGGTGCATTGTGTAAGGCATGACAATGTTAATGATGATTCAAGACAATGGCAACTTAATAATTCGCGCACTATACCACACCCTTAAAACATTCTGAAATTTAGAAATTTAAAAATTCAATAAAGGTTATTGCCAAATCATTGGACAAACGCATTGAAAGTATAACACAGAAAAAATAGAAAAGCTGCACTTGTTTTCAGCGATGATCGTCTCGTGGACACTAAACATATACAATCCCAATGTACATGTGCATTTACAATATCTTCATAAGACAGGGGTGACATTTGTAGGCCTCAGACTACCATTTGTTGTTCTTATGCACTGTGACAGTGTAGCGTAAAAAAATCAGTCACTGCTACAAGACACGGTCGCATTGGATGAGAAGGAATGGATTCTTTTTATTTGAGCATTCATTTTTCTATTGGCCACTAAGAAGTATTTTAATGCATCTATTTTTTACAAGCAGTTGCTGTTCATATTTTTAAACAGAATCCCTAAGAATTCATTCATTCACCAGTTTACAGCGTAGTGCGTCAGCGAGTCAACACGCGATCTCTCTCTAGCGGAGAATGATAAGCTCATCGGGGCTTCTGAAATCCCCCGAGAAGCGAAAGATACAAGTTAAAGAACTGCTGACATTAGATTCCTTTCTTCATTAGATAGAAGTTTGATTTCCTATCAGTGCTGACCAATAAGCTTTAACTGTTGTTCTGTATCTTTACAACTTTTTTTAGCAAATGCATGTAGTAGGATGTCTTTCTCATTCCGAATAAGTACAATACACGCAGATGCTTTTATCTTAAACCTAAAAACGAGATGGTATTAGGACTCTGTAGGTCAATGTACAAGCGTTACTATAATATAAGCATTAGAGCATGAATTGTAAACCTGTAATGGCCGATCTTCGAAATACTGAGTCATTAATATATACTTTGAGCTTGAATAATAATGTACTTTATCAAAATGATTGAAACCATTCACACTTTATTGACTGTGATCAGCTTCAAAGTTGATTCCGCTAATTTTAGTTCATCTTTATCTGTTCTTTGAATTACATTTAGAACAACCAACTACGACCGATCAATGATCAGAGATAATGATTAGTGACAACTTAAAAATCTCAGGAAAATAGTGTTTTTACAATTTGTGATAGAAAAACAAACGAATCAGACGACGGCTATTAATGTCTCAATAAACATATTTCCTGCTCAGATTGAAACTACTGATTTTCCCATCCTCTGAGAATGATTGAAACCGGTTATGACAAGAGTCAAACAATTCTCATTTACCTTGTGAAAATTAGACATATGAAAAACACTGTGCGATTCATACAATTGACGTTAATGATGGATCAATGATCTTTCATAGTCTGTTTCATATTCAAATTCTGGAGCTTGAGTCAATACCGCATTTATTTTCTGTTTTTCGCATCTTTGATCGTGATAAATCAGAAAATTTTGCGTATGAGGAGTAGAATAGCGCGTTTCCTTCACATTCACAACTGGCAATATTAAAGCAATTTCTCTTACGGGTACGAAACTGCGTCCATTACATATTTGAAACGATGTGAAAAAAGATGTGTAAGAGAAAATGAATGAACATGGTAAACATGTCGCATTTACTAATAAGCCTAAATCATCATGACTACCAATGAAGTCAACCACGTGTGTGTATCTCTCAAATACAGTGATGTCATAAATCATTATGAAAGCATTTCACAAAGTTGAAAGCGACAGGATTATTAACTGCTGTTAATGATCAACATCGCACCGCTTTTTCATTCTTTCTCGTGAATTATATTGAATAATTTGTGTCTGTTTTTATGTTTAGACAGCAAAGAGAGCAAAACTATGAGCGGGATTGGATTTGTCAAGTGATGTTATCATCCTAATGACAACAATGAACAACTTTTGATGAGTACTACTTGCACAGTTGTGAACATGTGATTGTACGCATTTCATTTTGCCCTTAAACTCAATCAATGCTCATCGTCTCTTTGTGTTATCTCATCAATTTTTCTTGGTGTGTTTAGTAACCAATATTGTATTGTGCTATGACGAACTATAGCCAGGTTGCCGTGGGGATTGACATTTGAATCTCCACACCCCCACAGGATAAGCCCCTGATTAATATGTTGTTCTTGTTCGTATAGAATGACTGATGTCCAATATCTCCATCTCTGTGGAACTTCAGCACAGCATTCGACGATCCGAAGGCTATATTTGACTGCAGAAATGCGGAATGAGAGTCCTTGAAGAAAGTCACCTACTGCGTGTTGTAACTTTTATGACTTTCTTTGCTATCTTCGGTATAGGCCTATTGGTCTTTAAAATTATAGTAGCCTACTTTCTATCATCATTGAGCCGTGATTCTGACTTGCCACCTAGAAATTATTGCACTGAAAATTTAACTAAATGCTCGTTCAAGTAAGGAATGGAGCCCGCTATGCACACGTATTTGACTTACAAATTTACATTTGCCTGAATCATTTGGTTGCATTGGCAGAGGTGTTCTCTATCTATCTCTACTGATTCGTGAGGTTTTGTCGTCTGCTGCCAGGGTGCATGTACAGTCTACATAGGTTCTTCTCATTCAGCTCTTAATTCATCAATGATTCATGAGACATGATACCTTTTTCCATAAAACTACCATAACGTAGTTTGCCGTAAATGTTTCTTTTTAAGTGTGACGACATTGTCTTTATTTCTTTGCTTCTACAGCAAATCGTTTATTGATCAGCTTGTATTTTTCAAACTTCCTCTTTTACTCACTTTGAATTTTTGGTTCACTTATAACCTAGTTATTGCCATGTCGATCCTACTTCATTTTGCTACAGGATTATTTTTGCAGGGGTACAGGATTAGTTTTGCTATGTGTACAATTTTGCATTAGTGTTCCCTCAAAGGAAACGCATTTGCATAAAAATTCAACAACTTCATGTAGACTAAAGGAAACACGCCCATATTAAAATGCTGAAATGAAATATCAATACGAGTATGTACTTAGTTCTGTGCAACACTCGAGTATTGCATAGTACGCTATTTATATATTTCGCTATTTTGAAATTTCGATGTTTCTTATATTCGCCTTTTACCGTTCGCTGTTTTGAGATTCGCTGTTATAGCACTAGGCAATCAGTCTACATCAATTAAAATCAAACCTAAGCTTACATTACATCATGTATACATGTTATGCGAATCATTCTCAGGAAATATGCACACATTCACTTCAAAAGAACTATGCTTAAATTCCTCGGTGCAGACAATCGTGATTAAGTACAGTAAGTATCACAAAAGTAAGCATGAATATTTACCAACATATCTATTGAAATTTTAAGCTAAAAAGTTTGAAATTTTTAATTCAACTGTTGGTTTAAGTCCTGAAGGACCTAAATGTCCCCACAATATACTCAGTCAACTGCTTTTCGTGAAGACTTGATTTTTGCTGCAAATAATTTTAAGTACGTGTATTTGGCTGTTTTGATAGATTATATACGAGTTTCACGTGTTTCATTTGTGAGAACATGATCCTGAGCTGTCCTGTAAGTTGGTACTTGGGGTTCCTAATGTCAGGATTTTTCATTCGTTTGGTTGCTAATAGTGGTGGTATTTTCAAATGATGGGAAGTCCATCAACATACAAAGACAGGGTTGAGCATAAGTAAAAAATATTCATATGTTGCTACACTGCCAGCTTCAAAATGATCACTCTGTCACAAAACAGTCACCTGTCAAAAATTCTTATGCTGGCCTTCACTATATGTTTGCGGTCTACCAATGTGTGTTATAGCCATCGTTTATTGCTCAGTGGATCATGCCATGTTCATATGTGTTAATATTCCCGTTTAATATTCGTTAATTGAATTAATGTAGCAGTCATTGATAATTCTGTCTCCATCAATGCCGATAAAGAAGTAAAATATCAAGCGAGTTTGGCTTTTATGCATCTCAAGTCTATAGAATTGTTTCGCAGTAGAAATCGACTATATACAAGTGGTGAAGGAAAAGCTTTGAATCAATCTAATCTGCTATTTTAGATGTAGACTTCCATAAAAATCATCCTGATTTTCTCGACCACTCATGTCACCGAATTATTGCACAAGAACTTGGAGGATGTTGACCCATTCGTGCATGGTGATGAAATGCAGCACAATGAACCATTTATTGAGGTACACTTAAGTGTGCAGTTAAGGATGCCTATCAGGTGAAAATAAAAGTTCTGACAAGTCGTGGACAAGTGAAAAATCTCAGCTTTCATTATAACTATGACTGCAATGCGAGTAGATGGCTTGCAGTTGAATGATTTGGTGTGAGAAATCTTTATCACACTTTTCGATATTCATATATTCGACGAAAATCATTCAACATTTTCATGTGTCTTGCTTTGTGGGCTGGACACAACAGGATTTCTATATGGTAATTAGCTTAAAATGTAGGTTGATAATGATAAATCGCATTTATCACGAAGTTTAATTATATCACAAATAATTTTGGTGCTTCTATTCTCCCCCCTCCACATTTTCCAACTTTTCCAAATTCATGAAATTTCATGAAATTTAGTCACATTGGATTTATAATAGACTTCGGTACTTATGGGTTATCTCCCCCCCCACGTTTTAAAATTTGTCTAAAAATCCGTAGAAATAAATCAATCGTCACAAAACTCAAAGCACAAGCAAGTGAGGTTATTCTCTACCTACATGCAAAAATTTAAGTAAATCGGACAAGTAATTTTTGAATTAGTGGCGATAAGTTGAGGTTCAGCGATGCCGGCGGCTTGATATGAGTTCTTATGACCTCACCGTCGGAGCAGAAAGCACTTGAGGTCAACAAAGTCATTTCCCGACAACTCGTGAAGCGATGATGACCAGGCTACATCCCTTATATTAATATGCTTTGCTTAATAAAGGTGTGGCAAAGTAGTGGTCGTGGGAAGATTTCAAATAGCAGTGGATGAGACGAAGAGGGAGAGAGAACAATGCACACACGAGTAACAATAATGCGTCGAGCAGACGTAGTCAGATCAAGTTGCAGACTTCGATACACTTCACGTGATCGTCTCTCATGCAAAAACTTCTTGTCTGATCTGCATAAAAGTTTGTGTGTGGGTAGAAAATATGCTCAAGTACGTTTGCTTGAAGTTTGGTGACGATTGATTTATTTTTGCAGATTTTAGACAAATTTGAAAGCGTGAGGGGAGATAACCCATAAGTACCCAGACTTCTTCTGTCACTAAGTGACAGTACAACACCACTGAGAAGTCTTACTTGAACCCTGAGATGAAGGATTGGTTCCTTGAATACTAAATTAGAATGCAAAGTACAGCTGTGATCATGAACTTAGTAGTATTGCTGTCTACAGACAAATGACGAGCAGTTGTCTAATTCTGAGGCTGTAAATGTTCTACAAGTCATTTAAGAGGAATTTTACACACTCAGCGCTTTTACATAGTGAGACTGTCCTTAGGAGCAAGAGAAGACCGTTAACGATGCAACACTTCCGGGTGTTAACAACAGAAATGTGGGGGGGGAGAATAGAAGTACCATAACTATATCTGAGCTATTTATACTATACTCTATGACATTAAAAACGATCCACTTGATATAGAAAATCTCAATGGAAGTGTACGACTTGTATTTCATACTGTACTGACCAGGATGTCTATGCATCAAATTTGTCATGATAATATAAAGCAGCTGTCCATTGTCGACATCTTTGGCATAGTTGATGCATTTCAAATTCGACCTTTTATCACTATCAAGCAATTCTTTCTGACTAAATTTTGAAGCAAAAATGTCGCAATCAGAGTTTGTAAAAGGAATGGCTGTTGGAATGCTACGATGTGGAAAGAGTTGTAGGTTTGTTGGACGGAAGTTGGGTGTGACTCCACTGTGAGCAGGTGGTGGAGTCGATGGAGCAATGATGGAAATGTTGAAAGATGGAAAGGATCAGGGAGACCGAAATTGACAAACAATGCTACCGATAGGAAGTTGGTTATCTCAGCAAAGCGCAATCGCTTTAAGAGTGTTCCTCGACTGGCCATCAGCTGGAAAGTTGCAGCAGGAATTGCATGCACTATACGAACAGCATATCGCCGTCTAGCAGAAGCGGGCCTGAAGTCATACCGACCTGCTGTAAGAATTCCTCTAAGTAAGTAATGCGGGAATTTCACACAATGACATTGTTTCACTGCCAATTTTTTCTCCGCAGGTCTCGAACACAAGCGAAAGCGTGTGGAATGGTGTGAGCAGCATCTGTCGTGGAGCACAGAGGAATGGTGTCAAGTGATGTGGACGGATGAATCCCGTTTCACTTTGGATTTTCACGATGGTCGCATTAGAGTGCATCGAATGGTTGGTGAGAGGTATTCACCCTGCTGCATATCTGAGCATGACCGCTATTGTGGTGGTAGCGTGATGATCTGGGCCGGTATCTGGTACGGAGGTCGAACTGTCGCAGTCATTGTGAATGGGAACTTGAACGGAGAGCGATATTTATCGAATATCATATCTCCAATCGTCATCCCAACGGTAAATGAACTCAACCTCATATTCCAGGATGACAACGCTCGACCACACAGAGCTCATTGTGTAACAACAGCGATAGTGAGATCTGGAATTCGCTTCCTCCATTGGCCTTCACGCTCCCACGACCTGTCTCCGATCGAACATGCTTGGGATGAACTTGGTCGGAAAGTGAGAGATGCATATTATCATCCGCCATCAACACTGACAGCTCTTTCAGAGAGACTCATCGATCAATGGTCATTGCTGGATCAGGAACGGCTTGATCATCTTTGCGACTCGATGCCGATGAGACTTCAAAGCTGCATTTCAGTGCGGGGAGGACATACTCGGTACGAATGTCTCCCATTTATTCAAATATAGTGTTTTATATAAAATGCTATCTTATGCTATCTTGTGAGTGGAATAAAGTTCATATATTTGAGTGGAGCATTTTTATGTCAGGCAGTATACGTGTATTAGAGCTAATATTTGTAAGTCTCCGTTCGGCTCTGCATTAAAGGAGACTCGCAGAATTCTTCCACTTCAGACGTCCTTGACACACCTGGAACTATCATTATAAGTCATTCAAAATTATTGAGCGTGTGTTATTAATGTGAAAATGATCAGCATTGATATTTCATGCATTTTAAGTGGTGAGATGGATAGGCTGAGTGATACTTTGTAATTCAACATCGAAGTTTTTTGTGTGATATGATGTCAGTTCTGATAGCTTCTTGTGAATGTCAAAAATCTCTAGAATCCCCACAGAATCCTCATAGAAGCGCTATGGGAGGTATGGGGATGGCCTCAATACCCATGCCACCCCCATACCCATGGATACCCATACCCACAGGTAACCCCACAGAATCCCAATACCCACGGCAACCCTGACTATAGCATGAATGCGCATGATACCACTGCTAATGACAGCTACGTGTATCAATACTTGCTTTTAAAAAACAAGAAATGTGATGCTTAATAGGCCCGTGTAAATCATAATATAGTGTGATTTAATTACATGAATTAATTATCATAGCTTTTCAAGCACCGATCGGCCTGTCATGATGTGCAGAATTAGGCCCGCATCTCGCCGACCAATCTCTTCAGCACCAGTCAGTCGGTGTCGGGCAGGGGAGTCGAGCCGATTTTTTATTTGGGATAGCATAGTTTCTCCTTTATTGTTTAAGAACAACTTTTTGATTTTTTACTAAAGTCACGTGTCCTTTTTACCAATTTAAATTTAACAATTTAGCCACCAGAGAGGTAATGACCGTAAGAAGGGTGTTCTTCATACTAGAAAACGATATGATTTCATTCTCAAGAGTGAATTCTTCTTGAGAATTAGCTATATCCATACATGTCTACATGGTTGCTTTCGTATTTTAAAGTACATACATTACGTCAGGAGGTGGCAATCGAATTGAATTCTCCGATTATTCGTTTATCCGAATATTTGGAACTTCAATAAGTAGGTATATACTTGCATATTTGTCAGTTGCCATCCGCTTTCTGTTGGCCATTATTGCAAAAGAGATATGATAGGTCTAGTGTACATAGGCACAATAGGCCGACAAGCATTCCAATTGTTGTTGCTTAAATCTGTGTCAAGATTGATAGAAAATTGTACGCATATGTTTGCACATGCCATCACGGTTAAGCACTAAGACCGTGCCTGGGAAGTGAAGAGACCGTAAGGCCGATCGACCATCTGGTCAAATTCCTCGTTTTGAAGCTAAAAGCTCAATGGCAACTGCTTCGATTTTCTAAAAATTGTCCGCAAATCTTGCATTGCTTTAACTCGAACAGTTAATTCATTGAGTAGGACGCAGAGGCAATTATGATGTAATACAAGTAGTTTCTCGCCATCTTCAAGAACTGCTTTATGCAAATTTCATCGCCTTCTTGATTTCCGTACACTTCTACATACATATTTGAGAATAAATAAAGCGTCGCTTAGTAAATCACATTCGCGAGTGACTCCCTGTACGACAAAAGCATGACTGCAGCAAAGGGGATATGATTTACTCTGAAGTTTCTTGCTCATGTAGTGTTTGTTTAGGAGCACTGAAAATGTTGTATATCGGTATACCAACAGTAAAATTAGGATTAGCAGCTGTTGTCCTTGCAACCTTCCTTCCGACGCAACTGCTGTCCAGTTTCAGCTCCGGGATTGTTACGAATGCATGATGTGGTTCTCCACGTACCCGGACAGACCGTTGAGAGAATCGAAAATTTCTTCGGGTACTCATAATGAGATGTAATTTTTTCCAGAATTTTCGCCTTCCGGCTTTGTCAATGGAACATGTAGAAATGCAAACAATGCAAATCTGGCCACTACCAGTGAAGTATGAATGTAATGCAGTGCATCTGAATTTTCGGGTGAAACAATTTATTGGAAAAGATATATCGATGATATTTTCATAGTATACCCAGCTCATCTCGATTGCACTAATATCCTAAATACTGCCAATCTTATGCATCGTTCAATTCGTTTCACAATGAATCTACCTGACTCCGAAGGATTTTTGCCCTATCTTGATTGTGAGGTGAAACTACACGATGCGCAGTTCAGTTCTAGACTATATTTCAAAGACTGTCATAGTGGAGTCATACATCACTGGAACTCAAATTCATCTTTTGCTTCTAAAAGAGGCATAGTTATTGGGGAACTACGTCGAGCAAAATTCAGGTCAACTGATGACTATTATGATTATTCAATTGACAAGATATTTCAAAGATTTTTGAATAATGGATACCCGAGGTCTTTCCTGAATAGAGTTTACAGACAATATAAATCCAACGGTCATCAAACTCAAGAAAAACCAAAACGTTTATTCATCAAGTGTCCTTTTATTTCTCAAGATATCAACAGACAGATCTTGAACACAGTGAGAAGAACTGGTCTAAATGACAAAGTTTACGTTTGTTTCTCTAACAAGCCCGTTAAAAAATATTTTCGACCTCCTAAGGAGAGTTCCTTATGCGATTCTTCTTGTAGAAGCTGCAGATGTGCTATCCGTGCCCATATGTGCCAAAGCAAGGGAGTGGTGTACAAAATTGTTTGCAAAATTTGTGGGATGATATACATTGGAGAGACTCAAAGAATGATAAAGAGCAGAGTTATGGAGCACCTAAATCCAAACAACAACTGCAGCCATGTGGTATTGCATGCGATGAATATGCATGGAGGCTGAATTGACTTCGAATGGACATTACTGCACACAGGCGTCTCATATACTACTAAAAGGAGAACATTAGAGTCGCTATACATCAACAAATTTCCGAAGAAAAATCTGATGAATGGATGTTATGGACTTAACCTCGCTTGTCATTCATGAACTTCATCCTCTTCTTACTTTTGTAAATAAGTCTTTTCCTTCATCTTACTTTTATTTGTATTTAGTAGTATTTACTCATTTTTGACTTCTGCTGTAAATTACTTTTTGAATGTTGTTCACGCTGCACTGGTAGTGGCCAGATTTGCATTGCTTGCATTTCTACATGTTCCATTGACAAAGCCGGAAGGCGAAAATTCTGGAAAAAATTACATCTCATTATGAGTACCCGAAGAAATTTTCGATTCTCTCACCGGGATTGTTAATGTATATCAATTTTAAAATAGAAAAAATAACAATTTATTAGATATACACTGGACATTATGAAAGAATGCCTATTACATCATCAAGTCTCAAAAAGCCCATGCATCGTTTTTCAACGTCCTTGAAAGTCTATTGTTATCTACTTTCAGGCGTGCAGCTCTTGTCCATGCTAGCATTCCAACTAACTTTATTTTGTAAATTTCCTCATCAACCTGGGAGCCAGAAAACGATCGGAAATCAGAAAATTCAGTCTTATGTTCTTCAGTTCAAATTACTTAACTTTTTGTTTACTACGTGGAAACTCAATCATAGCGTGAAAGGTAAATATTACGAACTTGTTGTCGGTGAATTTCGTTATTTAATTAAGTTTAAATGTGAACTGAAGATTCATTGAAATGAATCAAAAGCCGACTGTGAGGATGTGTGACCGTAATGGAAACACAACAATCAAATATATTTCCATTGACTTACTTTTATGTTGAGAGATTTCTGTTTGCCATTTTCGAATTAGGATACCCTTTTGTTTACATGGACCAGATTTAAATGGAAAGATCGAGCAACACCTACAAGTCATCAATTATATTTGATTGCTCATAACAGGACACATAGCGATATCAAGTTCACCGATTTATTAATAAAACATTTATCCAGGAGGAAAAAGAATAGATCATACTTGACAACTAACTATTCCGTACAAGGTGGGCTTAAGTTTGATCCACAACTTTCGCTCAGATACAGTGTGCTCGTACAATACATTGAAGCTACTGCGACAGACTATAAGTGACTGAAGTCGCAATCTAACATGAATGTGAATGAACTATCTATTTCATTCATGCAATTCTTAGGCTCCCTCACACATGATTGAAACAACGGCTTTCTGGGATAATTCGTGTTAGGAATGCGGCGCAAAAAAGGAAAATCAGCAATCTGTTTCACTTTCATTTGTTTCTTAGTAATCGATTGTAACCATCTGATGAGAGTTGACGAAAGGCCTCGTGGAAGAGAATGCTGATTCTTCTTTTTTGCTCCGCATTCTTTGTACGAATTATCTCTTTCAGACAGATAGGTTCAAATGTTTTATACAATTATGACACATTGATTACAGAAAAATTGTTTCATCGATTAGATGTACATCGATGTACAGTGATTTCGGTTGGTGTCGGATAGCCCTTTATGTGTTTAGTCATTTCAGTAGCCACATGTCGTGACGTCTCTCCTATCAATAAGGATTACAAATTCGAATAAATGAGTCATTTCAGATGTGTCTTCAAATATAAAAAACAATTGGCAACATAACTTATGTAGAATATTGGCTGTTGACCGCTTTAGCTTTTGAAGCTCGTCTCTATCACTAGCATGGCCAAGGCAACCGTCGTTGGTCCCAATTGACATGTCAAACATACATTGTCGATACAGTTTTATCAATAAACGAAAAACGTGCGCGTGAAGTTTTGCTTAAATGTGAATCGCTTTGTTCTCATCCAGTGCATCCATTTGTACCGAAGAGTATACCAAGTATCGGTCTGTTGGTACTTTGTTTGCTTCTGATCAACTCTTCTCGCACAGTCCATTCTCTCTTTCCTTGGACTTCTAGTTTATTGAATTCACGTTGATTGTGTCTTTTTTCCCCTATATTTTCGATAGGTATTGTTTGAGTGAATGTTAACGTACTATTTGTATAATGTATTGAATACACTTGCCGTGTCATTGCTTTTCTATGCTTGTACGTCCATACATGTCCGAGATGTCTTGATTTTCAATTCATAATAAACAAAGAAATAAGCCTTGTTGCTGTTTTACTTAAAATTTCATTTTCTCTCCTCTTAAGCTTTCGCCACCACTGGCCTTGTCAAAAGTGTAACACTTACACTTTTGACGTTACAAATTACAAACATCGAAACCATTAGTGACGCATTACATGAAACATTAGCAAAACATGAAGCATTAGTGAAACCATTACATGACGCAACAAGCATTACACACACATAGAATACAATAAGAATACAATATTCCAATGAAATTGTTCGTTTTCAGCATTCATTCAACAAACATTAGTTTTGAAGAAAATTGACACCACTGTTTACTTCATTTACGTTGTTGTTGTATTTAACATTTGTATATCATATTACGCCAGTTTAACTAAAACGCTACGGTTTAAGAAAATGACATGCCATGTCATGAATGAATATCCGAGGAAGTGTTGATTGCTATTTTCGGTCTTTGATGGATAATGAGATCACGCAAATCACATGGACAGTAAATTACATGTGGACGATCATACACTGAGTCTTCCAGTATAGAAGCAGAATTTAAGTCTTTTTTTTGTCTAATTTCGTGATGAAATATAAGCACCAAAAAGTGCTAATTTTTGAATTGACGATAGTAGTTTGCCTGAAAATATGTGATAAATCATGTATGGTAGTAAAAAAACTGTATCATATGTCTCAAGCTGGAGAAGACAGCAGATCCCGAAAAGTGCTGTAACGAAAATGCTACACTGGCGTTAAATGGGTTAATGCAGTTGCAACATATTGTCCAACTATTTTGATTCATTTAACACATAATAATTCCTCATATTTAAAATTGGTCTATGCGAGGGATCCGAGCTATTTTTACGCAATTTAGGCATACTACAGTGTACATAGTCGTGATGGCTGAGAGCCACTTACCTTGATAGTTTTGAATACAGAAATGAATAAAGGCAAAATGATATTGGAAAGAGCGCAAAATGTTATTAATCGACCAAAATCTGCTTGACAATTACGTAACATCTGCGCAGTTTATTTTCAGAATCTGACGAAAACTTGCGTAAATTTTACATGCATGTGTTTGTGTTGTCGGTGCTTAACGGAACGCTTGCATATTTTGTACTTTTCTTCATATGTATTGTTATGTAATGTCATGTGCATGTTCACTATTCTATGTGTATCATGGGTATTGTGATATCTTTGGTGACATTATGTAAGGTCTTCATCTCCTCTTAATGTCTACGGGCTTCCAATGTCTAGAAGCTCTGGTATTTGAATTTCAATACTATGCTATGTTTCACTACTCAAGGGCAGACATATCAGTTAGACCTAATATACGGTCTTAGCAACTACGAGCTGTTCTAAAATCCATCATGGCGACGAGGATCGGATCACAATAAATTAACTATTATTAAATACAATTCAATGCATAAAGGATAAATACAATGGCCACTGCGAACGAAAAATCATTTCTGGAATTCAGAATTGGTGATATGCCTCAATCGTATCCAGAAATCGAGACATATTTCAAGCGCTTTAATTTTTATCTTGAAGCAAATGATAATAAAAACAAAGCCAAACAGATTTTTTTGGCTACATGTGGAGAAGTTGCATTCACATTGGCCGAAACATTACTACAATCAAAGGACATATCGGATTCTTCAGTTACTTACGACGAAATTCGCGAACGTATCATGGGACACTTAAAACCCAAACGAATTCTCCATTATGAGAGACAGTTATTGCACACCATGATTCAAAAAGAAGCAGATACAATTTCACAGTTCGTAGAGAAACTGAAGTTGCAAGCAAATAAATGTGATTAAGGGAAATTTTCGGACGATTTGATACTTTCCCAATTTATTTTTGGAGTGAAAGATCAAGCCTTAAAACAAAAGCTACTGTCAAAAGATCATCTAAATTTGGAATTAGCAATTAAAGAAGCATTGCTTTTCGAATCAGTTAACGCAGCAACAGACCAGCAATCTATTTCTTCCTTGCATGTAAAAACTGAAAGAAAGAAAGCATATAACAAGAATCGGTTTACTAAAACTCGTTCACGCAATGTTGATAGCGATACGAGTAATCGGAAATTCACTAATAATTCAAAATTAAATCCCTGTCATTCTTGTGGTAAACTGGGTCATCATCGAAATGATTGTCATTTCCGTAATCACAAATGTAATTTGTGTCACAAAGTCGGGCATCTCCAAGTGGTATGTAAATCTTTACCTGTAAAACGACAGAACAAAACCAATTTTATCCAAATTTCTGCGGATAATGATAATCCCCCGGATATTTTTTCATTGAGAGTGGTAAATTCTATCTCCAAGCTTTGGATGATACCGATCAGCATCGGTAAAATTACTGTAGAAATGTTGGTCGATACTGGTAGTGAAGTAACTGCCATACCCAATTATCTGGCCATACGTTCTGGCCTACAAATTGAAAATATCGATCATTCATACGTTACTGCTTATGGTGGCGGTCAGGTTCCACTCTTTGGAATTATAAGGGCGTATATATACAGTTCCTTGGTTGACAAAAAAGCTTTTGGTCCAATTTTTGTTGTCAACAATGATGCTAAACCAGTGCTCGGCATGGATTTCATTCAGAAGTTCAAACTAATTAATTTTGATTTACATGGTGGTAATTCGGAGGTATGTAAAAACAGAATGTATCCTTTAGATTACAACGAGAAGTCGTCAAAACCAAGTTTCATTGCTTCATTTAGATTGAAAGATAATATATCATTTGACGGAATGAAGTTTCCACCACGATCCTTACCGTTCTCCATGAAGAGCATGGTAGAAGCTGAAATTCGACGTCTTTTGAATAATGATATAATATATCCAGTCAAGAATCCAGTATTCTCAGCTCCTATCGTTCCAGTTCGCAAACAAAATAATTCTACTCATCCGATCAGACTTTGTGGAGACTACTCACTTACTCTGAATAGAATAATTGACATTGACCGTTATAGATTACCTCGGTTAGAGGAAATTCTTCAGAAAATTCCCAATGCTAAATTTTATTCAGTTTTGGATCTTAAAGACGCATACCTGCAAGTTGAACTATCTTCAGATGGCCAAAAATTGACATGTATTTCGACGCATCTAGGTAATTTCGCGTTTCGCAAGCTTCAATTTGGAATTTCGGCTGCACCTTTGATATTTCAGGAAGTCATGGATCAACTTCTAAAAGGCATTCCATTCGTTGCTTCATACCAAGATGATATTGTTATTGGTACAGATACAAAACAACAACATCATGAAATCCTACAAAAAGTAAAGGATGTGTTGGTCAAGCATAATTTTAAATTAAATGTAAATAAAAGTCAAGAATCCAAGACGCAAGTCAAATTTTTGGGTTTCATTTTGAGAAATGGAAAGATGTTACCTGATCCTGAACGTATAAGCGACTGGATGCAGATGGCTGACCCAATGAACAAAGATCAATTGAGAAGCATACTATCAACGTTAAGACATTACGGCATATTCTGTAAAAATTTCTCAATAATCGCTAGACCTCTTTATACTTTATTAAAGAAAAACAGTCACTGGGAATGGAACACGAAACATTCAGAAATTATAAAACAAATGAAAATTATCATTGGTGATAATGCTATTGTATCGCATGACATAAACAAACCTTTGTATTTAACATGTGACGCATCAAAAGTCGGGATTGGTTATGTCTTGTCTCATGATAAACTACAGAATCAAGTAGTATGGTTGGGCAGTCGAGTTCTATCTCCAGCAGAATCAAATTACGCAAACATCGAACGGGAAGCACTTGCCATTATTGAAGGTGTTAAGTATTTCCATCAGTTTTTAGCTGGACGACGTTTTAAAATTCTATCAGATCATAAACCGTTACAGTATATTTTTGACACGAAACACGTGTCTGAACGAGTTTCTGCGCGACTGCAACGTTGGGCCTTACTTCTAAGGGCATACAATTACTCAATTGAATACAAAGAAGGAAAGTCTTTGCACGTTGCTGACTCATTATCTCGCATTCCGTTGAGGAAGGAAGGCATCGTACCTCCTATCAATTTATTGCTAATCAATTCATTAAATGAGTTTGATTTCTCAGAAAGTTTACTGCACCAAATCGCCAAAAGTAACGACAAAACATTGTCTTTGCTCAAGACGTACATAATAAATGGCTGGCCTCAGTATTTACGAAATGACATCAGACCATATGCAAAATCTAAGGATGAGTATTCCATTCAGTCCGGAATTGTATACAAAGGAATAAGAGTTGTACCTCCTTGTAAATTAAGGAAATCCATACTACACTTGCTACATCGTGATCATCTAGGAATTGTTAGGATGATACGTTTGGCTCGCCAGTATTTTTGGTGGCCGTCCATTGATAAGGACATAAATTCGTTTGTATCACAATGTCCAGAGTACCAAAAGCATGCTCGTAGAAAAGTTAATGCAAATTTATCTTCTTGGCCTGAGTCAACTGAATTTCTAGAAACAATTCATATAGATGTTGGAAATTACCGAGATAACAAATTCTTATTGATTGTTGATTCATTTTCAAAGTGGATTGATGTTCAAATACTTAACGGATTATCGACTAAATCGGTTATACAGGCTCTTCGAAAAACGTTCAAATACGTTGGGCTGCCAAAGACTATCGTGTCGGATAATGGGACAAATTTCACCTCAGGAGAATTTGAAGAATTCTTGAACAAGAATCACATACGGCACATCAAGACACCTCCTGGTCATCACCAGTCAAATGGACTAGTTGAGAGATATATACAGGATTTCAAGCTTTACATGAATAAATTCTATGACAAGTCTAATATTGATCATGTGTCAATAGCTTACTGCTTGAATCACAACACGACGCCTGATACTCAAGGTTCGATACCTACCACCTTTATTTTTTACAAAACAGTTCGGACGAAACTCTCCATTGAATGCTCAGAGCGAGTCTTTCCAAATCCTCCGAGACCTGTTTATGTACATGTGGAACACCGAAGTGACTTGCAACCAGTTAATATAGCAAGCAAGATTGGTTCCAATACACATGTGGATGAAAGTGGGAGATTAGTTCACGAGTCCCAAGTACATCCGAGGTCAGGAGAAAAGGAGACAGATAAGAATGCAGGAGAAGGAGCACCTGATCATGATATCGAGGTAGCACGTGAACCCTCCCCGGAACTACGTCGTGGTACTAGGACTCGAAAGCCACCCGACAGACTTACGTACTCGTAGGGGTGTAATGCTAACGTGGGGGTGTTATGTAATGTCATGTGCATGTTCACTATTCTATGTGTATCATGGGTATTGTGATATCTTTGGTGACATTATGTAAGGTCTTCATCTCCTCTTAATGTCTATGGGCTTCCAATGTCTAGAAGCTCTGGTATTTGAATTTCAATACTATGCTATGTTTCACTACTCAAGGGCAGACATATCAGTTAGACCTAATATACGGTCTTAGCAACTACGAGCTGTTCTAAAATCCATCATGTATAATGCAAGACTATATGTGTGTGCGTGGTTGCTGACAAAAAAATCAATTAATATAAAATGATCAATACAAAATTAGCAAAAGCAGTCATGAAACTTTGTAAAGTTTTTGATCAATTTTTTCAGTGTGACAAACTCATTTAATGGAAAATATCACACGGCGGTCAACTTCCCAACAATTTAACTTTACCATCGGTGTACTTTGAAGTGAGATTTTATGCTCTGGTTCGTCTGAATTCATTCATACTCGAATCTACAATGCATAATGTTCAAAGGATGATGATCTCGCTGGTCCTCTGGGAGTGCTGGTTGTAACGATGGAGCCTCTAGAATTTCGCAGAAACAACAAGATGCAGCATTCTTAAAGTTGCGATTTTTCTATCAAGGTGTGAGAATTAAAATTGTAATTAAACATCATAAACAAGTACTGAGGAAAATCACACAGGCGTGCATTTTCTAATTGTCATTTATTCTTTGTTCTCACACCATTGGGATTTTCTAGAATTGTTTGTCTGATCGACGCTAGAGGAAATGAAAGTAATGGACAAAACTTTTGACACAGTGAATCGGACTATCCAAGCATTGTTGAAATGCAGTTAATGTCTCATCCCCTCTCTAACCATGACACCCTTTATTTATTCATATTAGGGGGAGGGGGAGGGAAGGTCTGCTAGATTTAGCCCACTGGAAAGTCAAGTGCTTGAAGAAATCATATCTTACAGCTTCAGCTACTTCTGTGTCACAAAATGCCATATAACTGACTCATGCAGAGAAAGTCAGCTTCATGCACATGATGTCTGATCATTATTCACGTACCATGTCTTGTCAACGGATGCTCACAGCTCACACGCAAAAGAAATGCATGTGTATTCACAGCTTATTCTTCATTGTCATTACGCTAATGGCGTGAATCCACGTTTTTAGAGATGCTTGATATGAAATTCGCAAAATATCCTAGATTGCCCATTCATTAATCCATTGTTGTAATATTGGAAACAGAAGCACTATCACCAGGTCTGTCTAGGACTCTGAACTGATCATCTGCTGGACCAGATCGCACCATTGTGATAAATGAGTATTTAATCGGAATTTTGAAAGCATTACCGAGGAAGTTGAATAGTGGTCAGATCATATGCATTAGGTGTCACACTTCGGGTCAATGACGACCGAATTACGATAATAAATTGCCTCCTTGCTGTCGCGCAACGACTGAGCGATGTGCACAGGCTTTGCAATTTTGCCAGTCATTGCAAATGTCGATTTAGCCCTAATAGCAATTTCATGATTGCATGATTGAGTCTCAACTTTATAAGGGGTAAAATGCATAGCTTCCTATAAAACCATATTTTAAAAAATCTTTTTACATGTCGTTTTTGATTAACGAAAACAATTTCTGTGTTTAAAATTTTGCTAGCATTTTGGACTCCTGAAATAATCAACAACAAAAATATAGGGTTTAAAAAATTCAATGTAATTCATTTCATTAAATTAATATTTAGTTGATTATATTTTATTATAATATAATCTTAATTTGAAAAAATTAATATGATGTTTATCTAACTAGCTGCTGGCTTTTATGGGTAACTTTTGGTGTACATTCATGAAATAATGTTCATAATCTCATAATACATATTATCGCAAATTATCATTTGCGTTTTTACTATTCGATAGGATAAGGTATGATATCATTCAAATGAATAGTTGTATTGTTTAAGGTACAAAGAAGAATAATTTTGAAAATTTTGATCTAAAATTGCTTAAAAATGAATGGCTGTGTTACCCAGGATTGGAACCGGCCGGGGCCGGGCTGGGGGCCTGCGTAGTCAAAACCGGCCGGCCGAGGCCAGTCGAAAAATTCGGCAGCAATGCGCGTGAAATCTTATTTAAGATATGGAATAATTTTGCGGTGGATAAGTTAAGAATGCACAATTCTTGCAACATTTACATAGACTAGAAGATGCGATTCAGGAAACTTATTTGAAATATAGCAGGGCATAAAAACCACATGTATATCAAAATTTAGTGTGTGTCGACATGCTGTCAAATCGACTATGAGAACCTCGTCGTACATACAGAAATATAGAAATATTTTTACATACATATATGTAAGATGTATATTATATATAGATATATCCTGTACATACAGGTAGAAAGAAATACCCTCCATCTAATAGTTGTGAGGATATTTTCAAGGAGCTTCAAGAGTTGATGAAGAGCAACAAAATAAGACATTTCTATAATTGCTTGAAATCGATTAGTGATAGCATGCTTAAAATTGTGTATTCTAGACTTCTTGATCAGTCGAATGACCTATCTTTCGTTTTGACAACATGTGTTCATAGTAAATTATATAGAAACAAGAAGGATAGCTCTACCGAAGACAAAACGCATATAGTGATTCCTTTCAAGTCTCATTTAGTTGACAAACTTCATTTACCTTCTGTATTTAATGACAAAAGTGTCTGTGCTTTAGTTCCAGAAAAAGCGAAACATCTATATCCTCCCAAAGTGTACCATAAACTTAATAACCCTATTTGTTTGAAATTCTTCAATTATAATAAGTTTCTTGATAGGCTGACAATTCAGGAAGTTGTTGGGATTTTACAGAGCGATTGCAGCTGTGTATGTACACAGAGTATGTGTACAGAGCGATGGCAGCAACGTTTGTGTTGATAAGGAGTTGCAAGATCTCCATAAAAACTTGATAGTCGGTCCTGTCGATAAAGCATCCTTTAGTTTCATATGTAAAAAGTTCTATCTCAAAATCCTGATGGACGAGCTTGGTTTTGACATAGATTCTTCCACTGCAGTAGGCAATGCAACTTATAAAGCTGAGCTTATTTCTAAAAAGGAAGTCCTTACTAAACACGTTAAAGATATGAAATCAAACTTTAATATTAATGTTAGTGACAAGGACCTTAAACTACCAAAACTTTTCTGGATTCCAAAATTGCATAAAAATCCTTATAAGTTTAGATTCATTGCCGGAGCCAGAAATTGTGCAACTAAAAAGTTATCGGTGAATATCAACAAAGGTCTGAAAGTGATAAGAGAAAATTTCCATAGATACTGTGAGTCAATCAGGAGTAATACTGGTTATTCTTACTTTTGGAGTGTAGCCTCGACTCAAGATTTTTTGAGGAATATTTCTGACGTGAACGTCCACTCTATACAAGTTTTTGACTTCTCTACTCTTTATACAAACTTAGATCAAGGTGCTATCAAGAATAATATTTTTTCCATCCTTGATCTCACATTCAATTCCACTAATCGTAGATACTTGTGTGTAGGATATGAGAAGTCGTTTTTCTCCAAAATCAAATATAAGGGGTATTTTTGTTATGACGTGGACTCTTTTAAGAAGGCTATTAATTTTATAGTGTCTGAAGTCTACATTTCTTTTTCCGGTTATGTGTTCAGAAAAATTCGAGGGGTACCATTGGGAGGGAATTGCAGTCCTTTACTTGCCGACTTGTTTCTGTTAAATTGCGAATTTGCTTTTATGAAACAAAATAAATAAAATAAACAAAAATAAAAAGTTTGGACTAGCTAAATTATTGTCAAACACTTCGAGATATATAGACGATATATGCGTAATTAATTACAAGCATTTCAATACCTTAATTCCAAAAAATTTACCCAGTGGAGCTTCTTGCAGATAGAAACGGAGTCAATGACAAAGCCGTTGTTTACCTCGATGTGAGACTCCAATCTAGTAGTGACGGTCTTCGAACCTCAATATATCATAAAGTGGAAGATTTTGATTTCCCTGTTGTTCTGTTGACATTTCCAGACAGTGCAATACCTTATAACATGGGAATTAATGTATTTGCCGGCCAGGTTTTACGTTATTGTCGCATCTGCTCGCATCTTGAAGATCTAATTAAGCGAATTAATATGACACTCTTTGTGATGAGCAGTAGAGGATATTTCTCAGTCATAAAAATTTTCTAGACAAGTTTGGATATTTCTCAGACAGCAAGCTGACATCGCAGTGCGCATTTTAAACAATAAAATTAACACTGTTTGTTTGTTTTCTTAGCATTTTTTTTATTGGTTGTACCATTTCAGTATTTCACACATATATTTTAGTTTGTTTTGTTGTATCCGTCTGTTGCGGTTGTTTTGTTTTTTTTTACTATTACTATCAGTATTTCTTATTATTACACATATCATTACTGTATTGATTTTAGAATGCCAGCCGCATATAAGTTTATGCGGTGCCCCGCCCGCCTGGGCTTGAGCGTTCAGAGAGAGGCCGAAACGCGACCAGGCGGGTACCTGCTGACGACTAGCTATTGTTTTATTTGTTAAACGTTGTTTTTTTATCGCTAACTGCCCTGGTGTGAGGAATGGACTGTCACACATCCGGTTACTGGTTATAACGGTTACTGGTCTCCATGGGGCTGACATGGTGACTACTAAGTGTCTATTTATATATAAGTTCCTAATCAATCGAGCCTGAAACTTTGACAAAGGAAATCACTTGTTAAGCGGCCTTGTACGATCTCGTACACTTAAGAGTGACGTCCAGCCCGCGCTATGTTATGGACCCCCGGGAAGGTCCGCCCGGCACGCAATCAGATCCGTCAAGTCTTTGTGCTTAAAGACCTTCATGCATTCATGCATTTATCGAGGATCACAGGTCAAAGGACCATTAGGGGTAAGGTCCAGCCCCGCTTTAGAAGCGCTGATTGAAAAATGGACTAGTGGGAAGGTCCTCCACACCGATCTCGTCAAGTTTGGCTCTAAAATGCAGTCCTAGGATAGTCAAAAGTTTGACGCGCCTTGAACGTTTAATGTCTGCCGGCGGAAACGCACCACCTGTCCTCTTAAGGGCAAGCCTTAAGTCTTATTAAATATAAGTTTATTAAAATTATGAAACATTTAGACGTCGTTATGGGAATGTCCCAGCTTCAAATACACATTACGAAGAACGAACTCCAGCTACAATCAGAATCCTCGAACAATAGAAGCCGAGAATTCAACAATGAACGCATTACCTAGACTTTCTTAATGTACTTTCACATAATTGTGTATTTGGACATTATAAGGAAAGCAGCAAAAAATTTACAAATATTTCTCATGAGATGCAGCGGTTGCTCTTTAAACTTAGACTATTTTGTCATCGTTAATAATCTGTAATTTGTCTAATGAAAAGCCAACGTCACATAAAAGGTGCTAAATTAATAAAAAATTCTAGAATGAATGTCGTCAATGGTCGACAAGCATTTGGGCCTAAATAGAAAAGACGGGCAGTCGGTTTTCAAAACTTATGGTGGGTATCGGACCGGCGGCCAGCTCCAAACCTGGTGTGCACCTCAACAATTTAGGGACAACTTAGTTTTCGCTGTCCATTAGATATGCTGGGAAATTTCAAAACATGGCGCAAATTGCGCTTCTAGATTTATACATAAGAATAAAGCGCATTAGTCAAGGCAGGAATGCCACCCGTTCCTTAATTCATACTTTTTTTAGTGGACCTAAATCATTCACTTTAAAAGGAGGTTTCTTTGAAAGCTTACCAAAAGCAATTTTTGATTCATGCAAACATAATTCTTTGTGTACATGCACTTCTTTAGTGATAAATCGATGCTGGTGTTATTATCCAGATATATCTACAATTAAATTTGATTTATGGTAATTCATTTTCACTCTCTAGATCAAACTTTGTGGCAAAATCAATTGATCATGTATTATCAATTGCTGTGAAGCATCGTTTGATAAAGAATCAGAATTCTTGAAAAATACATCTGGAAGAGAAGTAGAATTATTTCTATCTCGATAAGATATCATGTCACATCATGAAACAATGATATGCGATATCAATCGGCGCGACCGGAGTGTAACAATGGCTTGGATAACAGCCTGTGGCATAGAAATAAACTGTTTATCTGAAGTTGACTAGAATGGAAATTGACTCAAGGTCGCGGCACATCCGGGGGAACTAAGTTGGGGCATGAATGACCAATTAAGAGCTTAGATTTACACATGTGACTGATTCTAGCCCAATGATTAAGACGTTGACAAGTGTATCTAAGTGAAAATGCGTGCGATTTATGTGCCACTATTGTGTATTGCATGAAGATTAACTTCCATTCTAGAGGTTTTATTGTTGTCAATTTCTATGGCCTGTGGTGACTTGCAAATGTTTCTTGTCAGGAACTATTCCGAAGCCGATTATGTATATTAACTCTGATCATTCTTACTAAAGAAGGGAGGATTTCAAAACAGAGGAAATGGTCGCGCTTCTCATCGCGCTTCTATCACTTTGACTTGAAAAGTGAAGCATCGAGGGCAACAAAGTCTTGTGGAACTTAGTTGCACAATCATGCAAAACAGGCTAATGCAAGAAAATAAATCGAAAAATGAAAGTAAAATTGAGTTCAGCTGATGAGTGCCTTGTTGAAGTGATCAATCGGTTTCATATTGGAAAATGAACTTGTAGTTGACGAACTTGTAATGAACGAAAGCTGTTTTTAGCATCAACTGAACTTGTAGTTATCATTGTGCATGTGATTACGAATGAGAACAGCCTTCAGTTTAAAATTCGTGAACTTCAGGTCATAGAATGCAATAGATTTTTGAGAAGCATTTAAGAGTTAAATTTTAATTCAGCATGATATCGCCTATCATGATAATAGACATGATTTTGTCATCGAGAAGGACTTTAACGTAAATGAGTTTTATCAAAATACTGTAGACCGAGACTTTGCGACATTATATTTTCGCCAATCCACTCAACCACAGAAATAGTAATGCAGTCTCGAAAAAAATTGAAGCATGTCGAAAACACTAAGGTTTAGATTACTTAAGTAGCTAAACAATTTTCATACAACAATAAAATGAAGAGTCAAAACATGCCAATCGGATGGTTCAGTGCTTGTGAAAACTGAATGTACAACCCGAAACCAATCAAACTTATTGGAAGTGAACAGTGAACACGCAGATAAGCTGTGTGATCTATTCGCTATAGTTATGCAGCTTTTACTGCCTGTTGTATATTTTCTGGTGGCGCACCCGCGCACGGTACTACCAGACCATAGGTCAGCCTTAGGCTTTCGCTTCGTAATGAATTTCTATTTTTGTAGAAGACAGTATGAGCAGCAAAGTATTCAAATAATTGACAATGTCTCAATCTCAATGAAATTTTAAACTTAAATTTCACAAGTACGTACAAATTCAAGATATACTTACTTGTTTGACTGCAGACTGAAATGAAAATGAAGTAATAAGCAAAAGCTGATGATTAAATAAAAATTGCATTGAAGTTATTATGTAGATTATATACCACATGTGAATTATGATTCAATTTGTATCCAATCTGACAGCCTTTCTGAACAGCCTTATAATGAGCATGCAATCCGAAGTTGATTGTTTGTCAATTCGACCCTGTTTTCCTAAGATATTTAACACCAACTGACAATGAAAATGTGATGTTGAGTTCTCATGTGACACTTAATCGCATTGGTCAAGGAGCTGAGTAGAAAACATGCTCTCTGGATGAAATTTTCTCCAACAGAAGACTGTGTTGTGATTACAGCCTGTCAATCACTCACATGTTTCAAATTTAGAGCTGTTGAAGTTTGAGCTGTTGTGCTCCTTATTGTTTTCTATGTGAATATTTTCTGTCTCGCCGTCAGCTGTTGGTCTCGTGCACGATGGTTGGATGTCTATAGTTTTCCTTGTTATCTCATCGGCGCCAGGACGGTGTAGTAAATAACCACTTGAATCATCAATGACTTTACAGCTTACACAGCACTTTAAATAGCTAAGTCATTGAATATTGACTGAATCACACAAATCAAATTGTGGAACCTTCATGGGAATCTCATAAGCCTCCAACATTCAGCCTTCTTTCATCGGTAAATGATCATGCGACAAAGTCAACGTCATTATATGTTACTCGTAAGTGCGTGTAATTTATAAACCTCTCTTGCGTTCATCGTAGTCAAGATAGGAAGATTCGCGCTTTTTTTCTCCATCTATGAATCTAAGAATCTATTAATATATCCATTCTTCCATGCTTGCAATGCATTCGCTTGCTGCGATGAAATTGACAGAAGGCAGGGAGAGCCGATAAATAAAATAACCCGAAAAAATGATAAAAACGCTGCAACTTCTAACTGTCACACACACACACACACCGCCTTCTCTGAACACATCTCTAGCGTGCGTGTGATTGAGGAAACAATTGCAGTTTTAGCTCGAGCAGCCAAAGTATCTGAGCGTACTTGAGAACATTTAGTCTGTGGTGAAAACATTATAAGGAAGATATCAAATACTTGAAATCAAATCCAGCTAAACTGTTAGGCTTTGAAAATGCTGATAATTATTTATGTTATTTATGAGCATGTACCGAAAGACTCGCAGGTACGGAGACCACAACACTGATATTTTCATGCTACAGATTTTCGCGTGCAAATTCATTTCTATGTCATTCATTTTCAAGGTAAGGCATGCAATTTCAAAGATGGTCAGTACGCTTCAAAGAGACATCGAACATGTTCGTGATGTGCTACGCACGTTCGTGGGAGTGCACGCAAATTAGTGAAAAGAAAAGCAAGTTCATTACCGATCATTTCATAGAAATTTGATTTCATTCACGTTGTCTGCCTTTTCTTGAACAGCATGAACCTTGGTACAAACTTTGTGTCCATTTGCAATTTGCATTGAAACTTGACATGTAATTCATTAACACCGATTACTACTAGGGTGGCTGAATTCCGCTATATTGCGACGAACATGCCAAAAAATAGTCATAAGATAACCGGATGAGCTGCTTTCACTGACTGATTTATGTGTAAAACCGACTTGTGCATCGACAATTTAACCCTTGAGACTGTCTATAGACGAAGCGCTTTTGGTGAATTGTATACTCGTACTTTTGCTACAATAAAACATCGTAAAATTTTGGGAGAGAACCTGTTTTTTCCTATTTTCATCATGACTGACAACTTTTAAAGCAAATATCGCTTATCTCTATTTTCGCGAAATTAACGCATTTCGCGAATATTTCCCGGTTTACAACACAACTGGTCAGCTTTCTAGCTTCTTCTATCCCTGACAGAAGATGATATTTGGTCTAATGCTATTCAAATGAGTGAATTGCATTATCATGCACCCTTTGATGTCTGGAATATTCAATGATGTTTCAACTTAATATCTTCCCCGCATCAATATTCGCATCAATATTCTCCTTCTTGAAAGCTGGTTGATTTTAAAGACAAGCAGCCAGACAACGTATTCACAGGATTCATTTAAAATTTCATGTGGAGTCAGGAAATAGGAAGTTCGGTTTACGAGATGAACGGAAGGTCTCACCATTTCGTATCATTCATAGACTTTGAGATTTAGCATATATCAAGCATGTCAATATCCAGAAGGTCGTTTCTATATGCATTGAGTACTCTTACAATTGACTACTCTTCGAAATGATTCAAATTTCTTTGTCCACAGGCTTTCTTCACCGATGAAAATCAAATATGATTGCTGATATGTACTTGAAGGCTCATGTTTTCTCTCATCAGTTCAAGTGCATCATAGTCAGTCAAAGGAGAATTATATTTTGAATTTGCCTAATTGAGAATAAATCAAAGTACAAGCACCAAGGAATGGCTCGAAACGGTTGATAATATTATAGAAAGCGAATTTTCTTTATATCCAATCAGCCCATTCGACCTTTATGCAAATAAAGATTGTTACCAGGTTTGCTATGAAGATGTTTTGTAGAGAGCTTTTCATGAAAGCTGTAGGTACATGTAGAAGTAATTCTCATGAGATAAAGCACACACTAAACAGTATTGAACACATCTTTAATTACTGTTGCGTTTGCTGACCATTGAAGAGGCCTATAGCATTAGTTTGCCCGCTACATGTAGTTCGCTTCATAAGGAATTGGAATTGGTTAACGCAAAAAGAAACTGAGAAATTTGGCAATGCTTTTGATAGCTACCTCGACTTTATCGTTGGACATAATCATCGTCTATGAAGCATGTCGCACTATTTTGCTAGGATTATAATGATTAGAATTTTGATGTGATTGTGATCAATATGTTGCTAACACATGTCGCGCGATTCCGAATCATGCGACTCAGTGGACAGTTAATCGAAAATCGTGCGATTCTGAATATTTTGAGATTCAGTGATTTGAAGTTCATAGTTAATTTAGCTTGCATCATTTTTGATTTCTAGATTATTTTTCATTAAAGCTTGATGATTTCTGTTAAAATTGAGAGTTGATATGTGACACTTCTTTAGTCAATTTAGATTCAAAAATGTACCCTAATAGGTAATGCGATACATTTTTTGTAGATGTTTAGGAAAACATCGCAATAAATCAGAACACATAAAAAGTCGCAAACAAGGCATGAAAAGTATTAATAATCTATTTATAAGATTCTACTGCAAATCTGCCATCATTGAAGTATATACTGCAAGTGCATCATGTACACACTTTATGCAAATAGAGATTGTCACCATATTTGCTATGAAGATGTTTTGCAGAAAGCTTTTCATAAAAGCTGTAGGTATATGTAGAAGTAATTCTCAGAGATAAAGCAGATACTAAACAGGATTGAACATCTTTAATTACTGTTGCGTTTGCTGACCAGTGATAGGCCTACATCATTAGTTTGCCCGCTACGCTTCATAAAGAATTGGAATTGGTTAACGCAAATAGAAAATCATTTTCAAATTCAACTAATTCTACACACTTAGGCAGCTCATGTACTGAAACTGCTCCTGTAAAAACTTCATGTCAGTTTGGAAGATAATTACCTAATTATGAGATAATTTGTTTAATTATGAGACCATGTATTGAATCATTGCACAGAAAATCATTAGCACATCTTCAATCGACAAATTCAACAAGTTATTGTTTGATTTCGGCAAACTATATGTATAATGAAGTGTCTTGGCCTATGATCCTAAGATTCTTTCGATGTGATGTACGACTCAAGCTTGCTTGTGGTCAGTTGTGATTAGTAGGCATGAAATAACGAAAAAATGAGTATTTGTTTTGCATGAAAATGTGTAGAAACTGATTGTTCAATTAAGTGAATTGCACTAATATTATTATCTATTAGCATCCTTTAGAATGACAAAATTTAATATCGTGTGATGTCAGGCGTCAATACACGAATATAAAGAATAATTGGCCTGTATTTTCTCACATCGACCGTCAAAACGTTGACCTTGAGATTCGCACTATGAATTATTATTGAATTATTCCCTACTGCTATTCACTAATAATGCGATCGTCAGCAGGTCATCCACCTTCCCATCACTACGGGGCTTTGAATTGCGCAATGCAATTTACGGAATTATATTCTCCATTAAATTTTAAATTATGAAGGAACAGTATCGCATAATAATTGACACTTATCCTATTCGATGAATGAAATACTATTCCCAAAATTCGTCTACAATTTTTCATCATGTAAGAAGCACTGAATAATTCTCTTCCAAAAAGAATTTTCTTTTTCTACACAAAGATTTTTTTAACAAAGCAAATTTAGACAATTGACTCGATTGAACATAGTGAGCGAAGCTGGTGGTTGCAAGTGAAATGATACTATACGAATGTGTGACGAGACGTAGGCTAGAGACGGCTTGAAGCTAAGTGAGCTAGGCGAAAGAAGTCCGTCGGAGGCCTAATCCAGATATGCAAGCTCCATCTGCAAATTTTCCTGCAATTTTCCTTCAAGTTTTTGCATTTCCTGCAAAATTTGTCTTTGCATTTATCTGTAGTTATGGCGCGCGAGTACAAGCAAATAACAGAATATTTGCATTGCATTTATTTCAATGATAATTAATGAAATATTATGTGCAACAATTTATTAAACGGGTACACATGCATACATGGCCAACGAATGAATTGGAATGCAAGATTTTTAAGATGATTGAGACACGTCAGGTTGCCCTTCGGTAACAATTTCATTTCGCCCTTACATGATTGCAACATTTTCAATTTAAGCCAACCGCTTTTCTTTCAATTGTGTGTGAAATTAGGTGCAAACAGACTTTAACTTTGCAACAGCTTTAATTTGATAACAACACGATTTGGCTAATTTTAAAGCAATAATATACGTGAACTTAGAGTATATAGCCTTCATTTGCGTACATATCAATGAAGTTAAACATTATGAAATACGAAAATGCTTACTCACTTAAGATCTGTCATCATCGATTTGACAAGTTCTGAAATATCATTAGTTGACAGTCCTTTGACAACCAACATTGTTCTGCATTTTGAATACCCTGATACATAAAGTGTACACTCGAAATAAGAATCAGTTCGGAAAATTGTATTTTGATCCTGGTAACAACATTATTCTTATAATGAGAGATCATCCAGTAGTAGCCTACGGACTTCATTTCATTTGTGCAAAGCTATTTCGACTTCTTCAAATGCAGCTTTCCCCTTTCTGGTAACACGATCCCCGTTTCTTTTTTGACAGTTCATCCAAAGTGTTTCTTACTTTATTATTTTTTAGAGCCAAGTTGGTATATACGTGTATCGAAACTTTGAAGCCGTAAAAGCAGGTACGCGGGAACAGGGGGCTCGGGAGGGCTAAGCCCCTCCCTGAAATTTGACCTACTTGCGGCAGCTCCGAGACATTCAGTTGGGCTATAGTTTAATTAATCGATAGGTTATATATATATATAGCAAAACAAAACAAATATTTCCTAAACATTTCAGAATGACTTTATTTACATTACTTATATGACTTTATTTATATTCCATAGGTTATATATATAGCAAAACAAAACAAATATTTCCTAAACATTTCAGAATGACTTTATTACCATCCACGCGCATTTTCTCCTGTCACGTGACTCATGATTGTGTATGAATGAAACAGCTATACGTAACGCGAGTTCAGTAATGCAGAGCCAACAATAACATAATCTGGTGAATGGCAAAATAAGAAAAAATTCGACCGATCGATGATGATTGCAGCAATCTTGGAAGCCTTGTTCGTCAATACATAACAAGGAGAGGCTGCGGGTTCTCATTTGAAATTATGTTTCCGGGGATGGATTTCAGTGATGGAGCTGCGAGTATATTAAACACTCATAAAATCATTCTTGCATTCAGAAAGTCTATGGAAATCGCTTGCTGAAATCTTTGCCAAGGCGAAAAGCTAGAACACGTTAGTTTACTAGTTTACATACCAGCGATGAAACCCGGTCAGTGGGTCAAAAAAGCGAGTCATTCGGTGATCAAGTCAATGACCCATTTTTGACTTACCTGCTTTTCTGTAGCCATAGAGTAAGCTTTTAGCTGAATTGTGAAGTCAGAGTAAATAATCCTATATACTAGTGACGAGTGAAAATCCGTTATACTACATAATTCTATGACTTTGTGTCTTGTAAATCACCAGGTGATTGGAAATGCAGTTAATTATTATTCAACGGTGAAAGACAAGCAAGGATTTAGTGAGTATAAACACAGCTATAAAAGGAGCCATGAAGCAGTGATGTATATTTACCAATATTTTTTCTGAAATAGTGGTAATTTTTGAGAGTTACCGCGGTAATGATTTTCCAACTTTGGGTAGACCTAATTTGAACTCTTTTTTCGCTCTATCACAGGAATTTTTGCGCATTTGATCGAGGTCAGCAATTCGTATAATCAGCATTTAAAATACAGTATATACCCAGCAACGCTCTAGCGGTGTACACTGCAAACTGTGAAGTACGAAAGCTAAATAATTTTTGACTACGAAACCGATGTACAAAACCAGAATAACAAAATGTGCGAAAGCGCTATTGTTCGTGCTCATACACTGCGAAAGCGATTGGCTTTCCTGTTGGATTATCTGTACCATCCAATGGGAAAGCTAATCGCTTTCTTAGTGTATGAGCACTAGCAATTGTGCTTTCGTACATTTTGTTGTTCTCGCTTAGTAGTACATCGGTTTCGTAAGTAGCTTTGGTATTGCACAGTCTACAGAGTAGCAGCGAAAAATGAAAGTGGGGTTAATTCGAAAGCACTTCTGCAAATTTTGGAAATTTTATCTGTATATATAGCTTATCAATATACTTCAATAACTTCAGCCCAACTCGAGCAATGTCATTTCATTCAGATACTGCACGTGTACATAAAAGATTGTTTTAGTCTAATTAACATGTTTACAAATTGCTCAGCAAATACCTTTAAAAGTGTGATGCTTAAAGGCCAACTTCGACAGTCACAAAGCCACATAATTGGTCATTAAAGTTTCCAGAAATTGATGGAAAAATTTCCGCTCGTAAAGGTATGGTAATTTTGATTGCAAAAGACTATTTTTCAGTGGTGCACTCGGGGGGGGTTGCCTGGGCAGAGAGCCTGCCCACTTTTTTGATAACTTCATTCCGGGGGGGGGGGGCTCGGGCAGGCTCCCTTCTTTTGAGCGGTTTATTGATAAAAATGAGCTGTCTGAAAAATTCAACTCATGCACATTTATCATCCGCTGTGTATATGTCTGTATGATGAGCATTAGGGTATGAGTAGGCCTACTCAGTCACGAGATCCGATAGTGGTATGGCGTTTCCATTATTGAGAATGCACCCGGCGCATGAAATCTCATCAGTTTTTACCAGTGGCGTCTTCTCCGTACCTGTGAGGCCTTCGGCGCATCCTCAAAAATAATTTTCCAACAATCATAAAAATGAAAAGTGTCATCATTCATTTAAATTCGATAGCTTCTCGTGACAGCTGTGCACAGATTTCCGTCTCAAAGTCAGACGCTCAACCTCATTGAACAGTTTTGTAGCACGTGCTCGAATCACAGCTGTTTTCTTCGAACAATTAGACACACAAGCTGGTCGTGTGTTCAGACGGAGCATTGATGTTCAGACAGAGCAAAAGAAAGTTGTGTGCGTGTGAGGCAGCGAGCGCACGCGCCCGCGCCAATATTGGCTTTTCCGATAGACATGATGCTTTGCCTTTTTTTTGCGGATCCAATTTTTGCAATGAAATTCTACACGATTCTACACGATTCTACACTCTTGATCGAGGCGCGGTATCTAAATATAGTAAGGGAAGCGCAACCCAATTGTTCCTGGATTCGCTTTATGTCAGAGAGGCCACTACGTCAACAGTAGCAGATGGCTGACGTTCAGACAAGACTGCGATCAGATGATGAGCGTTCTCCAATGAATGCAGAGTAATGCATCTGACTCGAACACCCAGATTCGGTAGAATTCCATAATTTGTTTTTACGTGATTGATGTGACACTATGTTTAGTAGTGCAGATGAGATCATAGCCACGCCTTTCGTCCGAAGGGAATGTACTGAAAAGATGACAGTCGTCAAGCAAGGTAGGCCAACACCTGATATAAAAATTGAGAGTACTCACAGAGAAAGAAATAAGAAATACACAAGACATTTTAATGCATCAGAATTACAACCATGTGAGCGGCTGACCGGCCATGAGAAACGCAAGAAACGGTTGGCCTTGCCTCCTTTTTTTCTCGAGAAAATGTGATCTGGACAGAGAGGGGATATAGTGATCTCAGCTCCTTGAGTAAGGCGGTTAAGAGACGAGCAATCACTTCTCATGTGCACATTCACTTGGCCTTAAAAAATTGTTCGGGGAAATTGTAATTAAAAATTCAACTTTTATAAAAATTAATATTGTAACATAAAAAATGTCTGGTTTAGAAATAGTATTCCAATGCCGAGTGAAGGCCTATGGTCTGGCCGCACGCGACGCCACTGGTCTTCACTTTGTAAACAAGCAGAATGTTCTTGCATACTACATTCTTGATGATTGCAAGCTGTGATTCGATTTCTATGTCAGGTTTTTAACTTCAACTTAACCATGCAACCGATAATCTGTCAAGAAAACGGGTTGGGGTCATGGAGAATAACTTGCCTGCTGTTGAGAAAGTTCTTCGCAAAAACTGTTTGTGATATCTTTGCCCATTGTTGTTGACCAGTGAGGTCTAACAACAATAGACTATTGTGACTTCATTGACAAACTGCAGTTTATGCAACGAGATTGCATGAACAGTGATCGTTCATGAAACACTCATATCTAAAAGCGTGTTCGTCTCTCTGAACAATACACATTATCTCTGGAACTTGTGAATCTTTTGATCTCAGAATACTACAATTTGGGACAATTCTGTCGTTAAAAAACGCTTCCGTTGCTGCCGAATTGCTGCGTTATTGCTCGCTTAGTGCTATCTGCATCGTATTTGTACTCTCTGTTTTTTACTCTGTAAGGTTTACGTCTCTCACGTTTACGCCTGTCTATTTATAATTTTCTATTTCGGATTTATAATTATTGTTAATAAATATCAATTGAAGCCTTTGAGGACTATTACTCTTGATGGACTAGAGAAGACATTGTGACGAGAAACCCGATCTGAACTGACGTTTTTGACATTTTTACGGCAGATTACCAGAAAACACCAAGCGTTTATCAAAAGTAATGCCGATACGCGAAAACCGATATGAAATATAAAGCTATGTTATCAGCCTATTAGATCAATTTGTGTATTCATAGAGTAATCGTTTCTTGTTTATATAACCTCGCTCATCTCCATGAGTATATAATGAGCGCGTCGCCTCAAAACTTCTTCAAAACTTCACGTTGATGATAGAATTATTATTGACTTTGTTACTAAACAATCAGCTTAAGCGAGACAATCATCGCCGGCGAATTAAAATATAAGAATATGAAAATAAATTGTTGATTGTTATAACAGGGAAGATAATACCGTACGCTAACGCTACAGTACGAGAGTTGAGCAAGCCGACAAATATCTGAAAACTGATCTCTGAGTCTATTTGTGTTTTCGGCATGAAAAAACCTAGCTACTGTACTAAGCAAATCAAATGCAACAGTTAAGACTGGCGCAAAAAACCGGAAAAAAAACGAAAACCGTCACAAAAACTGTTTAAGAGCAAACAAACCGGCTCCAATGTGTTGGTCACATTTCAAAAAATTGTAAAAATCACAAATATTCTAATTCTGACTGTTCTCTTGAGAAGTCCAAAGTAGTCTGACTGTTGTTGAAAATAATTCATACGTTATGTCAGTGTTGTCATCAGTTTTACTTTAGGAGACCTACTTGACCTATACGATCATAAACCATTTCCATTTTTTTTAAAAAACGAACGCGAAACTTGCAAGTTTGGTTGCTTTGTTTGGTTGATATTGTTCAAATAACGAAAACGTAACTGTAGCTGACGGGAGGGCCATTATTGGCAGTGCTAGAGAGGCTATTACTTGTTACTGTGAACAATAAAACATGTGCATTTTTTTTTAGTTTTAGCAAATAATTGACGGGACGGACTGCTTGATTGATATATAACTTACACCTTTTGACTTTTGGAAAATCGAAATTCGAATTGGATTATCCATCGATCGAAATGGAAACCATAAAAAACCAAGTGGATCGTCTGACATCGCTGAATTCGAATCCTTTACACCAAGATTTTTTAAATCCCTAGTTCCTAGGTCCTCGTGACATATTTCTCCAAGTATGTACAGCGTTTTACCGACACTGTCAAACCATTACTAGACATGAAAAACGTACTGCAGAATGATAGAAAGCAGAATCCGATCATTGATTACTGGCCAGAGAATGCTTTGTCTGCATTCCGTGTCGTTAAAACAGATAGAGCTGATTCTATACTGGTAATTTCAGACCCAAGTGACGAACTGATTCTCCTTACAGATGCTTCAAACACTAGTATCGCAGCAGTCCTACAAACGTCTACAGGTCAACCAGTTTCTTTTTTATCCCTAATATTGACTCCAGCTGAGCGTAATTGTGATATAGTGGAGAGGGAGGCCTTAGCTGTCTACTGGGGAATAACCCGATCTCGTATGTTATTGCTAAACCGAAAATTTAGAGTAATTTCGGTCCACAAACCACTTCAGTTCCTCTTTAATGCAGAAAAAGTTAGTTCTAAAATACTCCGCTGGCGTCTGGCGCTTCAGGAGTATAATTTCGATGTAACATTTTGTCTAGGCACAGAAAACATAGTTGCTGATTGCTTTTCTCGTTTGTTCATGGTGAACTATGCTCCTGATTCAATTGACATATCAGCTATCTGTAATGCGCAGAGTTTTGATGCCGAAAGTAAGCAAATGTCAGTCGCTCTTGCTAACAAACGTCTGTCGAACAAACCTGATAATGTGTCCTACGGTTTATGGTCCCAGCGAAAATCGTTACTACTGAAAGATAATGTTATCTATAACAATAAGAAACAAATATTTGTACCTCATAATGTTCGAACTAAAGTGTTAACCCTGTAACACGGTCTGCATCTAGGAATAACCTCTACTCTAGCATGCATTCGCAAAAATTGCTTTTGGCCGGGCTACAGGAACGAGGCAGAAAAGTTCGTTAAAAATTGTAGAATATTTTTTTTTTCAAAACCCACTTTTTTGTCGACTGCTAACGAGCCATTACTTACTAAATCCCCTATGGAAGTCGTAGCACTTGATTACATCGGCTCACTACCTGAATCGAAAGGTTACAAGTATATCCTTACCGCTATTGACATATTTTCTAGATATGCGTTTGCTTTTCCGGTCAGGGACTAGTCTACCGATACTTTGATATTGAAATGTAAGGAGCTATTCTCTATTGCAGGTTTTCCAGATTGCATTCTTTCGGATAGAGGTACACAATTCCTTAGTGGAACTTCCACAAATTTCATTAGCAAGTTTCAGATTCGTAAGTTATCCACTAACGCGTAGCGTATTCACCTCAAAGTAATGGTTGTTCAGAGCGTTTCAATGGAACGCTTCAAGCTAATATCCATGCATATTTGAGAGAAGTAGGATTATCACGATTTAACTGGGTTGCAGCTTTACCATCGGCTCTTTTGAATTATAGAACTACTATTCATGTAAGTACGAACTGTCGTCCGGCTGATACTTTTTTGGTTTTAGAGTTAGAGGGATAGAAGTCTCGGACAAATCCAAACAGAATGATCCTGATCTCCGTAACATAGCCATAACTAAAATGCAACAAATTTCACGTAAAAATGCTAACAAATCTTCGTCTAACTGCAGTTTAAAAGTGGGACAGGAAGTTTTAGTGAGATTTCCTTATAGTGCTAAGTACGCTATTAAAGGTCGCCTCGGTAGGATAAGAAATTTAATAAATCCTCGTACTGTCAAAGTTTCGTTTACTGACGATGATTCGTGTCACTACTGATACTCGCCGCATTAGTTTGTTTCCTGAGGGTACTGAGGCTTTAGATACCGTTGATGACCTTGCTTCACCATCTCCCATCAACTTACAGCCTTCCAGCTTTCAAACAAGCTGGCACCAATCGTCTTCGGAGGAAATAAACGGAAGCATCTCGGCACCGCAAGTTCACCTTCGAAGATCTACCCGGCCGCATCGACCTCCTCAAAGATACGGTATCGACGACCAACCTTAACATGAAGTTTTCGTCGACGGGGACGGAGATGTGATATCTATGCCCATTGTTGTTGACCAGTGAGGTCTAACAACAATAGGCTATTGACTTCATTGACAAACTGCAGTTTATGCAACGAGATTGCATGAACAGTGATCGTTCATGAAACACTCATATTTAAAAGCGTGTTCGTCTCTGAACAATACACATTATCTCTGGAACTTGTGAATCTTTTGATCTCAGAATACTACACTGTTTGAAACATTTTACAATTTAAGATGTTGTACATTGTCAGTCTGTTATTGAGAAAGTATATTTTTCGAAGATTTTACATATAGTATACATGTACATGTATGTTGTCAGATGTTGTTAAAGTCCTGTCTGCTGTTCAGGAAGTTTTGTAAAATCTGTTTGAAACGTTTTACAGATTTATTAAGATGGATGCCATTAAAATCTTGTGTCTAATATTATCAATGTTTTTGTAAAAAATATTCCATGCATTTTACTGATTTACACTGTTAGAGTCCTGTCTGCTGTTGAGGAAGTTTACTAAAATTTCTTTGAAAAGTTTTATTACAGATTTAGATTGTTAGATGTTCTTAGAATCTCCTTATGTGTTGTTGAGAAAGATTTCGGTACAGATAAATGAACATTTTTGCGGATTTATATTGTCAGAGTTGCATTCATATCAATACACAGACTTGATTAAACGGTTTTTTAATATGCCCAATACATACCTGTTACTTAGAAAACAATTTATAATCAATTATAAACTCCTATTGGGGACGAGGACATATCTGATAACTCATTAGTATACAGCACATTTTTTGACTAGAGATGGTTTTCTTCATGCAGGCTAGAAACATGAGATAAAACCGACTCGTGACTCAGTAAGATTGTATAATAACCATGCAGAATATTCAGAAATGAAATATTAGAGAATATCAAGAATATTTTCGGTAAATCTGGGATTCAGTAATCTGAAGATAACTCATTAAATTAATGAATCTAATGAATTTATTTTCTTTAAATCGGTCATCCCTAAAATTGCGATGAAAAGTATCTTAAATTACTTTATTTATATTCTTAGCTTACTAGATTATATGAACATCTCACGACCGTTTCTGTATTTATGTAATGAATGCTTGATTAGCCGATAAAGCGAGTAATTCGCTCTTATCGATTTCTGTTCGACTTTGACTCAATGTTATGTATCACAATGAGAAATTAAAGACACTACATATAAAGGTGATGACTTAATCAATGTAATCACAGACTAGAGCCTGCCCACTTTTTTTCAGTCGAGCGTGCCACTGCTATGTATGTTCAAAAATATAGTCATCACGTATGTTAATTTAGATCCAATTTTGGTTTATATAAATTACGTGCATGTAGGCACAGGCCTTTATGCTTTTAATGGGAAATTTAGTGGATTTTAATTAGATTTGAACTGATCTGTAATGGCTTGGGCGGGACGAACTGCCCTGCTAGAGAAAACCATTGCAAATCTGCTACAACCACAAAAATGATGAAAGACACCACTATTAGTTTATTGTAAAACGCCTTCTATTTCAGGCAAGCAAAATATATATTATGATGACGAACTCAAATAGTGCAAAATCAATTCTAGCCACACATGGTATAATTAATGGCTGTCCTGATGTTTTGTGCCGTGAACGTTGTTATACTTGCATATGCGATAAAAGATTTCACACTTAAATAGCATTTTTTGAGTGTTTGACACATAGGCCCTATATCAATTTGACGTTTTTCTACATCAACATGCCTCATACCTTAGTTTCTTCAATAATAATTTTTGTCCAGTTCATCGGAATCTTTTATTTTTCTCGATAATATAGGTCAAATACGTGATAGACAACTGCATCACAAAATGCAGCTAGAATGAATTGTCTTATTCCAACCTTCGAGTGTCACATCCAATAGCATAGTAATACAGTGTACAATATTTATGCTGGAAAATCATTCTAGCTGTTTTTCATTCATTATGCCTCCGTAAACCGCTTAAAAAACGTTTTGCAACACCTAAAATTTTAGCCCCTCCACCGAAAATCGCTCCCGTGTGCCTGCGCAAATGAGTTCATTGTCTATCCGCTGTCCAGTCTGTGGAAGCTGGTCACGAGCCACTACCATCATTTTCTTCTTGTTGATTCGTCCACTTCGGTGCCATTTGACTACTGAGTCACTCATTTGATGCAACGCATAATCCCATGACGATTTTAGAGACGTAGATACAAAGTGCTGTGGATTTCACTTGGTCATTGTTAATCGCGATCACATAACGTTTTTACCAGATGCACTTTGTCATTTCCAGTCAATAAAAAGTAAGATAACACCATCGGTGAATACTTTCAACCAATCAATATTAAGTACCATTCTTATAACAAAAGTGTGTATCGAATTTATTCTTAAAACGAGTTTAGCCGTCTAGTATTTCATACATTGTGTTGCATGTCACTTTCAACGTTGATTCTTACACGAGCAGAAAACATTCAATGTTGTGTATAAATGTTCTTGGAAAATGAATTTGGTTCACAACGAGTTTATTCCTATGAGTGATTCTCAAAACGAAAGTTCACTGTGCGACTCCATTATACGTTAAGCATGCTTCCTACCAAATCTCACCTTACGCAATCACTGTCCGCCAATACGAAGATTTGAATAAAATTTGTTTTCATATCTCATAGTTATATCGAGCATATCAATACAGCAATGAATGCCCTGTTTTGCCATGGAGGAAATATTCAGGCAATTAGGAATTACATTAAATATAATGCGGACTTCTGATAGCTGATGGCTATACATAATTTCAAATTCCTTAGCTGAAACTGCTGAAATACATCGTAAACAAGCTAAATTATCATGTAGTCAAATAGGACTATATTGCAAAAAGGAAATTCTAAAGTGTGATTAATAATATCGAAGCAAAAGTTTTAGAACATCAGTCAACAATTATGTTTGACAATTAATTTATAGCAATCATATTTAATCGCGTTCATCACTACTAATGCTTAGGTAAACTGGCGCATCGCAATCTTGTACGCAATTAAAGTGCATGAACATTGATGTGTCTATTTTGTACATGTGCAAAAAAATCACATGAGTACATTTCAGAATATAGAACAATGTTTAAGCAACATAGTTACCCTTTTAGTTTGGATTGCATGTAGAAATAGTGTTTTTAAAGTAAAAACACTTGGTTGACTATTGGTCAGGAGAGCATACCCAAACTTCCTTGGAACGCATCCTTTGCGAAGACGGGGACAACTGTAGCTCTGCAGTATATTTATAGATCACTGTGAGTTGGAAGATTTATCCTGATCAGCTGCAGTATATTTTCACGCACAAATTATTTCATTTTTGCACTTTTTTATCCAAGCTTTGTCTGTCAATGTTTCTCATCCTAAAGTAAAGATGTGATAAGATTCTTACACTGTGTTGGTAGATCGGCTTGAAGAAAAAACACGTAGGATAAGAAAGACGAAATCATTGTAAATAATTGATTAGCAACTTTTTATTTTACGATCTCTCATCATGCGATTTTCAACATTAGTTGTTATTGATGACAACAAACGGAATAGCCTAGTTATTGACTAGATTTCGACCTTTTGTGAATGCACAAGAATGATTAGTAGTAGGTAGTTGCGACATTTCTTTGAGGTATATGATTCGAATGAGCACTTTCAAACAGCTTGTATTCAAATTTCATAGTAGTTACACCCAAATTAGCTTGTACTTTATGACGTTTTATGTATTGCACTGATTTGTTACATGATTTGATTGCTTTGTTATTTCCCGTTAGCAGAGAAGTGCCTGAAAAAGGCAAATGTCGAGTCACTTGACATCATCGGGGAAGAAAACATTAGTCAGCTATTTGTGGCTTTCAGTATCATTAAAGACTCAAAGGACTGAGAACACCTACTCCTAAGTATATAACAACATTGTGAAGCACGATTTGCGGTTGAACTATTAGATGCATATAAAAAATAATGCAATGGATTCAAAGGCTTCGATAGGTTTACACATTATATTCTTTTATACTTATCCAACTTATTTCATTTCTTTAATAGTGCAAGGAAACCTAAGGCAGCAGCTTTGAAAAAAGCTTCTCTAAGCTCATATAAAAACGTGAATCAACAAACTTTACATTTGATGCACAGATTAACTGAATCGTCAAATAAAACTCATTCCACTGCCTGCCATTTCGACAACCTGTATAGAAGCAATCAAGAGATTTGTAATACATGCATACATGATCTGAACTCATGCTTGACTTGCTGCGCCTGAGGGAGGGTGAATTACAATATCGCAAATATAATTATCGTCGAGAACTTTTGTCCTAGAAGCATTTTCTTTTTGAATGATTGTCTATGTTCTCGAGAAGAAGGTACTGTGTACGAAATGCATGCATGAGTCCATGTATTCATATTAATTAATGTATTTAAGGTGGTATCAATGATCTCAATGATTGATTCAACATGGGTGTGTTATGTTGGATCATCAGACGGAGGGTTACCCATGTGCAAACATATTTATAACAGCTTTTCATGTTATATTACAAATTGCATGAGAAATTGCAAATTTTGGTCAGACTTGAATTCCTGTGACGCTGCAAATTCAAGTAACAACTGGGTAATGTTAAGGACATTATCAAAATATTAAAACGTTTATCTCTCAAATCGAGAACACGAACATAAAATGTGGCAAATAATGTTGCAATTAAGTATGATGATAAATGAAATGATTCACAAAAATAGAATACATGCTGCATGAATATGATAATGTTGTGGAGACATATGCATATGAAATATCATGAAGCAGACAAAAGATGATCGGAGAGAATAATAAGACACCTCTGGAAGGAGTGGACATTTATATTGCAGAAATATGATTTGAATGTCGGCCTATTTTACTATGGCAAGAAGCACATGAATGATACTTTGAGGATTATAAATATTAATAAATATAGATAATTAAAAACTGCCTGATATCCTATTGTCCAGCTTTTAATGATTGAAGGAATCCTAAAGTAAATTCTACATACCTATTTAGTAAAGTCCAATTAGTAAGAGGTGCGGAACAGAATTTTATTAAAGTAAAAATATCCTCGCACATTTGCTGAAATCATACATACAAATAATAATGAGCAACTGATATTTTAATGGATCTTACCTAAATTGAAGTGTTTAAGTAATTGAAGCACAATTGCATGTATTTCAATTACAGTGTTCCAGACCTCGCTGACTGATATAGAACTAAACTAAACTGAATTGAACTAAAATACTCCCATATCAAAGTTTTGGGTAGTTGAACTTTAAGGAGGTTTCACATACAGAGTATTTCAATCTCTAATTCTAAAAGGTAATGATTGTAAGGCCGACCTGGTCAAACGATTTTTAAGTGCTTCCGCGAATAGACGAAGCTTTCTTGCATTCTCTGCATTCTTCAAATTATTGAATTGCTCCCACCCGAACATTTATATCAAAAATTCTTACTGCATCAAAAGAGCATTTATTTTACACTTACATAGGTGCAATATTGTTTGAAAAGCAAAGTCTGCACTCAAATTCCTAACTGTTCACACGCAAATAGACCCAACTTCCCCAGTGACCTGGATATTCTCCTCAATAATATTTATTGGATTCAAATCAGGAGAATTTCCGGGCCACTGAAGAAGTTGAATAACCATTGTCCACAAACCACTTTTCACATTTCTTCACCGCATGGCACCTCGTGCTAAGTCTCTTTGAAAGCCAACACATTTGTGAAGATGTAGGCCTATAAAGTTGTGAACATTTTCACTCTTACCAACAATTAAATGCTGATGGCTACATTCATTTTCTTCGCTCATAATTGCACGACTCTACGCATGTTCACAAATCAAATGTGCTGTCTTTCAGAAAGAATGGGCAATGTGCCATACGATGAAAACATGCAAAAGTTGTTTGTGGAGAATGTCATCCAACTTCTCCAGTGGCCCGCTGGACATTCTCCTTATTTGAATCCAATAAAAATCTTTGGAAAATGATCGAGGAGAATGCCTGGGTCATTAAGGGAATTGAAGAATGCAGTCAAAGTCATCTGGACTCCAGAAGTAATATCATAATTCAATGAGAAATTCGTGTCATCCACACCATCTCGATGTAGAACAACCAAATATCAGGTCTTTGTGCTTATGACCAGTTAGAAATTTGAATGTAAAACTTATGATAATGCTGTGCTATTGTTATTTATCAGAGCTGTCCATTGTTCTGGACTGGTCTATCAATATCCGATGACTTCATACGAAGTGTCCAGCCATTCTGACGCCTTTGACAACCAACTACAAAATGTGATGTCAAGTCAATAAAGTACACATGTGCCTGGACTTGCGCTGTTTTCACTGCTGAATGCACAGCAACTTGTTTTCCAAAAGGTATTAAATTATTAAATAAATGCGTTCGCTGATGCGATAGGAATTTTTGACAAAATGTCCGTGTGGTATCAACTCATTTGCTGCGACTGTAGTTTGCAGTTAGCCTTTGAGATTTATACTGCTTTTCATTCACTAGATATGGCCTGATAATTTTAAGAAAGCACCAGTTCCTTGTTAGCTACAATTGTGTATAATTCCTCATTTCCTGTATGAAGGAAATCATATGATCACAGTGAAAATGACTGAAAGTCCGCAAGTAATTTGTTTCTACTTAATTTGCTGAAAGTGCTTTTACACCAACAAATTGCATCAATGTGAAGAGGCGAAAATATGTTGAGAGGAAAAGAACTAGGAACAAGATATAAATAGTCCAGTCCCGGACAGCTTCATTAACGATTGTGCAATTTCTATGAATTATCACTTATATATAAACATGTAGTATATTGAGTCTATTATTTAGTGAGTTTGGTTGACTGCACAGGTTATTTCCCTGCATCGATCCAGCGGCTGTAAGGCTGTCCTCAGTTGAATTTCAATGTGACTTGAGCAATAGATGTGGGGACACAAAATTTTATCACAATGGTTGTTTTATACATTTCATCTTAAGTTTTGTCCTATTTTGGTAAAGCACAATTTTAGTATATGGGCGATTTTGACTATGATGCATTACAATGGGTGGATGAAGCAAATCAAATAAACGGTACCGGTTATTCAAATTGGATAAGAAAATGCGACTAGTTATACACTCGAACCTCAATTGATTTGAAATTTATTCATTAAACTTAGAACATCAATTTTGTCTATTTTTTAGACTCATTAACTTAACTAGTAGCTGGATATATTAAACAAAACATTGTAATGTGTGAAGCAGTTCTAGACGCTTTTCTGAGAATGCATATTTTGGAGTACACAAAAGTCCAACTTAATTTGAATTTGATAAACAGTTACTATCAACAATTCAAAGTAAGCACTGCATATTCTAAATAGGTTTACTCAAAATCGTTCGTTCAACCAGAGGTTTGAGGATATTCAAATACTAATCGTTTGTATTTAATTTGAACTTGCAGAAGTTTAGTTACATTTATCTTTAGTCGTCCTACAGCTGCGTAGAAGAGCATATATGAAGCATAACAAGATCCATAATTAGAAGATATGCTTGTCTTATCACCTATCATAGTACCAGGGATGCGGAGTCGGAGTCCTATCATTTTTGCTGGAGTCGAAGTCCTATCATCTGAATCCTTGCGATGTGAGGAGTACAAATATGAAAGTTATATTCACGTAAGTTTTTTCAATATTTTTCTATACTTCTTCAATATTTTTCTCATTTCCGCAATAGTAAATAAACACATTGTAAGATGAACGAAGGTTGAAAACAAGACAATTAGCGAAGGCATGTTTTCACTCTCTCATAGTGACTGCCGATTGTTTACATTCATTGTTTGTGCACTTTTGCGGAAATGAGCAACAATATTGAAGAAGTTTGAAAAAGAATCACTGAACTTACATGAATATAACTTTCATATTTGTACTCTTCCCATTGCAACGATTCAGAGGATACCAAACATGAACACGTTTGGTGAAAAAAGTGAGAATACAACATTTCAACAAAAAAGGTCATGATTTCGTGATATCTTCACGATATCACTAACTTTTTTTAGCTCACTGATTTTGATGAACAATATGTCAAAAGAGTGCTCTGAAAATGCTCGTTCCTCTCGTGCCTGATTCATTATCATGTTCACTTTGTCTTCTCACTGAAAAATTGCGATTTGTAAATTGAGCGATTTTCATAATTTGAGCTCTGCTCAGCAAATGCAATAGCGGAATCAAGTATATCATAGCTCAGTTCAAAGCTGAGAATGCAAGCTCTCGAATGATGCATGGCACGTTGATGTGCGACAGGATTGGAAGGCATGAGAATCGAATGAACTTCTATTAAACTTAGGTGGTCCGTTTTTTAAGATCAGTTCTGTCAAAATTATGCAGGGGATCGTCCATAATCCGAGTGGACAGCGGAGGCGGAGGGGCTTTGTGTAGTGCTGTCACTGTCTGTCCATGTGAAGGGGGGAAACTTGGACGAGTTCACATGGACACTTAGAGGGAAAATGTCAAAATTATTGTTTTACTTATGTACCATAAAACTAGCTTTCATCGTTTTGCAATGATGAGTTTAAATTTTGATCAATGTCTGGTTTGAGAGTTTAGAATACCGCAAAGTACCTGAAAAATAAATTATATGTTATCTAGTCGACCTTGTGTTATTAATAGCTTTGTTGATTCAAGGACATCGGGAGAGAGTCCCTCCAGTTGTCCATGGCTGATTGGTTGGAGCAGTCTGTGGTTCGATGGATGAGTGAAACCATAGTGAAACAACTGCCATCGTGCGAGTTTTTGAAACAATTTGAAAGATTCATTTTCAATAGACAGTTTCTAATTCCAATAATAACCGCTGTTTTGGAATAAGCTTTCTGTATTCATAATATTTGGCATTTTAGGAAAATCATCATAGACATCCGAAACCTTAAATAGATCTATATTTTTCTTCCATGATTCACCTTAAAACATAGGGATCGAATTTCTACCACAGGCAAAATTTATACCAAAAAGCAAAACTAAATATCATAAAACATGATTCGTACATGTACATAATGATTGTAAAGCACACCAACCAGCCTATATTCAGAGCAAATCTATAACTTGAAAATTTGTAAAAAAAATGAAATCGAATATCCTCCAAATGGTCTTTTTCAAAATGAAATACAGAGATAAAATCCATATATAACTTCTTATATATATATATATATATATATATATATATATATATATATATATATATATATATATATATATATTATATATATATAGGCCTATTTAGATTTATGGACAAACTTCACAATATACTTGCATATCTTGTCAAAATAAGCCTATCTCTCTGTTGTGTCCCGTGCATTTAGCTTAGAAGATACTTATCTTGTGGTATAAACAGCAGCCCTATATTCATGAATAGTGATCGGAGGACAGCCCATATAAGACGGATTATCGAATAATCACGATGAATATAATTTAGCACTACAGAGTAACCTAGTAAATGCAGATAAGTAAAGTTGAGAACATATCCACGAGGAATATCAGTAATTCTCCACTGTCCACGAGGGGGAGGGGTGAGGGCCAGTGACCATGAATTGTCCTTTAGGGGAAGGGGAGGGCAAAAAATTCCATCTTTTGTCCAAGTGGATTTTGGACGGCCCCTAATAAGTACCTGTTGACTTCCATTTTGAAAATACGCGTATGTATGCTCAATTGCTCATTATTATTTTTATTATTTTGCTGACCATCTACTTTCTCTACTCTTCTCCGTCATATAGAGCGAATTTTCCATCGCATTATGAGGTAGAATGTGATGAAGAAGCATTTTGATTGCATTCAACGTCAAAAGAAGTTGAATGATTCTTGATGCAAATTAAAATTTTTGCGGATATTCTCACGAAGAATCTTTAAAGTAAGGAAATTGTGTCGACTTATTTCGCCTAATTTATGACAACATTAATAATGGCTAGGAAACAAAGGCATTTGGGGTCTCGGCAATAAGCATCTTGCTATTGAGCAAAAAGTCTCTTAATTTTGCACTTGCTGCGACAAGTTTTTGAAATAATATGTAGTTCAGGAGGCAATGTTTAAATGCTTTGTTGCTTCGATTACTCGATAATTCAATGAACAAACATAATTTATACGAAATTTTGAGGCCAAGGTTATAAATTGATCTATTAATGGCTCAATTGTAGATAAAATGCAATAGCAAATGCAAAAAAGATACTCTACGCAAAATTTGGTTTTGAGCACTTTGAAATTTAAGACCGAGATCGGATAATAAAATAAAGTCAGGTAGATGAAGAGTAGAAGCGGAATCCCTGCGACCACTTTTGTGTCACCGTCTGCAGGCTAAGAAGCAGTGGCTTATTAGATAACGCAATCTTCTGTTGTGACTGAGACCAATGCAGGTACACTCAGACGGAACATAGCAGGAAACACAGCTAGGGGCACCCGGTAGAATACCCGTTAACGTTTCCAAGAACATGACTTCATGCTTATTGCAACATGTCATCATTGTGCATCTGTCGATCGTCTATCAAGAGAGCACAGGACAGACATTTGGCTACAACTACAATTTTGACCCGATTGCAAGAAATGAGCTACCTTTCGAAAAACTCAGGGGTATAATGGAGCTTTATCGATGCCAGTTAGATTTTAAGATAACAATTATTGGACAGACTTGTCCTCAAACAATATAATGTACATTGTACTCATGCAAAAATGCCTAGGTGAGAGCGTGTTCCATGTTGTCAAATAAGCTGCTACTGATTATATGTCTGCTACAGCAAGCCTTTTCGTATGCATTAACAGCAAGTGCATCGTCATCTGAAAGTTGAGATCGCAAATCTGCAAGCAAAGTAAGAACCAAATTGTTGGTTCATCACACTATGTGAAAGATGATGGATAGATGTCACTGAGGTGCCAGAACTTCATAATCCGAGTGATCAATCTGAATCTGAGTCATCAGAAAAGCATCCTCGATCTACACAGTAATCACATCTGATCAGCTTCGTGCATCATCATGCATAGAATGTGTTCACTAGTATTTCAATGTCATCGCTAGAGCCTATCACGCACAAATCACACTTAAAAATTGCATTTTGGAATGCAAATCTGAAAATTACTAAGTGACTAAGTGAAAAGTTAGCTGCACATTCATAGTTAACGCTGACAGCTGAAATTATGCAAGTAAATTAGTCATTTTATAACTGTCTATTTCTAATTCACTCTGTAATACCTTCTAGACTTTGCCGACAATATGGAACACATAAACGGCCAGAAATGGGTAGTAAAGATACTGTAATGGATGACTGGAATATCTGACTACAGTTGCAGTCTTACAGTCGTTAAGCTGTCTTCTCAAATTGAGCTCTTAAGGATAAAAATTGGCAAGTCACATGAATTTTCACAATATATACAGCGTGCGATCTTGCATTCGCAGTGCAGTATGCACATAGTTCTAATTTCACATTCTGGGATATCACAAAGGCTAGACTGGTGTATTTAATGCAGCTTCGAACCGTAGCTCGATATACATTGCATCAAATATTTAGTCTTTTGATAGACGTGATCGTAATATTCGAAAGTCTCGAATTCTTCGACATGTCTCAGTTGTTACGGCTTCGACATGATCAAACTAATAGCCCTTATTATAAACTTCAATATGTTTCTTCATATTTGTCTACTTAAATGGAGTGCGTGAAATATCTGATTCGATTGCCTTCTCAGCAATGAAAATTTGCTTCGACTTGTCGAAATTTAGAGTTATTGATTTGTACACAAATCCCAAAACAAACAAATTCTTCATCCACTTCTTGTATTGTTAAGTTAAATAAAACAAAAGAAATACTGTACAAAAGTAAAAGGATTACGATGACATGTCCAGAGGCCTTTCGCCGGTTCACTTCAGTGGAACACACCGGATTACGGAATGGCAAGTTGCGATGTCTGACAGAGAGTGGTCACTAAGAGTGAGCTAATAAACATGAATATTAATCTGCTACCACGCAAGGTGAAGTTGATACGCTTCTTTCTGTACACAAAGAGCCGGCATCATAGCTTTAATAATGAGCGACTCTAGAATTTGTAGATAGCGGAAATTGTTACTACTACCGATGATAGAAAAGTAAGATGACGGACTATGATTTTTGTCAAAAGTTCTGCAAGATATAATGTGGCTAGTAACAGAGCTGGCAGGAGCATTTCTGGATCTTGGTCTTATACCCACAGTAATAGCCCATTTCGGGAGATGTTCAGCAATTCTCATGGATAAGCGGCGCTGAGTACGACCGACATAGCTGAGTCCACAGCTGCATTCGAATTTGTAAATTATATGAGATCGGTCGACTTTGCTCAGCTTATCCTTGAGAGAACCAGTCGGAATAGTATGGGCACGGAAAAGAATAATCGGATCCGCAGCAGGATATGCTCGTTTAACAGAAGAGATCAGACGAGAGCGAACTTCACGCACTTTCAAATCTCCCTGAAAGGGGATATGAACAAAAACAGGTTTGCAACTGTGTCCGATCATGACTTCACGTTTGGCATCAGCATAATCGTACTTATTGATGAACCTATCAGGGTAACCATTCATCTTCAAAGTCTCAGTTAACATATGCAGCTCCTGAACTAAGAACTCCACAGAACATATCATCCTGGCACGATGGAAGAGAGCACGGACAAGGTTCTTTTTATAAGTCATAGGTACATAGCTCAGAAAATGCAAATGTAAACCAGTCCAGGAAGGTTTGCGAAACACGGGTGCGAGCATGACCAGAATCGCCACGAATGACAGATACATCTAGAAAGTTAAGGCAATTTTCCTCTTCCATCTCCATGGTAAAACTGATATTATCATGAAGGGAGTTCAAAGAACGATAGAAAGCGTGCGCATCATTCTCAGACTTGCAAAGAACGAAAGTATCGTCCACATAACGAGCATACTTCATCAGGCCACTACCAGCGGAGTAATTAGTCAACATCTTGGTCTCCAAATGACCAATAAAGATGTTGGCTAGGATAGGGCCAAGTGGACTACCAATGGCCACGCCATCCGTCTGCTTGTACAGAGCGCCATCAAAACTGAAAGGGATATCCTTAGTGCAGAGGAGAATCAAATTACGAAGAGTATTAAATGAAAATGGCAAGGTCATATCATTTTCATTAGCAATGATCTTTATGATGTCAACGGTTTCCAGCAAAGGCACATTTGTGAACAAGCTGCAAACATCAAACGAAAACATGCTGCACTCGCTGATATCAGCGTTATGGATTCCTTCAACAAATTCGAAAGAATCTTTGATGGTATGAGTATTGACACAATTCTCAATAGGAGACAGAAGACTAACGAGCCACTTAGCAAGGTTGTGGTAAGGCGTTTTGGGCTATTAGTCCCGAAATGGGCTATTACTGTGGGTATAAGACCAAGATCCAGAAATGCTCCTGCCAGCTCTGTTACTAGCCACATTATATCTAGCAGAACTTTTGACAAAAATCGTAGTCCGTCATCTTACTTTTCTATCATCGGTAGTAGTAACAATTTCCGCTATCTACAAATTCTAGAGTCGCTCATTATTAAAGCTATGATGCCGGCTCTTTGTGTACAGAAAGAAGCGTATCAACTTCACCTTGCGTGGTAGCAGATTAATATTCATGTTTATTAGCTCACTCTTAGTGACCACTCTCTGTCAGACATCGCAACTTGCCATTCCGTAATCCGGTGTGTTCCACTGAAGTGAACCGGCGAAAGGCCTCTGGACATGTCATCGTAATCCTTTTACTTTTGTACAGTATTTCTTTTGTTTTATTTAACTTAACAATACATGAAGTGGATGAAGAATTTGTTTGTTTTGGGATTTGTGTACAAATCAATTTCAACACGCAGTACCTTCACATTTCTACGATTTAGAGTTATCGTTTACAGCTATCGTTGATTACGGAATGAATGATGTTCATAGAAAACCTCTATATCTGTCTCAATCGTGTACTATAGACACCACCCATCTGCACGAGGGAAAGATCAAAAGATCTATTATTGTCTCTGACTATTCTACAATATGCGAAGCTAGCTATAAACATGTGGGTAAATGCAGATCATGCTCAGAATGCAGCCTATGGATACAGTGTCCACATCAGCGCAAAGAGATTATGCAATATGCGTAGGTGTCCCCTCCTTCATTAACTAGCGCAATAGAAAAGTGAATCTTGTCATTATCAAATCGGTATTATTTTTGAGTAATTTGGGATTTCTTAGTTTCGTTTTATGTTCATAGCTCTAAATCATATTACAACAAATCTGCTACGTAGTCACTTTTATATATCACTTTTCCTCTATGCATGCAAGCATAAATAAATCATGCACAAGCATATGTGAAATTACAAACAAATCAGTAGGAATAAAGTCAAGCAAATCTTGAAATCATCTAATATAATTATTCCATATTTGTTGCTTTTATTCCTTAGGACAGCAGAAATATAACAAGCAGGATTTTTGATCAACGAATAAAATTGAAATTATACCTGCCCTGTTTTATTAACTAGCTAATTAAGTCGATAGTTAGCCGTCAATTCTGATGACTTTTACGAGAAGATGGCGTGTAGGTGAGGCATAGCCAATTAAACATACGAACATATACAATCGACTTATAATGTATGTGAAGTCTAATAAAGCAAGTCATCCCAAAACAATGCATCATGCGGTCACAATGACTTTTCACTTTATGCAGGCTACTTAATTAATTATCTTAGTTATTGGTTATAGGACAGCGTGCTATTTGATAAATCCTTCTGTAGACATATACGAATGGATGTCATATCAGATCTAATTTGATTTTCATTCCCTTTCAGTTTTGATTACCATTCGTGAATTAGATGAATGCATTTTAACTGATATAACTTTTAATATATTTCATTGACCACTGTCATGGTGACTTTGATAAATAGACAGTGAGTGAACCAACTGTTATTAATCTTGATTTCGACTAGCAAAACAGCAAATGCAGATAGAAACTCTTCCCCTCGTGCTGAATTCTTTATCATGCTTGCATGTCTTCCAGCTGACATTTACAAATCGAGATGCGACTGTATGACAGCTGCTTTGGAAGTTGAGAACAGTAGTTCTGCAATGGTATATGTTGCGCTACTGCAAGATATGTTTGGAGGCCAATCGACTGCAGTTACTCCGGTATAGTATTTAGCATTTAGGCATGACTTGTTTTTCCGATCAGCGTTTGTCAACAATCTTGAGAGATTTTTCAGAGAGCAAATCACACATTTTCTGACTCACCTTGTATACTAATAATAGCGCTACTGGATCACATTTCTAATAAATTTGCCAAGCATTTGAGATAGACTTGCACATACGGTAGGTTGGTTGTCTGCCAATGACGGGAGATTGTTCGCACCAGGGTTGGAACCGATCGGGACGGTGGCTGGCGTCATTTCAACAGGCCTATCGGGGATGTGACACTGGATGGCGGCTATGCCCTATACCGGTTGACTAAGGCTTTGATCGTCAGACATTATTTAGTCAACTTATTACATTACGCATCATTCAATTTTCACATAGTGTACATAAAATAATAAGATGTCTTGAGACTTGAGCAATTTAATATACATAAAATGCATGAATGGTAGACATATCGGTACTCCATAAAAGCGAGAGTTACCTATTGCAATACGATATCATACAATGCAATCATTCACAAAATAGCATATTTTGTGCGATATGCAGTAATGTGCATAATGACATATTTACTAATCTAATGAGTTGTAGGCCTACTTCATAATTTATGATAATGTTAACTGCATTTTCAAAGTCAATCAAACACAAGCAAAGTGAAAGCAGATTGTCAAAATAATGACCCAAACGTGTATTGATATAATAATAACATTAATGTAATAATAACATGATTTTAATAAAAAAATAAAAATAAAATTTTAATAAATTTGTGTATATCTATATCCCGCCTCCACATGAAAACTTTGAGCGGTCAACAAATTCTAAGTTTCAATATGATAAACATTTTTCTAACGACAAAAGTTCTGAGATGAATTGATCACTGACTGACTGCTGATGTTTCGAAATCTTTTGTCTGCGACGTACAAACTTGATTTCGGGTAGTAGGCCCTAGGTTGCATTCAATTTCATTACTCATTGCATCTCTAATGTCCACGTGTTATATGATCTATGTAGTAAAATTATTCAAGATCTAGAATAATTTTGCAACAGATAGGCTGAGGAATACACAGGCGGCCAACGGGTTCCAACCCTAATTCTTACATAAAATTAACAGATACCGACAAACTTACATCAAAACTTACAAACCGGCAGCAATCCATATCAAACCCTGGGTGGGGATTCATTTTCACAGACACCATATGTGCATGAAGGAATTTTCATTTGCTTGGCATCCACAAACAAAATTCAATGTTCAAAATTCAAAATTCAATCATACATGTATCTCCACAATGAAGTGATTGACAATTTTTGAATTCTTATAAGAACCTGACGATCTCTAAAAGTCTCCATCGGTTGGAGCTGGAAAATTTCTCAACTCAATATAAATTTGCATAGTTAAGAATGTCAAGACTTTGAAATGGCAGATTCTTCATCAATGTATAACATCCGCTGAGTAGCACGTTAAGAATGGCCGGTTGCATCACCCTTTGTTTGAATAGGATGTTTAACAATTTCAAATATTCAGCGTGAATGTTTAAGAAATGCAGGACAAAATTTTGACACTTGTCTAGGAAACGCAGATTGAATACAAAACGTTATGTAATCGGACTACCATTGCTCGGAATGAAACAGAAATTTGAGTTTGCTTTTCTTTATCTGTAAGTTGCACTCAAAAGCAAGTGTGTTTCTAACCGAGTGTTGAAAGATTGTGCTTCTAATTAATCATTGTATTCAAGTAAAGTGGGGTGGGCGAGAGAGAAACACTGGAAATTTTAAAAGTTTGGAGAAATGCCATCTGTGAATTGTTTGCCCGTTGATGCCTTAAATTCCTCTTTTCGCTTCTCCAAAGTCTTCGTTAGGACAAACGCGTGCTTTTCTTTACAAATTTACGACACATGTAAATGGCTTGCACATTTTGCAGATCTTAGACTACTTCGATTAAGATGTGTTAACCCGGTGTATTAGCAATTTATCCGATGCTCATCTGATCTCAATAGTGGCATTATCAAATTCACAACACCTCTAAAATCAATAAGATTGTTAAAGTTTAACAAAGCATGAGTCCATTTTTAATTTCGATTTTCGTCTTAATTTGGACAAACATTTTGAAGCAACAAAATTTGTAATGACTAATTCAACTGGATATCATCATTGTTAAGTTGATACATACACGTCTCTTCGCTGTCAGGATTCTTTACGAAATAATAGCATAAATATTTACAAAATATATGAATTCCTCATGACTCGAATTTCCAACTCACATGCACGTAGCCTATGCTACAAGTAATGAGCAGGAGCAGGAGCGTGACATCCCAGTTTATCACACAGATTGTGTTAAAACTGTTATAGGCCTATGCTCGCATTTTGAATTTTCTATCATACTGCACCGTCGATATTTCACTTCTTAAAAGCATAATTGGTGGAGACAATGTAACTAATAGTACAAAATCTATAGCATGTGAAGTCTCAAAGACGACAGAATGCCACAGTTATAAATGTTATCCTATTTTTTTCAAATATCGCGATCACAATGAAGCATCGCACTATTTTTAGAAGTAATCTTTTATGATTACTGATGTTGATACATACAACTTGGGTTGGAGTGGTCTCGCTCATATATCTTACATTATTCATAATCGACTTTCTGATGCTTTACCGCTTGATAGTTCTGCGCCTAAGTCATATTTTTATTCTTGTTGGCGCACTTGCCTTCTTGTTAATTTTGAAGGTTGCACGTTACTTGGTCGATGATGACCCCAAGATGCTCAATTTTGAGGCAATTTGCAAAATATAACTGCAAATCTGATAAGGCATGTGGACACAGACGCATGATTGCAATCCAAATAAAAAACCAATCTGTCATGAAATGTTGTGTTACAGAACGCGGAAGGTTGCGAAGACGTGCTACTCGTGCATCTTCAGACGAGAATTCATTATTGTCGATGTTATGCAACACGGCATTTCATGACCATATACCAGTAGTAGAGAAATAGTGTTCATCATTACATAATTATTCTCAATACCATAAATTCAACGAAGTCTTCCACTGATAGTACGAGTATGCTGTGACTTGTGTCAATTACGCATGAAATGTGATTGATAAGAATTGCAAATTACTGACCTGTGTAATTGATTGCAATTACTAGTAATTACACCTCTATCTCTGTAATTGATTACAATTGCAAACTACTCCGATTTTATTTAATTGCATTTCCATTACTTATCAATTACTTTAGATAATTGCCGGTGCTACACAACAAGCTTTCCACCATTTATTTTTCCTGTCTGTTCTAGGTTTAATTGCAATTACTCTGTGCAGAAAACAGGCCACACTTAAAGCGTTGATATATAATTACAGTGCATCCTCGATTATCCGGATACCGATTATCCGGATTTCGATTATCCGGACGTAATTTCAGAATCCGTTCGATTCTCCGTGATTCCATCAAAACATCTACAGGTACATACATGGAATCAAATGTTCATTTTAGCATTCCTCTCCTCTTCAGGTAACACATACACGAAGTACTCTTGCTTTACCAGCAATTAATTTTTGCTCAATGTGCGGTTCTCGCTTGAGTCAAATAATAGGCAAGCAGCTAAATGATTGGAGCACTCTTAAGTAGGTTGTGCATGCTAGTCAAAGCTGGGATACAGCTCTGATAAATCACTTTCAATTCATGGTCTCAGTTCACGGTCATTGTTTGTGTACGTGTGTTTATGTGCTTTAATAGGAACGACAGTGAATATATAGCAGACACGTACAATTGATGCTCATAATTTCATTAAACAGTCGAAGAATCGGAATCAAATATATCAAGTATTACATTCTAGGTAGATATGCAGGATGGATATATGCATACAGATTATATGGACATATGTAGATCATATTCTACGGGGATCTTGGTATATAATCAAATGTCTTTGATCTAAGCCCACAAGCTTTTGCCAACATGGGATTTAAAAATTCGCTTATCCGGATCTTTGACTGACCTATTGGGTTTTGACCATCCGCATAATCGAAGATGCACTGTACCGCCGTTTACTTCTTCCCCCAAGTGATTTTGTTTTGCATCTAAGATTCAGGCTGAAGAGTTTCGAACTGAACCGAGGCTGTATCGAGGCTCTTGGATTCTAGGCGACTTTATCAAGCTAACAACTCTGCCAAGATTTAAATTGACTTAAAGATTTATACCGCGGCCTCTGATGTAGAAGAACTTGTTAAACTTGTTCACCTCTCTTTTTTCGAGGTGGAAATTAAGTAATATTAACAAGTGTTCAATAAGTCACGTGGTTACAATCTGCAACGAAGAAAAGGTTATTTAAATACTACGTATAAACAATTAAGCAATAGGTAATGTTAGTTAAATGTCTTTAAGAAATAAGAGCTGCCATTATAACCTAATGTTCGGTTAAGCAATGGGTTGCTACTAAAAATTTTTATAGATTCAACAATACTAATCTCAAAGTCCGAGTTTCTACAGTAAATGATTTTAAAGCAATCATTGTAGTTACGAAAACAATGGTTACATCGTTCTATGTGTTTTGCAATGGCACTATTGCCACTTAAGTGTTCAAGTTTACGTTGATGCAGACGTCTTTTGGTTTTGCCAATATATTGGCAATCAGGATCAACCTGACATTGAAAGCAATAGACAAGACGCGATTGCATGTCTGGACCTAACTTACTTTTAAGGGAGAAATATCTTCCAGTTTTGAACGAGGTCATAACAACCTTGCATTCCAAGTTAAGTTTACGAAATATTTTTACTAATTTATTACTAGATTTCTGTGATGCAAAACCCACGAAGGGGATTTTGATTATTTTATTGAAGTTATTATCAATTGTTACGCGTGAAGAATTGTTTAATTTACGACCTATAAATTTGTTAATTGTTAATTAATTAATTGTTGAATTAATTGCAATGGATAGCCATTTCTACTTAAGATATTGGTAATTTTACTACATTCATTATGGAATAGATTGCAATTGGTGGATACATTGTAAGCACGATGAAGCATGCCTAATACTAGTGTGTTTTTCCAATTGCGAGGACATAAAGCATTGAAATTCAGTAAAAGACCTGTAAAGGTAGGTTTACGATAAATCTCAGTAAGTACATTGTCCTCATCAATTTTCAGAAGGACATCCAGAAAAGGTAATTGTTTATTACCCACTTCTGATGTAAAGTGCAAGTTACTGTGTTGAATATTTAGAAAATTATGGAATACATCCATGTGTTGTTCATTGTTAAATACAGCTATGATATCATCCACATAACGACGATACACAACAGGAGAGAAAGATAAGTCCTGCCATTTATGTTCTAGATTCTAGATTAGCTAAGAAGATGTTAGCGAGGGTTGGACCCAACAGGCTACCCATAGGCCTACTTACACCATCCACCTGTTGGTATACGGTGTCATTCATAAGAAAGCAACCAGACGTGGCAAATTTTAATAAGTCTTTAAATACTTTTTCTTCGTTCTTCGGTTGATTGGCATTACTAGGTGAGTACACTAATTTATTTGCAATGTTGATTGCTTCAGTTACGGGTACGTTGGTAAATAAGTTTTCGACGTCAAAACTCACAAGGGTGCTATGACGGTTTATTTTATGTTTAACATCATCTAATACACTAATGAAATCATTAGTTGATTTCAACATAAAGTCATCATTGATATGTGGTTTAATTAAATTGTCTAAGTATTTAGCTAATTTATAATTAGCAGCACCAATAGTACTAACTATCGGTCGAACAGGGTAGTTGTTCTTATGTACTTTTACGGGTACATAAGAACAACTACCCTGTTCGACCGATAGTTAGTACTAGTTAGGTCTTTTACTTAATTTCAATGCTTTATGTCCTCGCAATTGGAAAAACACACTAGTATTAGGCATGCTTCATCGTGCTTACAATGTATCCACCAATTGCAATCTATTCCATAATGAATGTAGTAAAATTACCAATATCTTAAGTAGAAATGGCTATCCATTGCAATTAATTCAACAATTAATTAATTAACAATTAACAAATTTATAGGTCGTAAATTAAACAATTCTTCACGCGTAACAATTGATAATAACTTCAATAAAATAATCAAAATCCCCTTCGTGGGTTTTGCATCACAGAAATCTAGTAATAAATTAGTAAAAATATTTCGTAAACTTAACTTGGAATGCAAGGTTGTTATGACCTCGTTCAAAACTGGAAGATATTTCTCCCTTAAAAGTAAGTTAGGTCCAGACATGCAATCGCGTCTTGTCTATTGCTTTCAATGTCAGGTTGATCCTGATTGCCAATATATTGGCAAAACCAAAAGACGTCTGCATCAACGTAAACTTGAACACTTAAGTGGCAATAGTGCCATTGCAAAACACATAGAACGATGTAACCATTGTTTTCGTAACTACAATGATTGCTTTAAAATCATTTACTGTAGAAACTCGGACTTTGAGATTAGTATTGTTGAATCTATAAAAATTTTTAGTAGCAACCCATTGCTTAACCGAACATTAGGTTATAATGGCAGCTCTTATTTCTTAAAGACATTTAACTAACATTACCTATTGCTTAATTGTTTATACGTAGTATTTAAATAACCTTTTCTTCGTTGCAGATTGTAACCACGTGACTTATTGAACACTTGTTGATTAGATCTCCACCGTCTAAGTAATATTAGTTTCCTGATTATCCGATCAGCAAATTTCGTCGTAACGTTGTACACCCGTTCCATGCCTACGTATGGCAACGCCTTATCGACCAGGAGAGTAAAGTAATTCAAAATGCGTGGTAAATGAATATTCAGCAGTGCTGACTGTAAAGTAATTGCAATTGCTCATTATTACAATACAGCTCTAGTAATTAATATGTCAATCATTTATCCGAGGAACATCAGTGATTTATACTATAAATTTAGAAATAACCACAAGGTAATAATTCCTTCACTTCATGATTACAATAACCTTCCAGTATCATAATGTTCTTAGTGATTGCTTCGACTGAAGAAAATTAACTCCCACATGATAGAGAAAAGCCTCCTCGTCTTTCTTACAAAAATCTGAAAAAATGTTCTGGAAAGGTGTTTAATTTTTATGTTTTCATCCAATTGTGCTTACCATATTATTTTTAAAAATATCATGATATTTGAAAAGATTGTTTGATGCATCAACTTGCCTTCACTGTTTTCGCTTATTGTGGGAAAATACAAAGGCAATGAGATGTCTAGTTGCTTCAGGTTACATATGATCAATTAGAATTTTACTTTGATTTGCGTTAAAGCCAGCGCATGTTTCTTTATTCAAACACTTTTTGATCATTTCGCCACTGTCAGTTACTCGCAAATCTTATGTTTAGGCCTATTGAAAAAATTATCTGAAACCGATGATCGTATGACCTAGCCAAATATTTGAATGTCCGACGACATGATGACGGAATAGCCGAATATAGTTATTGTAAAAAAGCAAAGTTGTTTCCTTGTACGCACGAAATCTTACTAGATGCACCATTTTCTCGCGCAAGACAATCATATTTACACGGCTTGTCCTGTGCACATATTGTAGTAATATTTTGCCGGTACAAGGATGGAAGTGGTTGAATTTCTCAAGCGGTTAACCGATCTGAAAATTAACCGATTACCTGGATAATCATGCATTCCAGACAATAATTTTCTCACGCTATACTTATGTTCCACTTTGCCTTTACTGTGTCTTGTATAATTATGTGTAATGCTCTATTTTCAGTGTCACCCTTATCTTGTACTTTCTGATTTTCAATTGATGGAAATATACGCTATATTATTATTATTGCGAGTATTATTACCATTTTCATAGAACTTATATATGCAAACCTTGTAGAACAGTTGTGAGCATTTTGGTTCATCTAAAGTGCGGCTTTATTACTGAATTTGTACCATTGTGTGAAATAATCATGGTTTCAATTCAAAACAAAGGAATATTGTCTGGCCCATAGACATCGAACATCAACAACCAGGTTTAGACCGGACAGCTCCTATCCGCTTCATTGAAATCCGTGGCAAGGTCATTTGGTAGACATAGAAAGGCTTTAGTTCGCCTCTTTGTTTTAATTCATCAAATGCCACGGCTGTCCGCACACCCCTCAAGTTTTCGACAGTTCTTGGAATTGCAAATTAACCAATTCTTCAAAGTAATTCATGAGATATTCAATTTAAGATTTAACGAGAAAATATATCTTAAATAATATTGATTATGCATGAGTTAAATCGGACACCACTAGTTGTTGTGTTCTGTCTTACTCGCATAATGACAAAGTTTCTTTTAGGTGCGACTTTCCTCCGGTTATTACACGACTGATGTGGCTACTGCAATTAATTGCATTATAGGCCTAATTAATTAGGCCTATAACAAGATGTATACATCGGAGTTTGTATTGACTTGTTGCTTTTCCTTGCTTGGTCTTGCTTCGCCTTCTTTCGTCTTCTATGTTGTTTTTGGAAATTTAAAGATCTTTCAAGCGAATCAAACTTATTGACCGGATGGATATAAGCGACTCCGAAACACTTAACATTATGCAAAATCATTCTACCGCTTCATTATTTAATCGGCTCATTAGCCTCGGCTTCGGCGCAATTTTTTCAGATATCCTATAAAAAGATCGTAAATCTGGCGCACTCGAATTTCGGAAGAATCTAAAAATATAAAACTCCGGTACGCTATATGTACAGATTCCAGTTGAGAGTGGCCATAATTTGGTCTTGCGACTATTGCACCGGCATATCGGCTGAACCGGTGATCACATTGATTTTCGTGCCTCTTCTCAGGATGAAATATTTCAATTCACTCATTTTATTCTAATACAATGATGGGGTATTTAACTACTAAAAGTGTCAAAAAGTTGGTTCTTTAAAATTACAAGCTATTCCTTATGAAATCAGAGTCCTTCATGGGAACAAAGTTCTTCAGTTTCAGATAATGTTGTTCACAAGAAAGCGATCGTGAAATCAGATAGTAAAAGATTTCATAAAATGTATATAGCTGTACTGCAATTAATCATCTGCAGTTAATTATAACTATTGTATACAGGTTATGATTCATTGATGAATTACCGGTACTGAATATCGCACATGTTTCATTAGAAATTGTAATATAGATAAAACTTCCCTGTTTCTTTAACTAGATTACGCTTAATACCCAAAAGAATTCTAGCTTACTCTCACAGGTCAAATTAGACTGATGAACGTATTCATTTTTTATTTAAAATGCAATAAAAGTATCAGATTTCAAAAATGTTATGATAAATGTTTTCTCTAGATTCTTCGCAAAGGTGAATACAAGTCGTTAGCTATCAAGCGAATGAATACTCTGGAAAATCGATCCATTTGATGTGAAGAAACACTGTTTTTCATTAACAGCGAAACGTTAAAATGTTATGTCTGTTCATTATTTCATTAGAATGCTGCTGTGGTATTAGGATTTCAATTTCACTGAGCCTTAGTTTGGCAGCAGCGACCAACTTCCAACTTCGCCTGAAGTTGACTTAGAAATGGAAATTTGAATTTTAAGCAAAATATTCCTTCCTGCTCAAGAATGGTGCAATTCGCTGCAGAAGACGATTGTCATTTTATGAGTGATAGTCATGACATTTTTCTGATGTCATAAAAGCAATCTAAATGATATATTAACAATATTCAATGCTTCGAAGTTTACTAAATGCCTACATTTCTGTTTGCTCACTGATTAGGTAGATAACATTTTCTGATGTCTCATCTATCTTTCCTTGTAACATGTTAATTTATTTACGTAGTAAGAATGACGAATTTATGCAGGATATGTCAAATCCTGACCTTTTCATAAAAGTCAGCCCTGATATATTTTGAAGACGTTTAGTTAGATCATTGAAAGGCATAATGATTTCGTAATCTCTATAAATCATCGATTACATAGGACTAACTGAAATATGATTTATTTATGACACTCATGGGTTAAATTAAATTCTACTGATAATCATGCATTGAAGAATTATAGTACTAGCAAACATCTTTTTTTGTGCATGCTAATAGCCTCGCAGTCACGTAAACAAAATATGAACAAAGAGATCAGAAATAACGATGATTCTAACTGCTTTTACAAGTCGATGCAACAGTGAGAATTTTTGCTTCCATACCTTCAGGATTTGATTCATCTGGCTCCAAAATTCGGGCGGCTGGGGCTGTGCTGATAGAGGTTGATGAATGATTGGTCAGAATGACTGATTTTTAGCAGTGAGATTAGATGTTACACGTTCTAGGACAGTTCCGAGTAGTCTCCTTCCTTCTTTAATGAATTTTTCGTTTAGCTTTTATGATCTTCAAGCTATGTCGTTAACAACCGAATACCAGGGACATATTATCAGATTATTCATCTCATTAAATTCGCGTGTGCCTGGATCATTGTAGCGAGATTACGCAAGGCCATCAGTCATTTCCGTCGATATGGAGAAAGCACTCTTACTTATTTCACAAAGTCAGAGGTGACCAGAGGTTGTAGGAACGATCGGGCGTCAACTAAGGCTTCAAACTCTTCAACTCCATGACCCTATCGCCTGTTGATAGTGATCGTCAACTGTATGTACAAATTAATGTTAAGGTTCCATTGGCAGCTTTTTCGAACCCAGAGATTCTTAGCACCCTCTGCTCTTTTGCCATCACCTCCACTGATGGCCGTTTGTTTGTGGAGATTGGAGATTGTCATATAGGGGCTTGTGCCATACATGTATTCGCATACGCTTGGCCCGCGGGTTAGCGAGAGGATTTTCTGTCAGTCTCCTTTCCCTTATCTGTTTGATGTATCCCATCTTACGAGTTCAGCGACCCAAATGCGCGAATGCTGTGCTTAGATGCCTGGCACTGGCACCTGTGTAAGGAATGATGACCATGTCTACCAGCGGGATGTCTTCCGGTGCCTTCGGACCCGAACTTGGGGTAAGGTACCTCTCCTCCCTACGCAGGGAATACAGCTCATCCGCATGCTCAAGAGATCTTCCCACAATAGCGAATAGAATTAATACTAAACAAAAAGAGAAAAGAAGGAGAAAAGGGAAGAGGAAATGGACGCTGACTCGGTCTAACGAGTTCATCCGCCCGTTGACAGGTCTTGTTATTGATTCTGCTGGATCTCCAATGACCCTCCTCACATGTCGATGCCATGTGTTGGTTGTGTAAGGAAATAAATTCGACATCATCTGTTACTGCTGACCAAAAATGTGTAATTAGATGACAAACTATCAATGATCATTTGCACATAATGTTGAAATCATTTCATTGACAGATTCGGAAATTCTTTTGCGTGATGAATTTTCTTTAAATATTGCAGGATACATTTGAATCAAATTATCAATTATGCTTTCCTTTATTCCATAAATTGTTTTTGGCGCGTCAATACCAAATTTGTAGAGAGGTGCTGCGAGTATATGTCATTATATCTTGAAATCGTCTGAACTCATAAATGAGATTTTCAAATTTCCTGCATTTTCAGTTTGCACCTCTCCTCCCATCAACCTTCATCTTTATTAAAAGTTAAAGGTACTTCATGAACTTACATTGCGGTCCGAAGTTTGCTCACCCTCGGTTGGGCTGAAGTTAATTAGTCATCTGTTGGATGACACGTTTAGAGAAAGTGAAAATACTTCATGGCTGCTCTTAATCGCCTGATTTAAGGCTCATAGTGAGGATTTAATGAAATTGCTCCCTTGTCAGATTTGGCGATATCAACGCTTGATGAAGTTTTGTGTCGCTACAATGTAGCAGTTGCGCATTGAATTACTTAGTTTCCACTTCATCGAGCGGCTTCTGTAAACTTTATGCATCTTGTTAAAACTGCTCATTGCCAGAAAAGATTACCTTTATGTAAAAGTAGAATGAACTGACATACGCTATGCATTTCTTCTTCTCCGCTTATGATGCGTACTATTATTTGGGCATGTGCACAATGATTCATGTATAGAGCTTGATTTATGAACACATAGTTTTTACTGCCAAATTGATTTACATTAAGAATATTTTAAGAAAAGTATGTGTGAACTGTAGAAATAAGCTGCAAATTCGATTTTGCCTTTTGTCAACAGATGACAAGAACGTTCCAACGCAAGTCCTTATTCGTAAACTTTTGGTGAATCTTGAATTCAATCTAAATGTATGATGTATTGATCACAAGGAAATAAAAGCAATTTTTCTCTATACGAATCTACATGTAGTTCTTTAGTAATTACTGGGGAAATTTTTCATGACCTAAAATTGAAAAAATATGACCTAAAAAACTTTAAAGATAACCAAATATTACCTTAAAAAGCTATAAATACAACCAAATATGTCCTAAAAAGCTTATATTATAGCTTGGCAAGATTTAAAAATCTTAAAATATAGCAAATATTATGTTTCCATTTTCAGGCAAAGAGTTAAAAAATTCAATTTAAGGCAAATAAAACGATTTATTTCAAACTTTTACCACAGTATACCCATTTACAGCTTGTTGTACAAAACAGTAATGTAATTTACTTCATTTGATGTTTGAAAAGGTTTGTCTTTGCATTGCATTTTCTTCTACATGGAGAAGACAGCTCTATCGCAAGGAAAAAAAGAAGACAGACGAGCCTCCCCCCCCCCCCCGGGTAACATCTGTATCTGCAGGTAGCGCATTAATTGAAGCTGTCCTCAGACTGGATCGCGCTGCTGAGAAGACCAATATTGCGTCATTTCTATATCTACTTCCCGGCAATTCTGACAGTCTGAAACTACAGCAAAATGACCAAAATATGATGAGACTCAGAAAATATGACAATATTACCTTACCCTGAAATATGACAAAATATGACATGTCATAAAAAACTTGCCCTTGTAATTGCATTGCATTTTTCACCACTATATGATGATAATATTTGATGAACTTGTCCTGATTACAAAACTTGGGGTAGCGACAAAATTGTTGACCAATTTTGAGATGTTTTTCATGTTGCAATTGTAATTAGTTATTGAAATATCTTTACAGCCATGTAATTGAGAAGCAATTGCAATTAGTTTATATTCAACTATACGGAAATTTGTACTGATATGCATACTAGATGTTCATATAGCACGTAATTTAAATTACTGACTCTCCTCGTTTACAATGCGTTGCCATGCATGGCTCACTTGGAGGTCCCACAATTAGGTCATTGCCATATAATCAAAATCTAATTGAAGAAAAACGGAGTAATTTGCAATTGCAATCAATTACAATTTTTAGACGTTTGAAAACTGTCTAGAAGTTGTTCAGATAGCCACGACTTTAGACTTATTCCAGAAACTATCTCTCCGTTTGAACTGCATCGGCTGAGATGCCTGAAAATAATTTACGACTTGTCCTATGATACAATGCGAAAGCGCATGAATTGATTTCAAATTGCATTACATTCCAAAAACCAATTTGGCTATGAAAGATATTAGTTTCGAAGATGGTCCAAGAAGACCATGCCATGTATTTTGCGAGTAATTTGTAGAGTATAGGCAGATTATGTGATTTTCTTGATGCGGAAATTGATAGTGCAACGAGAATATCAAAGAATAGTTCACTCTTGGGTTGACGCCTGTCCAGCTACGTGCTCGTACTAAGTTGCTTCTTTACCGGATATAAAACTGTAACTACATACCGATGCTTCCGGTGCAATGCTGCCAGTTTTCTGGCGAATTCAATAAGGCAACCGCTTTGCTTTATTAGCCAGAAATTAGGTGACACTCAACGACGCTGGAGAACACTGGATAAAGTGGTATGCGCAATCATCTGGTAGATCCAAAACCTATGCAATGATCCAAAAACCTTGTGAATGAGTATGGTTGTCAGACAGCATATTTTCTTAATAATAAATCTAATAGTAATTCTTGTGTATGTTGCATATGTCATGATTCAATTGATGCTAAGTATAATTGTAGAGATTGTTTTGTAGTTTATCAATACACTTGTTCACAATGTGGTGAATTTTACATAGGTAAAACTGCTCGCATCGCATGTTTAAGACTAGACACCAGGAACACAAGCGTGCTATAGAAAATAAAAACATCAGTAGCGCTCTATGTCAACATATCAAAGATAAGCACGACGGTTTAGGAGGCATCGGAAACTTTCAGGTCGGCTTCATTAGCAAACTGGCACAGAGACATGAGACACACGAGACACAGCATAGCAAAGGCTTAAGCAATCATACATATTAAACCCACTATCAATAGACGACACGAACTTCCAGACTACTATCTGTCTTCACAATTTAATAAACATTCATACAATCAGCACATCTCTTAATATCACTCATACTTTATATATAAAGCTTCACATGGTCAACCTAGTTACATCGACCTTTGAAAGCGAGGGACGCCGAAGTACAGTCGTGATTTAGTGACTTAACGTTAATAGAACTTCGACTACAAAACAGGGGAGCTACCTTTTTACTTTGCTCGATATCAAAATGATCTCCCGTCGTTTGCTCAACTACGCAAAACCTAAGGGCGTTTCTTCCTGCTCGCTAGTTCACAATATCGAGTGATCATAAACCTTTCAATTTGAATGCTTGAGGCGATCGTTGTTTCTGCAAACGTGCATAGATAGAGAAAAATTGTTTCTGCCTTTGCATTTGACGTGCAGCATATCCATTTGGAGAAGAAAATGTGGTGACTGACAATCTTTGTCGTGTCCATGCTATAGCTGAAGTCGATGAGGATGCAAATTACACTGACGAACAAAGAATTTCGTAAGGAAAAGGTATAGCCGTCAGTGATTCACTCTGGTTCGTCCGAAAGAAGTTCTTTGTTAATGAAGACGGAATTCTTTCTCTTGATAACATTCGCTTCACACCGTAAAATCTCCATAACAAGATATTGTACTATTGTACTATACTTCATTAGGTGACTGAACGGGAGGTTTTTTAAATTCACCATTGCTTGATCGAAATCAAAAATAAGATCTCTCCCTTTTTATGTCACGAGGTTCTATTGTAAATAAAATAAAGTGACCCGACGCGTTTCGTCTTAAAGACTGTCTGCAGTCTTTAAGACGAAACGCGTCTGGTCACTTTATTTTATTTAAGCTTACAATAGAACCTCGCGACATAAAAAGGGAGAGATCTTATTTTTGATTTCGATCAAGCAATGGTGAATTATTGTACTATAAATGCTACTTCTCGATACTACTCACATAATATTGACATCATACATATATTGAAAAAATGTGCTAAATCAAAATTGGCCAATTCATGCCACTTTAACTATCGGTTACCTGATCAAATTTCTTCTACAAGTAATTGAGCATGTTTCTGAGTTTCAGTATCAGGTTGGAGTCAAAACTGGCAAAAAAAGCTAGCCCAGATTGAAAGCAACCATATTTGGCATTTTTTGAAAAAGCACGATTTTTGAATGCCTGGTGTAGCCCTCTGTATTCTGGTTACCGCTTAAGATCACAGACGTAAAGCACACTGATATACAGCAACACAATCATCATGGTTATTACGGTAACAAGAATACAGAAAGTTGTGAGATAAGTTTAATTTTTTTGTGTTTTTTCGCGGACCCTATTTTTTACCATCTTTGGAGCCATGTAGCTCCGTTCTGCATACCAGTTACCCGTTGAAATTCACACAGGAATTCCTTTATACAAACTGATGCTGCATACAAAGTTTGGTTGAGCAACGAACATGCAGAAAAAAGTTACAGTGGCGTAAAAATTCAGATTTTGAGAATTTCAGAAATTTGGAAAAAAACTAAATTTCTAAAAATAGCTCTAGATCCCGCTATATTCAAAATTGGAAGCTAATATTTCAGATTTGGTGTTTTCTATGGCATAGTAAACAAATATCCAAAAATGAGCAAAATCTGAGAATTAGTGGCTTAGTGCCACAAAATTTTCCAAAAATTGGTTGAATCGTCGTGGAATGATACATACTAATATTACATGATATATGATAAATATATTATTTATATAAATAAATTTATATCATGTAAATTAAGTAATGATATATATATATATATATATACTTCAATTTACTATAGAATAGCCAACAAATAACCCAAATAAAATAATTTTCTAGATATGAATGTTTTCATAACATCAAACAATCAATTTGAAACTGATTGGATAATAAAAGAGACGAATACTTTGTTGCATGTTCAAAACGACTCCTACAGAACTGATTCATAAAGGATCAGCGCGATTAGTGTACTGTATAATTGATCTCTACAGATAAGCAGTCTCCCTGCCGACCGTATTATAATGAAAACAAAGTTGGGAATATTTTTATGCCAATTTACCTGATAAAATGAACAGGCCTTCAGCCATGTGATCATCCGAAGCAAAAATTAGTATCCAGCGAAAAAAACTGAAATATCTTGGAAACTCCCCTGTGTTTCAACCAACTATATTGCCTATGTATGCATGCTTATTTTCAAAATGTGAATAATTTATCTGTCATCAAAATCAAGGCTCAGTGCAATTGACTGAAAATCACAGAAAATTGTCAAAAGTGGCCATCGAATCGCATCAATCCCCACAGCAGCCCTGTCTATCTATTTAGACCTGAGGAAACATCCACATTTACCTTGAACCCTCTCCCATGTCTGCACATGTCTAAGGCAAATGTCTCCCCTGTCGAGGTAGGACAGGAATAGAAGTTAGAAGTTATCAATTTAACAACAAACGACATCGATATTGAAAACTGTGGATATTACGAAAATGTAACAACGACGATTTAATGCTCTTTAGTTTTCTATGAATGAACATGTAATGAATTTCAAATAAACATGATAAAGTGATTGTATAATCACTTAAATTTAATACAATGCTACAAACACTTCACGGTTTTCATGAAAATAAAATGAAGTTGATAATGTCCCCGTAGATTTGATCATGTTAACCATGAATAGGTAATTGAATCAGTTTACTCATAAAATTAAGGCTTAAATTCTTTGTATGCTAAGATGTCAAACTTCGTTTACGGACATGTCAGTTCTTAGATAAATGTTATAGTTGAGAATGCTTGTGCTAGTTGTTTTCAACGATAAACACAATGCAATAGACAATGAACACGTCCACCAAACGCATGAAAGAATATATAAAAAATTAAAACCAATTTATTTTAGAGCTAACTTTTATGGAAAATAGAAATTTTCCGTTTGTAGATGATTAGGACTTTTCTAAACAATGTAACTTTTGGCTTTCCAAGCTAGCGCTATTGATCGCATACTGCAGTAACATCGGAACTCATTCGATGACGAAAATCAACCCGACCTTGATCTGAAATTGAATATGATTATCTGTAAATCAATTTATCTAGTGAAGCTGTCCTGATTAGGACTGAAGACGTTCACCACCTCACAGAATCATCAAATTTTAATAACTTTCAATATTGCCTCTCGAAGCGAATTAATATGCATCAGCTTCAGAGGCTGTTCAAGTTGCACATGCAAAACTTCACATGCTATATCGAATATATCACTGAAAGTTTCATATATAATCAGAACACATGTATCATTCTTAACACTTTGATAAATCCGTCAACAGCAGGCACTCACCTAGTGGTGCTCCGCTTTCAACTATCCGTGTCATGAGCACTCATAGGCCTACTTGGACGAGTCGCGGCCCACAAGTGTGACTGGCAACGATATGTCTCAAAAGAAAAATATGTATGCTTCAAACACAAACATCATCATTTGTTTTCAGATTCCAGACAATTCGGCAGTCATGATGAGGAAACAAAAACACTGATAAGCTGCATCATGTAAAGACTTGGTGATTTATCCTGCGAATATGAGAGTAATAAGGCAGTCAATTAGATTATATGCACATGAAGTCTCAGCTCAAAGTCATTTGTCTGAGGGACTTTATATCTTTGATCGCAGCGGTAGCCTATATTTATTGGAAATTCACAGACTCAAGAAGAGCATGACTTCTAGCTAAATATACAAAAATTCTATAATCTCATTAGCGCTTTCCATGACATTTTTTAATGGGACACAATTATATTTAGTAGAGATAAATGAATTATAAAGAAAATTCTAAACTTCTTCCAATCATCATAAAAATACCACATCTAGCAGGATTAACATTGGTTTAACTTGATATCCAATCATCAACGAGTTTCTGATATACTATAAGGCGAAATATTATTGTATTTGAGTTCTCTTCAATCAGTGTAACATCTTTTACTCGGTGCATCGCCGGATAACATCTCATTATTTGCCTGTGGTGAGTCAAAGTGACCAAGAGATTCAGTATCTGCCCTCATCAATTTCCCAAACGTGTTGTGAAAGAAAATTCTTAAATTGAAATTTGGATATTTCTCATTGGCTGAAGCATATTCTTTGCATGCTGTCATTCTGACGAGGCATCTACTATGCGTAGAGTACAAGCATGTAGATAACAATAGGATTACTTTAAAAGTAATCAATTGCTTTTTCTATAGATTCTTGCTGTTTCTTCGGTACGAAAAGATAATTATAATGAAGCAAAAAGAGAGCAAATACAGAATTCGTAAATCGAGAAGTCTAGTGAGCATGTCTTGAACAATAATTTCTTCGCCATTAGATGGCTGATAAAAGTCACGTGTTTTGTTACAGAAAGGAGGACTTAAGTCAAAATTAACAATTACTTTCATTTTTGTTCAATAAGAATCTTTACTATCCAGCAACTATCAAATAAACATTGACTTTTAAGATAATCAGCTTTCTTCGCCAGAATGATACGTATATTGAGTCGCAAATTTGCCTTTTTTGTAGACACTGTGAAAGTGACGATTTATCGTAATTATGGCTCCACACCAATTTTGGATCACAAGCTAGCTTACATGTAAAGGCGAAAAGTTACAGCTATAATTAATTCGATCCTAGAAATTACCAGTCTCCCTGAAGTCGGTTATTATCAAACAATTTTTATTCTCTTATTCCACTCCTTTGCATTCTCGTGTTCTCTCAGGTAGTGATGTCCTAAAATATATAAAAAGCATCAAAATAAGTAAATATAAAAGTATATATATATATATATATATATATATATGTAGGTATATTTCCTAAAGATTTGTATGTAGTTATAATGAGAAATATCACGGGGTGTAGACCTACTACCATTGAGTGGGAAAGGCAGGTTTGTAATATCATGCAGCTTACAAAATGAATAAAGATGTACTTGCTAAATAGCTTCAACGTCAAATATGTCCTGCTTTTTCATTACTACATATTCACTACATTCCATGATCTCCCATTCGAAAGTTCAAATCCAATTAATTTTTTAGTGAAATTGGATCCTTATGTCATTCCATCTCGTCAAATTGCATTGCTTCTTATACCGCTTCTTCAATTCCTTGAATGTTTTTTAGTTTTGATAAAAAAGAGAACAAAAGTAACTTATTTTGCAAGGTTCTTATGACGTTGAAATGTTAATCGCAAGTAAGTCGACTGATAGTCCCATACGTGGGAGAGAAAGCCATTTAAAGATTTTGGCCATTTGTAGTGTTATGTAGAAACCAAACTTTCTTTCTTTTCATTAAACAAAAACAGGAACTTTACTGCAGATAAAAAAAGATAAAACGACAAAGAAATCGATTTTTCATGAAAAGTAACTACATGCATATTCATATCTTATATCTGGCAAATGCAAAATTATGTAAACTGCTTGCAAGCTTCCGTTGTTACACGATACTTCAAAAATATATTAAACTTACTTCAATGGGGAGACTTTGTTTCTACAATCGATTTTTTCTACAGTCGAATAAAAACTACATCATAAAAAACGTCGGTCACGCGTTCAAATGCGTAAAACAGAACACCATTCATGAAATAAGCGAAGCTTCATGAATAAATTTGTGTATGAAAATACGGTTCAACGCATATAATACATATGCAGTGCACGTAATGCTTACATGAGATTTATGTGCGATAAATACAATCTACACACAGAGTCAGCGTCGGGATTTTATTAATGAACAAATGCGGCATGAAATGCTTGCATATGTAAAGTAAAGGACAAATCACTTTATTATCTCCAGATCTATGTATTATGGATGGTATTGTTAACTTTATTTACTATCATTCCAGTTGGTTATGTAATGCCGTGGAAATCTTATCGCTCTTATGAATTAATAATTAAAGCTACGGAATTACCGAAAGGATCAATTTTCAATTCTCACGTCTTGATCATCCGAACAAAAGACATGAAAGGATCAACGGAAATATGTAATTGAGTTTTATGTAGGCATGATGTGAAAGACAATGGAGGGAGGATAAAAATCCGATGAATGAATTAGACGTTACGTGATGTTTACGCTGTCAGAATAAAGAATCTAGTGAGAATATTATAGAAGTACAAAATACAGTTAGAATAGTCCGTCCGATGAATTTCGTTGAAATTGAAGCATCCTTCTACATGTACTTGCACTTGTTCTTTCAATATTTGGAGATAATTGCTACTTGGATCTTCTCTTCAAATACACTAGACACTGACTGCATAACGGAGGAAATTAACGCAAAGTAAAACGCAGGTAAAAGATTGCAATTTGTCGCTGGTGATCTACATGTATAATGTACTTGCTGCTCAGGTAGTCGACCATTACTGGGGCATAGTCCCTCTCTTTGCTTTTGGGCCATTGAGTCGCCTCGATCAAGACGGTGGATATAGGCCTATTTAGAACACGATGAATAACTACTCTATAATTGGTGGGCTTACGCTGTCGATCCGGTCAAAATCTACGTTGTCAACAGTTGGTCTTGTTTATGTCACAGCAGCCGCGACGCTCAGCGATTATGCAATCGCCTTTTTTTAAAACATTCTTTATCATTAGTTCTCTGATCGCATTTGAACCTGTTCAACGACAATTCACATGCTAACATATTCGCCCGGCTAGTCGCAAGGTCAGCTCCTCCACTGAATTAGTAGCTGTTATATCGGAAGCCATTATGATCCATATTACTGAAGCTTTCATGTTACTCGTACATAGCGCCATATACAAGGTGATTGGAAAGCAGCGGCTGCAGCTGCGTGTTGAAATGTGCCTTAAAACCGCGCGTCGGAATTAAAAGTCACATACATCGTCGGTCGATATTCGATCACCTTCATGGTGCGGTGTTGTGCTTCTACATGCAGTCATAAGTGTCAACAACATCAATCTCAGATCTCCATCAGATAAGAAAATGTGGACTCTCAGAGTGTCTTTGCAGTGTCCAATCCGTTATTGATGAATTTCGCGTGCCTTACCAGAATTTCTTTAGCTTTCAGAGTGAGAAGTTGAAATCCTACCAGAAGCTATGTCTAATCTTGGATATTTTGTTTATCGAAACCGGTGAATATCTTCTATAAGACTTTAATCTTTAATATTTTATGGTGATTCAATTGACTATAAAGTCTCAATATTTTAACCGGTCATCTACATGTAGATGTTTAAGTACCTATCACATAAGATGATTCACTTATTAAACATAGGAACCTATCTCAAACCGAAGTTAATGAATATGGCATGAATATGGTCAATTCAAGTTATCTCTTCAGAATCGTTTTGTGTGCATCAACTCCTTTTCCTGAGGTTCTTCAGAAGCATCCCTTCAACGGTTTCTGTGATTTTTTGCTCAAAACTTGAACTCGAGCATGACAATTGCGAATTACATGACCTTGATTTATTGCATTTCAAATTGTACTCTTACACTTATGCGACATTTGAAATGCCATTGAGAAATAGTCGCATTAGTGCGATGGTCTCATAAGAGAGCTTCACTGTTTCACTGCTTCTCAGTTTCAACAATTTTCCTAGTTTTGACATGGAGATTTAATGTTCTAAAAGCACAACAGCATAACTTTCAATAACTTTCAACTAAAGTCTCCTTATGATATTTTGAAGAAGTCATATCTGAGTACCTAGCAATGTACGAAAAATTATGTGCAGACATCTAAACATTGTTCACAGCACAAAATTACAAATTAAATCTGTCTAAAAGTCACTAATTTTCATCTCCTTCTTTGGCTCTCTTGCTTTCATAGACTACTCACATTGCTGATTGTTATAAAAAATTTGCGAGTTTTTGGTTGCATTGGTGTGCCCCGATCGCAAAATTTAAAAGTTTATTCAAGCATGAATATTCAGTTTAAAGACAATAAAAGAAATTCGATCTCTGTGACATTGTTATCTGATTCGTCAACCTCAGTTACCTGCACTGCACAATCAACTTCTGAAGTTTAGACATCGTCGTCATATGAAACTTCTTTAATAGTATAATGCCGTCGAGTGGCATAGCAAAATCAATGGAGGGTTGATTAATGACTATCATTTTCCTCTATGAGTAGAAAAAAACAAATTCAAAACCACAATTTCGAAAACTTCGCTGACAGCCAAGCTACTCGAAATTATATAAATCCGTTGAGTAGCAGCGACACAGATTTCTGGTTCTACTTTTTAGAAGCAGTATCAGTTTTATCGGAGTCAGTTTTGAAAAGAATTTGTCGCAGAAATGTCCGTCGATGCTACAGCTTGACTGCTATCATTATTCTTGCGTCACATGGCTGAAGTCTTGCCGCTGTATTCGTCGGAGGCAGCACTTGAACTTTTGAAAAGTCTATAGTGGCATACGAAGGACCTTTATCATCAATAATAATAATGATAATAACAATGAAGAAAATATTTTCGATCTTAGTTCTTAATTTATTATTGAGGTGATTCAGCCACTCATTGAAAATGTTCAGAAAATGCAATGTGTGAAGCAAGTCGTTACCAGAGAAATAATTCGTATTGAGATGCCAGAAAATTGAGGTCTTTGGTCGATTTGGAGGTGGAGTCGCATAAGAGGAATAAATGTATAAGATAGCGCCAGTGTGGAGATGATTCCGCACTAATTAGTTAAGGCGCATTACAGGAGATCGCCTAAGAGACGGAGTGCTGTATACCAAAACTTAAATCATTTAGGACAAATTGGTGGGTGACTGTCTTAGGAGTATTTTTATGTTCAGATGAAATCAGTGCAACCCCATGCTTGATCCCAAATGCAGTTCATACTCTTTATGACGAAGTCTTCCTGTCTTCAGTTGAAATAAACGCTAAGCACTGGAGTTCGAAGAGAAACTCAAAAAGAATGAATAAGCGACGCATAAGTCACACGATCAATTGCTGTGCTGAGAAATCATCGTAAGTCGACAGTAATAGACGTCAGGCTGCTCGCGTTAGGAATATCAATACGGAAGTGGAAATTTGACACTTGATGCGCGAGAAGTGATATGTTAATGTCATGAAGCGATAAGCGATATGTCTAAAAATGGTATAACATGCACTTTACAAATATAGCTGGAACAATATTATGTTCTAATTAGACACTAATATTGATAAACTATGGAAATCGCAAATTTCCTGAAGAATAAATAATCCGAGGAAACAATATCATGAAACGTTCGTGATAAATAATTTCACAATCTCAGTTTACTACTTCATTGCATAGAAACTCGCATTGTAGTGTCAAGTTGTCTTCCTGCATGCAGATTCAGTAATCCACGCCTATGCGAGTCATGAGCTTCGAATTCCTTGCAAAAATTTTTATTTTTGGTTAGGTTCTGCTGTGTTTCCTCAGGCTTGGAGAGACCTTCCATATCGTACATTCGATATGGTTGGCCTGGCCCCACCATGTGGTATAGGTTGGAGGTTAGGGGCCGAAACCTTGCTTCATGCAGCCACATGGTTCCTCCCTGATGACTCCATACATAGCAAACTTAATTTTGGGTTTTTTTTATATTTCTAATTTTCACCTTTTGTTATTTTTAGTTAGCTTCTCGTCAGGTCCATGACGAACTCTTATTACAGTTCTTATTTGATAAAAATTAAATCGTTTATAAGTATTAATTTATTTCCCTTATCGTCTTCAGTTGAGTAGACTTGCCTTTATACGTATTTCAGTACCTGCTCTATACTAGAGTAGGTTACTCTATGTTGTCAGTATTAATTTATATTCATTCGTTCATGACTTTTAATTACCTAATTATTTACAGGATTCTCCACTAGGGTAATTGTTTAACTTTGGCGTCTTCCGTTTCCTGGATCCTTCGAATTTTTTTTGACCGTGTCGTGTCTTAATTTGATTGCCTGACTTCTAATTCTGGTGCAAGCACACCCGGGCCATATAGTCCGACACAGCACACAGGGCAAGAACTCAGGCTAGCTGCAGAACATTTTCAACATTAAACTGAAGTAAAAACACTTTCCTACGAAAATCGATAGTGGGGATTCAATCATCACCTTTTTGAAGCCTAGCATCTGCTGTTAAGGACGGAGGCGCACAGAACAAGCCATAAGTCATTGACAGATGACACAAGCAAGCAGTAGAAGAAAATGAGACTTTTCTCATTTTTGTCAGAGCATAGGCATAAAGAATGACAAATTATATCACAATAAGAAACAAAGCACATACACATGCACGACAAACGATACACTGAAGAAGTGTGAAATATTTATAACGTCGGCTCTATCGAAGATTGAATAATTCTCACCACGAATAGCTTATGGCTAATGGAATATAGCTTATTTTGAGTGCCTCCGTCAGAGGCCACTTATGGCTTGTTCTGTATGCCAGCTCTCACAGAAACTTAAGTGGTGGCACTCTATTTGTGACTTGTGATTTATGGCTTGCGGGTTATCAACAACCTAAAAACGACTTTTAATCCGCTAATGATCCGATTTTTAATATATCCTGATGTGTCTTGCATCATTTATTTATTAGCCATCTATACCGGAGAGGAAGATTTCAGTCGCGATAATAGTATTCGCATCACAATGATGTTAGTGGCATGCCTTACACTGCATGTAGTTAACTCTACTTTTATCTTTTCTAATTCCGTTCGATAAAATTCGAGAAATTCAAACCAATATTTATCAAATAGACGTACAACACTTCTAATGTATATGTAGTATTATCATGGATGGGATGAGTCAAGCAGTTATGCTTTTACAGCAATTTTTTGATTAATTGATAGTTTTAATTATTATTCATTACAGAGTGACCATACTCAGGTTAGGAGAGGAAATTTTTATACCTGAAGATGATCACTGTGTAATGATTCGAGCACAAAAGGTGACATTTATAGAATGATTACGCCCTAAGAATTTAATAGCGTCTCTGTCTGCACACCTGCCATGTACTTTCCTGCGCGCTTTATTGACAAATAGTATGACATGCAAATCCAATGGGGAACATTGAAAATTTCGGTGTAACTGACAAATTATGCATTCTCTTCAATTAAAAGATATCTACTGTTTAGAGCGATAACTTTCGCATATTACAATTTGAACATACACTGCTATTACAATGGTTGATTGATTCAAAATGCGAAGTTTGCCCGCAACCTTCCATGAATTTGAATGGTTTTAGATCTATAGGTATAGCCAAACTTATAAAATTCATGATCCTATTTAAATGTTGTAACTTAATCAAAAGAAAATGTAGGAAAAATCACATTTTTTACTATTATTTTTACCATCACATATTTATTATTTCATTTTGCACAAGCATTCTTAGTTTCCATAATCAGTCAGATTCTTTGCTACAATGTCTCTGTTTTGGAATATCTATTTGATTGCTGCTGATTAGTTGATGAAGACAAATTTTCGTTGATGACAAAATACAAAAGGCACATGATGTCACAAAAAGACCACTTCAATTTTTGTTTAAGAGTGCTTTCATATTCTTTCTCCTTATAGAGAAAGAGATGACATAGATTCATTTCAAGGTAGGGACAATCACTCTCTCACAACTGCTTGCTTTGGTTCTCTTTGCTATTTGTTGCGTTGAATGTTTTGTTACTAAATTCATGTACGGTAATAGTGACTGTTCTGAAGCACAAATTCTCTTACTCTAAATCAAATTTCTAGAATTCTTTCGCATTCAGGAATGCTGTAATATAAGTCAACTTCTGTCATGTCTGCTGCATTGCGCGCTATAGTATCTAACTAATCTAAATACTAATTTTCACAGCATTTTTGAAAGACTTTTTGTCTAAGGTTGATCTAGTTGGTTAAAGATCGCTTGGAGAAGCCAGTCGTAATTCCGCTCTATTCGTCATCTTTTGTTTCCAATTTATCAGGGACATCTTTGATAACATGAAGTCGGAAAATCATAAAGATTGATAGCTATATAAACGCTCGTCAAACAGATTTTTTAATTGAATATTCGAAAGATGAAATTTATGATCAAAAATGGAGAGGCTGCGGTGCACCAGCAAAGCCGAAAAATCGTGCAACTTGCGATTCCGATAAACAAATGAATTTGGGGATCGGAACATTTTTGATTAATAAAAGAATAATATATCTCACAGAATTTGAAGAGACTTTGACTCGAAAAAAGCAAAAATATCTCAAATTCGTCAGTGCAAACTTTCTCCGAATACAAAGTCAAATCCCATCTTCTTTCCTATCTCTTCTCAATTCAATTAATACCTGATTCATTTGATAACCGAAATAAGTGCTTTTCCGTTCGCAGACTTGTCGAGCGATTTACACATCTGTCTTAGTCTAGAGCTTGGTAATTAAGTCCCTATCGATGTGTTTGATTGAAACGTACGCACCTAAAGTATGCTGAAAAAACTCCGAATACAAGCCACTAATCGAGAACACTTGTGGGTCCCGAATGCGAGTGAGCACATGGAGGAACATTAAGGGCTTTGGAATAAGATTCTATAGAACATGTTCAATTAACATTATACTACTTACGAGAGCGTCGTAGAATTAGGGGTTAATCCTCAAAATTTTGCATCTCCATTCCTACTGTCATGCTCCAACTCAATGCATCATACTGCGCTTCACATAAATATACTTGTCAAGATTCAGAATCTCGATAAATTTTGACCGGAATCAGAACGGGATTGGGACACCGCTATTCCGCATTATCACTGTTTTTGAGTTGTTTGTTTGGAGCAACTTATCAACAAAATTACTACTGACATCTAGCTGATTTCTCAGCCAACAAAGTGCTACCTAACAACATAACTTAAAATCGTTAGCTCCCAACTGCATTAACCGCCCCTTCCCCCCTCAAGTGTCTTTAAAACCCGAACCAGTGGTCTTGCTCTGTGATCCAGCGTTGCATCCATAGATGGCAGAATATGTGCGTTATCACTCTCCCCATCGGGTTTCAAATTTGTCTATAATATAATGTAAGTGTCCATAAAACTTCAGACGTAAATAAATACACGTACAGGAGTGTACATTCTATCAACTAAAAAATTTCATGCAGATGTAATTAGTGGCTACTTCAATATTTAGAGGCGTCAATGTGAAGAGTAGCTATCTAGTCAGATGTGGTCGTGTGGCCTTAGTGAAAATGATCAAGTAAAATCTCAGCATCAGTTAGTACTCAGTAGTCAGTAGTCATCGTTTTGAAAAATGGATTGATTCCCTAGAAAACCTGGAATCACTTCAAATAACAGCTGATGATAAACAATGAAATATCTGTATGCGCACAAAGACGTTGGAAGAATCTGCATAACTCATACTGCCTATGCTGTCGTCTCTATACTAATAAACACAGCTACAAATTGCACAGAATTTGTAAAAACAATTTTTCAGTTGCTTGCGGGGTCTAGAAATAATGGAAAATTGCTAGATGTTTGATTCTTAACACCTGGGTGCAGGTGCAGATCTGAAAAAGTGTACCTGCTACAACACAAAGAAATGTAGACAGTATCAAATGACAGATGATCTTGTATTGTATCTTTTATGTGTTATATATGCTTGCTGAAATCCACATACACACTTGAGTGATACTCTTTCAATAGACTTCTCATGAGAGGGAAATTAAAACAAACAACTTCTTTTTTTCAAGTGAGTGTCGTCTAGCGCAGGATATTGCTGTATTGAAATTTTCCAGCAAGCCATTTTCATCTCATATAGTAATGATAAGTGAAATAAAATAATATAAAACTCTGATGTGGAATTTTCAGTAGGCTGAGCTCTTGCTTAGTCGAGTTTTGGTCGAGCCAAGGAATGTTATTAAAGTATGCCTATGAAAAATGCGACTGATGGTTAACTATCTAAAGAAAGAGGAAAATCATCTGTCTATCCCTTGCACTTCTAATACGGTGATTTGAGCTAGTTGAGCATGTAGATTTTGCTGTTCTTTTGGGTATTCATTGTTTTATGTCTTGATGAAGAACTTGTGCTCAAACTGAAAGAAAATCGGCAACCGAAGCGATTGATACCAAATGGCAAAGATTTGGCATTTAAAAATTTTAAACACAGGCATGCATAGCCTCAAACCTATGTACAAAAGAGCCAAATAATTATATAATTCAGTTTTAGTGAAAAAGGAGTTATTTTACTTTGTTAGTAAAGCAAGCAAACCTTCCACGCCTTCCAAAGAGGTTCGTGTACTCATATATTTGGAACAGTCATGACAGCGTCTACGTTGATGGGATTTACAAATATTTTGACTGTTGGAACTTTTACTTGGAAAATAATGATTTTCCGTCGGTCGTTATAAAAGATGCTGTAAAAAACACCTTAATGCCAGTGAAACGCTTTATCGTACACATGAGAATTCAGCAAGCCTCTCATATCATTGGTCAGCGCCATCTTTTCCTTGATTATCATTCAGGATGGCCTGTGAAGAGCGAGGATGGTGAGATTGCAACATCATGTGCGAAGCGAGTACTATCGTTTCGTTGTGGTCAATGTCATGTAGAATTCGTATGATGTGCAGCGGATTGTGCTCTCGCATTACTTGTGAGTCTTCCTGATGCTACTTTCCTATTATTCCCAGAAGTGTCAATCCATTACAGGAGGTCTACAGCGAGAAGATGGGAAGTGAAGAAGTTGCAAACTACGACTGCATCACGCTTTATATAGAAATGCTCGGAAAGCTCCATAGAGACATCACGCACGAGATTTGGATGCACTGGTTTGTTGCACCTCTAGTGTAGATTTTTCATAGACTATTGAACATGCACATGCAGCTGAATGAAGCTCTTTATTATTGTTATCTTTATATCTTTCCAAATTAAATCAATCAATTTGTCATCTGTCCTCTGTTGAGAAAAATACATTGAAAATTCAGCAAGATATTATAATTGTCATGAAAAATGTATTGGACACTGAAATCGCACCTACAATTTGATTACGATACCAGTGTTGGGCATATGGGGTCCGTATGCGTGTCCACCACTGTACAGGATAACTCAAGAAAATATTATTGTAGACATGCAAAATTCGTGAGAATACCTTTACAAATATACTTGTTTCAAAATATTGCGCGTTGTCCGCTAGACGCTCTTCTAAAAGCGTGAACTGGCAAAGGTTAAATGAAATGGAATCAGAATTGCAGTACTTTCTTAGATATCGCTATCGTTTTGTCAAACCATCGTATCTCATCATGAATTTTCGAGTTTTGAGTTATTAGCACCACCAAAATGCTTGATAAGTAAAGTATCTGCAAAAATTGGTTCGAAGATCAAGGGACAACGCTTGAAGGCCAGGGACATGGATTCCCATGGTATCGCATCTCTACCGATGCGCATGGTAGGCATTTTGTCAAACTATCGTATCTCAGAAGAAGTCAGTCCGTTTCTATACTTCTGTCAACAATCAGCTAACGGTTCGTCGACAGTTAACGGTTCTCTAACAGTTTCCCAGCGAATCATTGAATAACAGAACATCTCTGAGGACACTCACAGTCTATTTTTACAGAGACTGTAAGCGTGGTTGAGCAGCTGCCATGGATCTCCAAAGAAATGATGAAGCTGTGAAGAATTTGAATTTTGATCTTCAATCAGTAAAACAATTACCACCTTCAAATACTTCGATCTTCTTTTACAAGCGAAAATTGAATGCTAGCAACTTCACGGTTGTGCAGCCCATCATTTATGTTGCATCTTGTCACATTTGGTGCGAAGGTATTGTAAAAAATTGGTACAAATGAGATTTGAAGTTCTGCTTGAAGAATTAAAGAATATCACAAGAAAAAGTACAAATTGTAGTCTTCAGACTCATGCGGTGGTCAAAATAGAAATTCAATCAGGTCATCAATGATCAGCCACGCTGTTCAAGAATTACATAACATTGAACCAATATGACCTCTTCTTCTGTGTCTCTGGTCATTCTCAACAGGATAGTGACGATGTCCAGTGTTATACAACGTAATTTACCGGAGGAGTTGTTTACGTTGAATGAATTTGCATATTGCATCCGAAATTCACGTTATGGTGATAAGAAGAATGCTGATTCAAATTCATTAAACTGATGAAGTCGAGGATTTCAAACTTCTGCGGGAAATAACCATTACAAATATTTCCGAGACCTCGAATGGTTCTATAGTAGTCTGGAAGAATATAGGTCACATGCGTGTTTTGAAAGAATCACAGAAGCAAAAATTTAGAAATGCTCAACGAATGATGAATTTCTGATGATGCCTTTCCAGAAATTGAGAGGAAGGCGTTCAAGTACTCTAGAAGAAAGGCCTACTGAAGCCGACCTTTGATTCAGCCCCTGGAATTTCTTCTCAAAAGAAATTGACCTACAGGAGCTAATGCGACGAGGAGCCATTCCTGTAATAACCTCTTCGGTAATCTAGTGCTATCGAATATAAGATCAATAGATTGATCGAACCTGACGTGACGCTTTTGAAATGTCTGATGCGTGAATGATGAACTTTTCTGACGAATGATGACATTTAATAGTGTTTCAATTTTAAGTGTTCTAATTTAAAATTTTGGTAAGCATATGCTGTCGAAAACTGAATACAAGAATACCACTACTTTGTGATTAAATTATGGCCTTCAGGCTACTTATCCTACATGTATATCATATCTACATATACGTAGAGCATGTATGAGACTTATCGTAGACTTAAATAAAGTTTACGATACAAATAAGCTAAGAAGCCAATACGCTCTGATGTTTAAACAAAGCTATAGGATAAAAAATCGTTCGCAATTGCAACAGCATTAAATTTACTATTCATCTTGGTAACTAAAATCATAGAATGTATGTATTATACTCACAGAATAGATTGTTTAAGCGCATCACTTTGCAACAAGTCCAAACTGATTCGAAACGATGGCACATGCAGGAACTTAATAAGAAGGCAAAAAGAAATTTTTAATACCTTGTAGAGATAGGAAAAATAGTCGTGCGCCTTTTTGCGGATTGCTGTGAATTCCTTCAAAATGCTCCGATTGCCACGATTCCATCATATTCGAAGAATTCAGATCATTGCGCAAAAGTTTTCTCGATAATGTTGGGCCCTCCGATCATTACTAAAAAGGTTAGCAGACGCTCGAAAAAACGTTCACAACCTTCTCTATAGAACTTGACATCGACTGCTATGAATATGAATATATTTCAAGCTGACTACAGCAAAAGATGCCAATTACAGTCAACAGTCGAATAATACAGGAATGTTTTTACAGAATACAGAATAAATGCATTAAAAGAAAACTATACAAATTATTCAATATCGAAAAATCCACGTGAAATGGAACATTTGCTGAGTGATCTGTCGAAAAAATCAACGTCAGGTAAGCTATTAACAAAACCGACTTTACGAGGCATGAAATCCGAATTACGTAATTTGAGACGACACTTTTTGACAGCAAAGACCTTTGTGTGGCGAGTCCGCCTAGTCGGTAAATTAAATAAAATCAAAGATAAAAGGTAAGAACAGTTTACACGATTGTGAAGTATCTTATGAAATAATACTGTGTCAGATAATTTGCGACGATGAACAAGAGTGGTTAACTGAAACACTTCACATAAGGGAACATAATTACAACTTTCATATTTCTTGCAAGTCAAATAACATAAGTGCTTGACGAAACGTTTCTGTACACGTTCTAGCTTATCAATATGACAATGGGTACTGGGGGACCACACAGAAGAGCAGTAGTCTAAACCAGACCGTATATAAGCGTTGTATAGAGTTTTAAAAACAGCTACATTTTTAATGGGTTTCATGATCCTTTTGATAAAACCAAGCATACGATATGATTTGTTGACAACTTTGGAGATGTGTAAATCAAATGACAAGGTCGATGTGAAATAAACACCAAGATCTTTTACAGTTGTAACAGACTGTAAAATAACACCGTTTAAGGAGTAATCAAAAGTTATGTTGAAAACTCGCTTCAAAGAAAAATTCATAAAAACGCATTTAGTGAGATTGAGTTTCAAATTCCACATGTGGCACCATAATGACAATGAATCTAAATCATTTTGAAGCTCCAAGCAATCTTGAACACAAAGTGCGACTGTGTCTCTTCGCTGCGTAATCCGGTTGATAACAGTCACTTAAGCGTCGCACAATTTGGCGTGTTCAATGTTGAATTGGCTGCTCATTGTTCGATTGCTATGGCATTTAGTCAGCAGATTGTGCCATTTCATTAACGTTACATGTTCCAATGTTTCCTTTCTAGTCAAAGAGAGAGAGAGAGAGAGAGAGAGAGAGAGAGAGAGAGAGAGAGAGAGAGAGAGAGAGAGAGAGAGAGAGAGAGACGTTGTGATAATACCTATGACTCAATATCCCAATGACTCATATATCTTCTGCTTAAGGGCTTAATTTGTGTTCGATAAGTGAATTTAAGCTTGATTCAACAACACTACATGATTGTTCAGATCAAAGCCAGGTCACCCGTGGTAACAGAACAAAAAATATTTGGTGTCAAGCTATCGTATCACAAACATCAGATAATTTCCAGTTCGTCAAACTATCGCATCTCAATATAATCAAGGATATTTATTTCGATTTTTAGTATAGTAGATAGGTATCAATCATTAATGTAATAAGTGACATTCTTCCAGAATTTCAAGTTTCTACGCGATATAGCAGATTCGGACAGCTTTAACAAAGATCAGTATTTTCCAAAATCGTCGATTTCTCGAAACATCAAAAATCGAGATGCGATAGTTTGACAAAACGATAGTGATATGTGAGATGCGACATATTTGTACAGTATAATAACGACATATTTGTAATTGTACATACATGTATATTGTTGTAAAGTATGTTCTTCAAATTACACGAGAAACATGCTTTCACGTAAGCTAATAAGTCATGCGATAACACTAACTGATAAACAAGGTTAAAAATGCAGAATGTAACAGGCAAAGTACATTTCTTACTCAATAGTGCGAAAAATATATTCACCACTGCATCAGAACACAAATCAGTCAACTTTTAAGTGTATTTATTCTAAACTTTTATGTTGTCAAAGAACACATGACGCCGAGAGAATAATGAAATAATGCGAGCGAAATGATTTGACCACTTCTATTTACTATGTCTTGTGCACAAATTGTCTCAAAACTTTAAGGTCATTCACATTTTGTATATAGAACAAGTTAGTTAAATTCTAAATTGAGTTATTGATCACCGCATTTTCGAGACAAAAATTACGCATCATACCAAACAAATAACATGAAAGGTTTAAATTCATATTCAAGGCAAATATGCTTCATTACAATGTGAATACATATGTACAACTGATCAATTAAGAGCATTTTTGAGTATTCTATTTAGAGTAAAGCAAACATCCAATAAGCAAATACATCAAAATTATCATTATCAAAATACTGAAAAATTGTATCGATAAATGATTATCGAAGCAGATTCATCATCATATTCAACTATAATTGCATTTTGAGAAAATGTGACGTACAATTATGAATGCATGTACTTCGTATATTGTACAACTGACTATGTAAGTGCATTTTGAAATGCATTGTACTGGTTGTAAAGAATATTCAAACTGGAAACCCTTGTTTAATGACACATCAAAACAATTTTGAAGTCGACTTCCTGCTATCACGCTTTTTCATAGTGGGTTTGCATTGCGGCTTAAAAAATGGAATGATATTCGCCTCCGGATATCAGAGAATGTACTTCATGATATTCAATACAATGTAATGAAGATGATATTTCAGTTTATATCAATGCTACTTAGGCATTGATTGGTTGATAATCGCCATGTGTAACCACTGAAACAATTTTGAATTACGTTGGAGAGCATTAACTCTGGAGAAATTGCGATTTACAACGACTGAATTTCGTAATTTAATGACTCATCAGACGAACATCAATGGATACCTAAATTCTCTTCTATAGTATTACAGGCTCAAGCATGAAAATTATTCTGCCAATATGTGATGCAATTCTTATCTCTTCACTTAAGCCAAGTAAAGCAGCTCTGATGCGAAAGTGATAATAAGCCTACGCAGGTCAGAGCAATATCGATAATCAATGTGAGTCAGCTAAAAACAGCAACAATTCATAAAAACGGATGTGAATTTAAATTCATAATATACACATTTCCGAGAAATTCAATCCATGCGCATTCCGCAATGTATGCAATGTATCAATATTCTTAAGCATGCATGCGTCAGTGCATCAATTAGATTCAGTTGTTCATTGTTCACGATTTTTCTGAGTGCCTGTGGTATTCTCAAAAAGTATTAATTTGTCCCTGTTGAGCCCCAGTTTTTAAAATCATACATGACTCTAACTGACTAAGACGTGCAGTGCACGTCCCATTGAGTATGGCAGATTCTGAGAACAATATATTAACTTTCACTACCTCAACTGACAAGGACGTGCTGAGCACGTCCTGCGATACACTACACCAACTGACAAAGACGTGCAGAGCACGTCCTTGGAATTCCTAGGATTCTTTAAATGAATAAACTAATGTCTAAAATACACCTGTAGTAGGTTAGGACTATACTTAATAAATGTATTTAGGCCAAATAACTGATGAACTTCTACTGTACATGTATAAATTTACGCTATTCTAAACTAGACTTCGTTTTATATAAAATTATCATTAGATTGCAAAATTCCTGCATAATAATGCTGAGCTATTATTTGCTAACCATTCTTCGCCCCAGTACTCTGAAACTTCATTAATCAATTAAAACTTGAATCAACTGTAATTAGCGTGACCTCTTTACATGTAAATATATACAAACACTTTTCTATGTAATGCATCAAACATTATTATTATATACATGTATAGCATCCTGATAAGATCCATAGTAAGGACTTAACAAATAAAAACTAAACATAACAGGATGATTGCCGCATTATGAATCTTCCTCGTCTTTTGAGTGATATATGCGGAAACATGGATCAACGCATAGCGCTGGTGTTGTTGGGCAATCCGGACACACAAAAACAGTCTCCTTCCTGCGACCATCACTCGCGCAAATGCGGCATTTCTTTGCCGGGCGTTCTTTGTTCGGACGAGGCGAAAGTCGTTTGAGGGCGTGCAGACTGTTAGAATCTTTCGCGTTGAGAGGCAACCGACCTCCCGAAGGTCCAGAGCGTCGAATTTGACCACTTTTCACAACAGAATTTTCAATGACTTTTTCTTGATAGCTTAGGAAATCACAGTTTCCACCACAACTTTTGTATACAATCCACGAGTTCCGGATCATGACATGTGTCAGGTGAATTCCAAGTTTTGTAAACCACTTGTAGTTCTTTCTTGCCATGTTGTATTGATGCAGACTACCGTCTCGCGAGTCCACACCACCCATTCCTTTATTGTATGCCAGGACAGACCATGATTTGTTGATGTTATCTTCAACTCCTCCGCGTAAAATCCTTTGATGCGAGGAAGTACCAGCGGTGTTCGCAGTGTCGACCAAGTAAATTGTTTTGAGGCCAGATGACTTTCGCTCGACTGCCTTCACACACAAAACCTCGTCCTTTCTGCAGAATGCGTGTGATTTTGCCGGAACGTTCTTATCTCGCAAAATCTGTGGAACACCACGGAAAGGACGAATAGTTCCCGTAAGCAAAGTATTCCTTTCGTAAAGATACGCAGCCAGACGGACACTTGTAAAAAAGTTATCAACGTAAAGATGATATCCACAATTTGATAGGTCGGCAAGAAGAGCGATCACAATTTTCTCGCTGAAAGTAAAGTTTTTAGCATCATCCGAGACGTCCTTCAGTATGTTTTCGTTCTCCTTTTTTCCTGTTGCTACCTCAATGTTCCAAGTATATCCGGTAGAACTTTCGCATAGGCAGTACGTCAGCATACCATATCGCGATCTCTTCGAAGGTATGTATCGTCGAAAATGGATTCTGCCTTTGTATAATAGCAGACTCTCATCAACACAAATGTCTTGCTTCGGCTTATAGACAGTCTTACATTTTTCTTGGGCAAAAGATAGAAAAGGGCGAATTTTTCGAAGAGTGTCATTATCATCCAAGTCACTGTAATCACAAAACCGAAGAAATTTCACGACCTCCTCAAACCGATTTCGAGGAAGGCAATGCGGACTCTGAAAAAAGTCACTTTTATATAGGATGTTTCTTGACCAATAATGTCGAATTTCTGGCTTTTGGTTCAATTTCATACATAACATAATTCCGATGACCTTTTTCATTTCAATAATGGTAGCAGGACGCCATTTCGCCAATGATGCCGGTAGGTTGTTCTCGGGGCTCACGTCGTACTCTTCGAATGTCAGTTCAGCTTTCTTGTTTGTCTAGTCGCACAGCAGTTGGAATAGATTGTCATCAAGAAATAAATCAATGAAGAATTCAATGTTATTATTCACGTCAGATGGCACATCGTAAGTAAGATTTATTCCACTTTCTTGGGTGAATTGCAAATTACGAATCTCGTGAAAGTCATGGCCCTCTTCAACGAAAGTCCACTCTCCTTGTCTTATGTCAGTTGCGATGTTGGGAATATCGTTGTCTTCATCGTCATCACTACTTGTACTATCTTCAGAGTAGCTACTGTCATCCAAAGCATTGAGCTGTGCGGCAATTTGCTTCGCTGATAAGCACCTTCTCTTTTGCATGACGAGATTGAATTGAGAAAAAGGTTTTTACGACAGTTTAGTATACAATGCAATGTTGAATCGGAATAATTGACGTCAGCGAAACCAATAGCGATTTTTGAAATATATTAGCCACGCATTCATTATGTTGTACAGAACTGTGAGAAGAATTTCATAGATATCTGCGCATTCGAATGATTTGAAGTCAATCGGGATTCAAATTTAATGACATTGAAATCAATAGCGCTTTGCATTGTTTCGCATTATACTTAGAATAACTCACTGTGAGATAAGCATCATAGAGATCGAAATCATTATACTTCATGCCTGTATTTTTACAGCAATTCTGCACGGATAATTAAGATTCTAAATATCATCTGAAAATTGAATAGGATTCGAATAAAAATCTGGAATTGACTCATCGTTCCTTATACTTTATTCATGAAAGTAACTTAAAGTAAAATATCTGTACGGATGAATTTAAATATCCATAAAATCTATAATTGCATAAATAATCATTATTGTATGCAACATGAATGTATTGCAAAGCATATCAAACGATTTTGCATTTGTCTATGTCAGTTGTCAGAGTGTAGTCGATCTCCTACATTGTCAATTAGATGAAATGAGAAAAGGACGTACACTGCACGTCTTTGTCAGTTGAGAGCATGTAGTTAATGATATATTGGGCAATTGAAGCAATTATCACAGGACGTGCTCTGCACGTCCTCGGGGCTCAACAGGTTAAGCCAAGTAAAGCAGCTCTGATGCGAAAGTGATAATAAGCCTACGCAGGTCAGAGCAATATCGATAATCAATGTGAGTCAGCTAAAAACAGCAACAATTCATAAAAACGGATGTGAATTTAAATTCATAATATACACATTTCCGAGAAATTCAATCCATGTGCATTGCGCAATGTATGCAATGTATCAATATTCTTAAGCATGCATGCGTCAGTGCATCAATTAGATTCAGTTGTTCATTGTTCACGATTTTTCTGAGTGCCTGTGGTATTCTCAAAAAGTATTAATTTGTCAGCTCAACATTTTGACAAGGAATAGCAATCAAGTGAATGCAAGGACATGTGATAACGAAGTATCGGAGTCTATTATTTGCTGGGAATTATTTTGGAAATAATTCTGATTATAAGGGATAGTCCACATGTATTTGCAACAAACGCATTGTCTTTAATTTTTTTACCTGCCTGAACAGGTTCTATGCCTTTTTTCTCTTATATTATTTGCTGATTTATGCAAAATTCATAAAGTTGATTTTAATTTGAGGAGTGATTGATCATGTGACCAAAAGCCTTAGAAATTGAAAAATCAAGTGAGTTCAATTGTCCATCTTCAAAATTAAGAGTTTAACACTTTGAATTTTGATGGAACTTTTAGAAAATTTAGCTCTTCAATGATCTGTTATCATTTCTTCTTGTTGTTTCATCTCCTTGTTCTTTATTCTTTGACTCCAATTCCACTGTCTTCTTGCTACAACTTTACGTCTATGCCATCACACAGACTAGCATCTTCTCCGCCTCTCACAAGTCTGGCCAACTGCACGAATTTCTGCAAAGAACGAGGCCGCTAATGTGACTTTCATAAGTAGATGTAAACCACATGGCTGCCACGAATCTGTGATTCTACCGAGTTCTACCCCCTTTAGTGGAGGCAGAATCAAATCAAAAGCACCTGAAAGACCAATAGGCAGCAGTTTGAAGCATTCGGTAAAATGACATTTGTCCGTGTCATTGAGCCATAATTCCTGACATCTAATGTCTTCAATTCATATTTCATCATTTTTTCATATAGGCCTGCCACGTCTATGACACTAAACACATTTGGATTCACAAATTGTCTTAGCATCCTCAAACATAGACTTTTGATTGAATTTTAACTTCAGCGATTTAAACCACATTGTCAATAGGGCTTATATAGCGCTAATAACAGAATTTTTCCAACATTAACAGAACAAACATAATATCTTCCAATAAGAAATATATATATATTTATATACATAGTATTGGACAGAATGGATGCATCACCTAATGACATTTCTCAATTTTACTTAACTTTTCAGAATTCGGAAATGAAAACTTCTAAATACTTTTTTATGATTTATGAATGCGATAATATTCATAATTCATGACATTAATGACATGAAATTAAATCATTTTAAATGACATTGATGACATTGACATTGAATAGACTTGATGACATTAAATCATATTTGCAAATATATCAAATATGTGATTGATTTTGAATAGGAGCAATGTAAATACCTTGCACATGTATAATGTAATTAATTAACCAATAATAGGAATGATGGCTCATATCTTGCAGCATAGACCAGATACGAAGCGGCATATAGACGTGCAAAGGCTGAGACAGTTATGATGTGCCGTCTTCCGTTCATAGTCCGTTGATGATGCGAGTCAAAGTCGGCAAGAGACGATGAAATGCATTTGGCCACCTTGTTCTTTAAGTTTATTCAACAATCTTTGGGCTAGGTCTCGATTGGGTTGATGTCTGGCCTTATACCAGGTCAAGAACTCAACAATTTCATATTTTTGACAGAAGTAGGATGGCACTGTCTTCGTACGCCGACATGAACCAGTTTCGTGTCAAAAAAGGCGTATAACCCCCTTTTTCCATAGTAGTGATCAGCTTCTCGCTTAAAATATCAAGTAGGTCTATCCAATAAACTATTCTTTCATCATCATCTAGTCCGCGCCGAGAACTTCATCCCTATCATCACTTTTGTGGCGTTCCTCACTCGTCTTACACAGCATTTTGGGTTGTTCCTGTTAATCAGAGGTCCCCTCCAGTGTCGGACAAAAACCGAAAATTGAATTGCAAGAGAGTCATCGGAAAATATCACTTTGTGCCAGTATTCCTTATGAATGTCTTGTAGTTTTTGCACCAATGCTGTGTTTCACGTTCTTGGAACAGTGGTTACTTCTGTAAGTTGGTAGGATTTCAAACTGACATAGGAAAGTCTTCTGCTAGTTGCTCCTTTATGAGTTATTTGCAATTCACCTAGAAATAGACTTAATGGTATTCCATTTGCAGATTTCATATTAAGTGTTTGGCTGAGAGACTTTTCAGACTCCAGAGGAAAGCTGGTGCATTTCTTGAGGTCTGTAAGCTGAGATAATGCAAGTATGTATTAAGTATTAAGTTCTGCAAGCTGAGACATAATGTTCATAATGTTCGAGGCTAACGCAGGGAGTGCTCCTCATTACCAGTGTGCGCATTACATTGGATCAGGTGTTATATTCGACCTTTAAAGAAGTCCTACCATTAACAAAATAAATAGATCTTGCACCTGTTAAAAAAGCAGGTCAAATTTTCGTGTTTCCTGCCTTTTGAAAAAATGATAAGCATCTCTAGATTCTTATTATGAAATTCTCGTCATATGCAATCGAAAATATGTTCTTCAAAACTTCTACACCAATTTTATAGCAACTTGCCAGACATGGAACATTCATAGGATGATGCATCCATTCTGTCCAATACTGTATCAAGACCAGAGTTTTCCAACAAAAATTGTATTCCCCATTTAGTTTCTGTAGTTGCAACTGATTCTCAAGGGGATTGGAAATGAAATGATAGAGGATACATGAACTAAATAACTAAATGCATAAAAGTATACACAGATACTTTGAATTCGAAATTATGCTAAGGATGCATTGTGGAGAGGCTCATATCTTTGAATGAAAGCACATTCCATTCTTTCTCTGTCCGCTTTCTTGGATTTTAGAGACATCTTGTAGAATGGAGTTACAAGGAATTTGATTTCTTTCTCCCTAGCACAATTGATGATATGTTTGCTTACTGGAAGAATTGAGTATTTCGGGTCAAAAACATGTTGCCGTTGAACTGTAATGCGATTACGAAGGGTGTCTCCGGTCTGGCCAATATAGTACTCATTACACCCTTTACAGACCAATTTGTAGATCAAATTTCTTGATGCGCACGACATATTATTTCGAAATTTATTATTGCATCTTTTACAGTACTTTTTCTTGTTGATAGAACATCACAGCATTTACACAAAGGTTCATTGCAGTTGTTGACTCCGGTGACTGTGCATCGGTTATTTGCATCGGGAAGAGCATTCAGAATACTTAGGATACTAGAAACTACATGCACAGTTGGAAGAATGTCACTGATGAAGAAGCAAATCGGAGGGAGAATATGAACTCTCTAGAGCGTAATCAGTCCGGGAGATTTTCTCTTTTTTTAGAGTAGATTGTGTCTCTACAGTAAATCTATCTTCATGTGATTTAGATGCCAACGCTAGGAAACTTTTATCTAAGGGTACAAAATTACGCCCACTCCTATGAGTAATGTCATCGAATTGCATAAAGATACCCGTGACTTCTGTGAAAAATTGAGATTGCAGGATTATTTTGGTAACAACAAACAGACGGAAGAGTTAAATCTGAAATGGGACTCTTCTGATTTCACTCCTACAAAAGGTACCAACAGTTTTCTTGATAACATCATAAATTTCATTGAGAAACAAAATAGTCTTATTTTTGAGCTCCATAGATTAAACCATAATACTAACAACGTCTGCGCGTAAAAATAACATCTCAAAGGAAGAGTACCTAGCAATGAGATATTTACTACAAAATGCTTGCATTTTACTAAAGCTGATAAGGGCAGACTTTTTGTAATAACAGATTATTCCTTTTATCATAAAAGAATGATTGAAGAGAACTGACATGAAACGGACGATACCGGTAGGGATCAACCCTGTGTTTTTGATTGTTTTTCATTTGGGATATTTCTTTTATATATTTCTTATTATAATAATCATTTCTTATAATAATTAATATTTCTCACATAATCAGAGAAAATGCAAACAAACGTCATTTTCTCGAAAACCGCGCATCTGCCTAGATTCGCAGTACCCATTTACGGTGTACATCACTCTGTGAGAGTTCCATTTTCGGCCTCTTTCCCTGCAGAAATTCGTGCTGGAGGCCGGACGACTTCTCCAACGTATCAATTCGTTCCGCAGCAGTTCGTTCTTGCAGTGATGCAGTAGTATCATCTAAGCATTTTCATTTCTGCCCATCTCATCAAATTACTTTCTCTTTTCTTTTGTAAAAATACTCATCAGTGTACAAGATCATCGGTCTTTCTAACGTCTCATATCACCTTGCCTGTGAGCGCATTCGATACTTTCCTGTCACAATAATTGAGGCAAGCTGCGTCTCACTATTTGCTCTATCCGCATTTCTGTGGCACCGTTCATCATATTTCAGTCATCTGTTGAATCGTCGCAAAGAAATCTCTTTAACATGATGATTTTGATGTTTTTCTAGACTTGTACAATGCTTGCTACGTCATTGAGTTATTCGTTTATTTGTCTTTGAAATAACGACGTAATTCTATAACCTGCAGTAGTTACAATGATATCTCAGATCCCCAAGTACTATTAGTGTATTCAATTCACAGTAAATTTGTATCTATGTACTGATCTGTTTGGATTTTCATGTCAGAATGGAAAGAAGTGGAGTTTATTATCTTATTCGTAGATCTAAACAGAATTATAAAGCATAGATACATGGTATTGAGTTGATTTCTAAACTTAGCTGATTCCATCTTTCCATGAATTAAGTAGAAATGGAAGAATTGTATGACAGAGCTAATCTGAAACTGGACGACCTGTTAATGCTTTTGTGACTGAGATAAGATCATGTCAAAATACGAAGCATTTGTTGGTGAAGAGGATAAGAATGAAAAAGAATATTGCCATTCATTGAGGAAGAAACTATTAGAGTATTCGTGTAAGCGATATTTTGATTCCGATACGTGTTTCTATGTCTGTTATTCTGTCTGCACGATTGGTCGTGATTTTCACCCTCATGAAGGCTATCTTTCTGCAAAAAAATGGCATAGTTTAGAGGCACGCAAGTGCACTCATTTATGACTTACGAGGTCATTGTACTTTATCTTTCATCTCAGGTGTAATTCAATAACTTAATTAATTGCATCTAAATACACTAGTCTTAGGATAAAGTGACCTCTTCAGTTTTTCAGACTTCGCTGTTTGTTTAAGTATTACTTTAAGTATTACTTTTCTGAATAAGTCTTCACGCATTCATATTTTAAAATTGCGTCTAATTATCCGCATACATTTTGAAACAAATTGAAGTTTATGCTTTCCGATGATTCAGATAACATCCACTGATGTTTAACCTCATTTATTTAATCCTTTCAATTAATTCAATTATATTTTATTTACATTTTTATGTTCAGCTTTTTATTTCAGTCATTTGATTTTTGCCGTGCTTAGCTTTTTATATGATATTTATCATTTTACAGTCAATCCAATAGGTCCTTGAACACTCTCAATATTCCGGTGCAGGGGATAATGAAGACTTACAATTGTTTAAACGCAATTTTGCAAAATATTCCTCCCGCTATTATTCAGAGCTGCGGCATGTAATTTTCTTAGAAAATGATAGTTATCAATTTATATAATATTTTATGGTTAATGTGACTTCTTTGTTCGAGATGACTGACAAGCATTTAGATATCGCCAGCTTCTTGTACTATGCGAAAGTCATTTCTCTTACTTGGATGTACATAATGTCAAATGAGATTTGGCCACACCTGTGTGATCATAATGTGCACATTTATTCAAAACAGCATCTTCCGGTCATCTTCATTATTCCTGAGATTCAAAGAAGTGAGTAGACTGCACTTTGCGCTTTCCCATTGGAATACACATGCCGCATAGATGTACATGTACATGCATTATGAAATGATGCATAACTATAGCCAGTTTCACACCCTCTTACATTTGCAACTTTTACACCAGTTAGAAAGGCAGCACAGTTGTTTTTCAAGCAAAAATAGCCCTCACATTATGGTACATTACATGAAGGAGTACGCCTACATTTATTTGAATTTCGAGGTATTGACCTTACAAGTATGATAACCTCAATGCATGCTAATTTTGGTAAAAACTCATTTTCTATGAGATTAAAGTCTACTGCTTTTCAAACCATCCATTTGAAAAGGGCATTGGATTTTTCCCAAATAGTCTAGACTAGGGTCAACATGACACAAGACAATTAAATCCTTGATGCTATTAAGAAATGTCAAGTCCTGTGATAGCCTAAATTACTATGCTAGTCCTTTATCAAGTCTCACATACCGGAGTTACATTCATCTCATCAAAAATGTCATGCGGTTACTTTGGAACGTACACGTAGTAATACTCATCTACACGCTCATGATCTTCAATGACCATGAAAGCATCAGAATTTTAAATAGGCCGGCCTCCGACAGCCAGTTTTAGATACGCCGGCCTCGGACCGGCCGGTTTTGAATGCGCCGGTCGGCTTCTCTGAGCGGCGGCCCGGCCACCGGCCGGCCGGTTTTGAAGACGCCGGCCGCCGACCCGGCCCCGGCCGGTTCCAACCCCGCTTGAAAGAACAGCATGAATACAAAATGAATTGACAGCAGATATTAAGACGTTTTCAGGTTTTTTTCTATCCAGTGGTGAAATTTCATGTGTGTAGAAGGACATCGAATAAGTTGATAGAAAGGTTCCTCACGCAAAATGTTTTTTCCGAAAAAATTAAGTGCAATTGATTGAGTAAGTGATTCTTGAGATTTAAAAAAGAATCTTGAAGGCTGCACCAGCTTTGGAGAGTTGAATATACTTTGTAATTTTTTATTTTTAAACTGCAAATAACTTTTTTATACAATTTTTAAAGAATGGTGTATTTCAAATGCAGTCTTCCTTAATGCATTGAAAAAAGACTTCCTTCTTTTAAGTGCGAGATACTTCGGTCTGCATCTTGTATTTCTATATATTAAGGAAGCCTCTACTTGAAATAATGCTATATTGAGTTGTATGATAGGACAATTGTGCATATATTTCACTCTTTTACAACATGCAACATCGAGTAGGAGTTTGAGGGTGTCTTCAGATTATATGGGTGAAAATACGCTAGTTCCCTATGGAGACGCAAGTGCATTGGTATACAGAAGTTTCATGAGGCTACATTGATTAAGATGAAATCGTTCTTAAGACATAGATGTTTCTAATCCTTTGAAAGGATTAATTGCCAATACCCATTAGATATTCTATTCTCGTTTTATGTTGCCGATTAGGTTGATTCTAGATGTGTACTGGAGTATGTAGGCCCTCTATTTATGCGTAAATAAAAAGACGACAAAAATAAGTCTGCATACGAATTCAAAATAATAGTCATATTTACTTGTTTAATGACTTCCTATCTCAGCGAATTACATCGGCAGCAAATTCTCAATCCATCAGAAAGATATTTTGAATGATAGGATATAGAGCAAACATGATAATTTCTATAAAGTCCCATTACTGCTTCTGGCTGGAATATGCTATGACTTGGACGGAAATGTTAACACAAGCATTAGCTGTAGATAGATGAATCTGAGAGATAATAAATTAAATCAATGTGTTTCTAACATCGTGGAATTCCTCAAATTTCTGAGATGTCCGGGTTAACTTAAACTGAAATTCACATTTTTGCAATATTGGATCACGTAGCTCCATTTTTAAAGGTCTTCTTGGAGTTCCTGTATTCCTTGCATTCTCGCATTGTTTTAGAACGCTTTTTACACCTTCGTAGGTAATGCACTGGTTGGGGCATAAACAAACGAAGGCATAAAAATTTTCTTGTCTTACAGCAAAATTGCACGTATGTGTATCTTCATACAGCTTAACAAGGAAAGACTCAGAGTTGTTATATAAGACATGCGGACAGGCACTACAGACTCATCACTGTCGATTAGTGCCCGCATACTCCGAATGAAATAACTGCAAAAGAAAGCAATGGCTCTAACACGAGGAACAGCATCATTCTTATACCGCTTGTCTCACTCGTGAATGTAGTATTATATCCCTTCCTGATTCTGAAAGACCTAAAAAGCTTCTACATAGTTTCCAAGGCAGTTTCAAAACAAATTCCAAAACGAATACTCAGGCACTGCACTAAGATTGACTAAGAGAAAATGAATCATCTGAAACTTGCACGAATGTATGCTGCAGTGCTTTCTGTCGTTAACGAACGCGGCCCAAGGCCACGATTTTGGATGTTTGGATCGAGCATTGATAGGGATGAACAAACTACAAATTTGTTAAATGTTTCCTCCAATTGATCGTTTCTCAAATTCATTTGACTTAGGATACACGAAATTGATGTCAAAATTGTCTTGTCATTGATTCCTAAAAATGTAATTAAGTGAATCGAATATAAATTATGTTTATATATACTTAAACATGTGTCATGTACAAATGTGCACTAAAGTTCATGTTCAAGTTGAATATCAATACTCCAAGTACATCATTGTCGGCAGTACCGGCGCTGTGGCCTTTTTGGTAGAGTGTTCGCTCTGCGTCCGGGAGACCTTGGTTCAAATCTTGGTCGGGTCAAACCTAAGACTTTTAGAATAGGTACACTCTGCATTCTTGCCAAACATTATCTTCATTTTTCAAGCATAAAGTGAAAGCACTCCTTCTTTTTTATAATCGTCTATTGGTCTGTTGGTAAAGGTTAAAATAAAATAACGTGATAGTACCCTGACGTTTCGTCCTGCAAGGACTTGTTCACAGGTTTGACAAAGCCATGTACGGGGTTTGAAATTGGCTTATAAATACGAATGACCACTCGTCAGCTCCTGTTTGCGATTAATGCAAGGTTGAGGAATGCTAATAAGCTTAGCTTCAGCAATACGGGTAGAAACTGGATCATAAAGACATTGCATAATAATGATGTCAAAATCATCAATAGTTAAAATCGACCAATAATGGTCTTTCTTCGCATGTTCTGAGAGGGCACTCTTGCTGATTAGGAGACTGATATCAGTCTGCCTAATGATGTTGCCCTGCTTTTGACCAAGGGCCCTAAGCATCGTGTCCCACAGCGATTTGATCGCAAACTCCTCAACAGTAATTTTTTAGCTATTGATACTTTGCCGTATTATCTAAGATGGCACTCAACATTTGCAAATACTGATAATGCAGAACGTCTACATATACCGTATCAAAAGAATACTGTATTCTTTCCAAATAAAATGAAAGATGAAGCTGAGAACAATTTGAAATTATTTCAATTCGAGGCTAAAAAAATTCTTGAAAAGGAATACTCGTATATGAAACGTAACACTAAGTATAAGTATTGTGACAATGTGGTAAAAAAAACGGAAGCGTTTATGAAAACAAACAATTTATTAGCAGTCTCATCTGATAAAACTAACCGTATAGTTGTCACTGATAAGTTATCCTTTATTCAACGGGTTGAAAATGTCCTTAGAAAATGCCCTATGGGTTCTCACTATGCTCCAGCCTTTGCCATTATTTATATGAATCACATTGAAAACATGGCGTTGAATAAATTAAGCTCTAGCCACAATATACAACCATGTCTATATAAGAGGTATATAGACGACATTATTATGGGACCATTCCCAAATGAACCTAGCATTTTGAATAGTATCCTCGACATTTTCAACTCGGTATCAGCAAATATAAAATTTTCCATAGACGTACCTATGAACAACGTTCTTAATTTTTTGGATATCAGCATCAGCATAGCCAATAACCAGATAAAGTATGAATTATATAGAAAAGACTGCCATTCTGGTAATACTCTTCACTATGATAGTTGGGTCCCCTCACATGTGAAGACCAATTTTATTAAAAATAGTTACACGTATGTTGAAAAGCGTTGTTCTACGCATGAGTCAGTACGTAAGAATAAAAATCAAATGACTAAAAGATTGAAGAGGAATGGCTTCAATCAAAGTTACTCGAAGCATACCAGTAGTGATAATACTACGAAAATAGGCAACAAAAATAAGAATAAAAATAGTGTCAATTTGAAATTGGATTACATTAACGATAGTACCAATCGTAAACTAAACAGATTAGCCGATAAATATGATTTGCCTATTAATCTTGTCAGTAAACCTGGCAGACAAATTAGCTCATGCTTCAACTATCGCAATAATTTACACAACTGTAATTGTAATCTCTGGTATAATTGGCAAACCTAACATATGTAACTTAAAATATGTTGTATATAAGTTCATTTGCAAACATTGCGGCAAAAACTACATTGGCTCTACGAATCGCACTTTAAGTGCAAGATATTCGGAACACAAACGTAGTTTGCATAATCAGGACAGCAAGACTGCCCTCTCAGAACATGCGAAGAAAGACCATTATTGGTCGATTTTAACTATTGATGATTTTGACATCATTATTATGCAATGTCTTTATGATCCAGTTTCTACCCGTATTGCTGAAGCTAAGCTTATTAGCATTCATCAACCTTGCATTAATCGCAAACAGGAGCTGACGAGTGGTCATTCGTATTTATAAGCCAATTTCAAACCCCGTACATGGCTTTGTCAAACCTGTGAACAAGTCCTTGCAGGACGAAACGTCAGGGTACTATCACGTTATTTTATTTTAACCTTTACCAACAGACCAATAGACGATTATAAAAAAGAGGGAGTGCTTTCACTTTATGCTTGAAAAATGAAGATAATTTATCACCTCCCGTGCATCGTCATCAACCATCTTGCTAAACATTCAACACGAAAAAGAATGATAGTGGTAAATGACAACTCGGCCACATGGATGAAAGGCTCCGTGCCTAATGTGCTACCGAGTATAAACAACGTTCATTTATTTTATTTTTATCATGTGCACTGTAAGATTTGAATTATTAGTGATGAGTATGGGAGACCGAAACCTTTTTGTGAAAAATTGTGACGCATTTTACGAACACTTTGAGGATATCAATTTAAAGATTACATTGCATAATTTCGTTGTCTACTGCGTTGAATTGCTTCGGATATAGAACTGAGCAATTTTGAGTGAACTGAGTAAAGTGAATTTGTGATGTAAGGATGATTTCATTATTGTGTGAAATACGAGATTGTTATGAATTATTGACTTCTCTTTCAAACTGTCGATTAGTGAATGCAGAGAAAGCAGATGATGTTTCTAATCAACACAAAAGTGCTGTTGTCTTAAGATGTGCATGTAGAAGTGTTAGGAAGTTCTTCGTACAGGGAGATTTTGATGCATATTTAGCACAAATAATTCATTCTATGGAAAAATTACAAAGGAATCGTTTTCTCGAAGATGCAGTCTAATACATGTAGGTTGGTAAATACAGTGTTGGCCACAAGCATTCGGACACCTGGACTTTCAGTGACATTTCAAGAATTTTGCGAGGATTGTCTCATTATCTACCATATTCTTAAACATTCCTTCAATGAACATGTTGCTGATTAGTGGAGTGTTTACTTCCATGAGTATGTGTTCTAAAAACTAGGGCATTTCAAAAGTGTCTTGACAAAACTATGGAGCAAAAATTCATTTTGAGATGTATCTCCTATAGTACCAACACATTTTTCGCTGACGCTTCTCAAGGAAAGCGCTGGATTGAATTTACAAAAGCTGTTGACGTCAAAAGATGACCAATGCTCACTATATTGCGATAATATGTGCGTAATTCGCATGGTAAATCAATGGTTTTATGTAATTTTGAGATTTAATCGTCATCATATGTCACATGGCATTAATTGTCAATCGTACAATTACTGACAAGGGTCCAAACGCGTGCGATTTTTATACGACTTTTGTATGCATCTTAAATTAATCACTTTCAACTGCTTAAACTTAGAGCAATCTTTATTGACATTTGTGTTGTCATACAGAGTGTATCACACTATTTTGATATTAGTTCAGCTGGAAAGAAGAATGTGGGCCCATGTGAAAGCCTCATGAATCGACATAATAAAGTTATATGTGCAATTACGTATAGAGTACAATTATATGAAGCTATCTCAGCAACATTTTGGAATACTTTTTTGATGTGTGAGTGTTGTTATCACAATTAACGAATAGTTATTTGTCCGATCAATAAAATTGCAGTCACCAGCAATTCAAAATGCAGACGCTGGTCATTACATTCGATTTCTGTGTGCACATACTGCTCTCTTTTAGACATTAATTGCAATCAAACTCTGCATGTATTTTTCAAACAATTTTTGATATCTTTTATTTGACCCATGCTGTGCAGGCTAGTCGCCGTCAATTCGAAATTCCTGAAAGACACATATCTCACCTATTGATATAAAACACCATCCATTTATCACTTTCAAAAACAAGTTTCCTAAATTTCAAAGGTCAGCGATTTCTTTACTTTTCTTCATTCAGACTTTATTCGACATGAAACATTTTTACTTTTCAACTGAAAAGAAAGAAAGTTTTTTGGAATGAGATAAGTTACTGCATTATAAATCATTTTCAACATACACAGTGTAGCCCAAAACAAACTTTGAAATGCTGTTTTGGCGGTAACTGCCATGTAGAATTCAGTAATCAAAGGACGGTGATTTTCAACTCTCGAAATTGAACAAATTTCCTTATCGTGTGTTAACTGCATAATAAATGCATAACTTCAACATTGGAATGGCTAGTTGACGCAACCGTGAATTATACTGGTTCTGTCTATACAGCTAGACATACCGCTCTTTGTTGATATACAGAAGCTAGGCAAACGTGGGTACGAATAATGTTAATGTTTAGCACACAGTAAATAAAATTGAAGAAATTCACAGGTTTTGAGAATAATTCAGAACTTGGAACATACAAAAATTCTGACAATATTCTACCTTGGCTTGAGATACAGAAGATTTCTGCTTTGTCTTTGCAAGTAATTTATTTTACAATATTTTGAGTAAAGTGTGTCGTTGGCAGGGATGCGGAGTCGGAGTCAAGGGATAGGACTCCGGACTCCGGCTGATAACTAGACCCGAAATATAATACAGCAAATTATTTATCCTCGTGCATAGCTGTCATTGTCTTGATGTCAGCTTTCTCCGTCAAACAAAAGTACAGAGACACTGCTGCATGCAAAGCTTGCAATAGTTCAGAGAATGAACCGTAATAGTGAAAAAGGATTGTCTTTTTACTAGGTGATTTAGTAAAGAAGACAGGCCTTCCTAGCCTCGATCACACCTGCGTGACAAAGGTCACGTCAGACACAAAAATGAAATACTAGCTTGTTTGAGAACATTACCTCTTACCCCCACGTTAATCGTGTGTGATCTCTCCTCCAAAGCGCATATTAACCCTCCAGGCGGTGGGGGGGGGCATATTTATGCCCCCCTTTGTATTTTTCGATCTAATTCATGAAATATGAAACGTATGATTCTGAAATTTTCAGTAGCTTATTTTTGCGTATTTTTGACAATTTCCTGTAAAATTATTAAAATTGGATCACAGGAACGACCTTTACATGACCTTTATTGAAAAGTACTTTCGAAATTTTATCAAATCAGTGAAATTCTTCAGAAATTTTGTCTATGAATGAATTGCTATTGCTTGGAATCACTCATTACGTATAGAATAACTTATTTGACTGTAAATAACTTTATGCTTATCACGGTTTACCAATTCAAATTTGAAAATAAGCTGCATATACTACTTACAATGATATTGTAAGTACTTTATAGAGTAATATTAGTTTTTACATCTTTTTTATTACTGTTATGTATTGAAAATATATTCACATGTATATGTTATGTATTTTCTACATGTAGGCATGTACATGTACTATTTGAACATAAATATATGGAATACTGTTTTCAAAATTTCAGATTTCCCTTTTCAACTTACATAATCAGTTGACCGAATAGTCTACAGAATCCTTGTCTGCCTTGGCAGTAGAGGCAATAAGTCTGCGTATCACGTTCAATCGCCTTCCCACTGCATCCTTTCATCACTTACAAACACGCCGAAGGCGCTATTGCTTGACTAATTTGACTGCATTGGAATCGGTAACAGATATCTTCATAATCAGCTCTAACCAAATTTGATCAACTTGAGTTGTATTCAACAATGAAAAGCATTTGTTTGAATCAAATATGCTTCTATGACATTAGCAAAAAGCTCTTTTGATAAGAGTGATAAATGTTTCAATATTTTTAGAGTCCTCTCTGTTGATAATCTCAAAAAAAAACTTTATATATATTTTTATTTGATAATAACTAAACAAATAAATTTTCAAAATTTAAAATGCTATTTTTGCATATATTCAAATTTTAAAGCAATGCGAACACCACCATTGTATTCAAAGAACTTGAAACATGTTTGAGTCAATTTTTGCGATAATCTGATGATAAAATTTCGCTAAAAACATAAAAAATACATTTTTCTGAAAAAAAACGCATTTTCAAATTTTGAAATGCTATTTATAGCATGAAGACAGTCAAATTAAGTAATGCAAATGGCACCACTGAATTCATCATGTCCGAAATGTGTAAAGGCCAGCATTTCATAAAATTCGCACACTTAGTTTAGGATATCCTGGGGGGGGGGCATAAATATGCCCCCCCACCGCCTGGAAGGTGGCTGAAGGGCCCACCGCCTGGAGGGTTAAAATGGAAAGTGTACTCATTTTTTTGAGAAGGATGGGATTTTCCTGCCTGGTAGAGACTGGAGGAAAACCGTGTGAAGCACGCATCAAGAAGATGGGAGGAGCCGATTCGCATGCATCCAACTTAAAGCGACATTTGATAAACTTTCATCGAAAATGACAGATAATAGATACAGCACTGATCACTAAAGATAGGTTCAGGCAAGCCTATATTGTAGGTTACCAATTTTTTCAAAAAAACTAGGCTTCCTACCACCCGGAGTCGGAGTCGGAGTCAAAAGTCGGAGTCCTATCAACCCCCGCAGTCGGAGTCGGAGTCGTATCAAAATGATAGGACTCCGCATTCCTGGTCGTAGGTATTTGAAATATTCAGAAAGGTCATTGACCTTTGCGATGTACCTAGTTTGTCATCTGAAAACAGTAGGTCTGAGTGGTAGACTCTGTGTAGCAATATTTTTTTAGTGGATCAGAAATGCAAATATTTTCATGAACTTTTGAGGCACGCTGTCAATTTTTGTGTTATTTATTATGTGTGGTATTCTCCCAGAGACCAGCTTTTGATATCTGCGTGATCAGCATGCATGCAGCATACATTGACTTTTCGACGCATGAATTCATGAAAAGGAAAGTAAAGGAATCCATCAAGATATTGAAAGAAGCATGCACCAGTTACCGTCTTTGCTCACTGTTGATTGGGAAGCTGTAAAGTCTCATGTTGGCATCAAGCGGAGTAGTCCAACATTTTCACAGATTCCAAGCGTTCAAGATGGAATAGAATTCATAGATGATGATCTAACGCTTCTGGTAATCTGAAGACGTAGACGATGTTGATGTCTTTGAAGACACCAGTCAAGTTTGCGAATACCCCATGGTAGCTCCCACACTTGTTGAAGAGCTATTGTTGAATGTGAAGACGAACAAGTCTTCCGCTGATGTCCCCAGTATATAGAGCTCCCAAGTATTTGAAAACTGCGGCTAAAACTCGTGCGCACAAATGTTCATTATTTTCTCTTTGACATTCTATCGATCAGTGTTGTCTTGCCGTTGCCTGAAAAACAGTTAAAGAGTGATGGATTAGGTCTTCAAAATGCAGTGCTGTTCAGTTGTTGTAGCAATCGTCATTTCAAAATTAGAGTTGCATCATCTGTTATATGCTCTCATCCCTGCATTACAGATTGACTTATATTTGGATGTTCCCGAGACATATGGTACATGTGTCTACTGCTTTACATCTTATAGTTATATCATGCGACTACCTTAAAACATGTGACAAACTGAACAGTGAATTGACCATTCAAATCAATTGAGCATGATCTACCACCACATTTATAAAGTGGATTCATGACCAATCGTCTGTTTCGCAGTTTGTAAAAGTGGTCACATCCTACAGAAGTCTTCAATATATTTCTTCAGACGCAATCACAGGATTAAATGCTATAACAGTTTCTTTCCTCTGTTGCAACCTCCACTGTCATTTAGTGACAGTTCCTAGTCATATCATGAAATATGTCGACGAAAATTGCTTACATTTTTACTGTATTTAAGAACTCTGTTAATGATCATGCACTGAATGATCATGATAGAGTGCTGTCTTTTTCTCAACAGCATGACTTGTGCATGAATGATTCAAAAAGTAAATAAAACCCATGCTACCAAGAAATCCATTGCATAATGACGATTCTATGACACCGAATGAGTCGTCAGATAAAGATCTAACCATTCTCGGCGTCAAGTTTAGCAGCAAAGGAAAGTATTCATAAGGTCTCAGCAATTCGAACCTCTGCGAAAAAAATGAATGTATATTGGCCTATTGTTAATTCGGCATATCCATGACAACAACGCCGACTAGCCGAACTCCAAACTCCAAAATTTAGAACCGCGAGGCCCTACCCCTGTACACAATCACCCTTGACTCTCTCTCCATTGGCTGCTCTTTCTGACTCCCATTTATATGACAGACGAGCTTCATTTAGGTGTTTAGGTGTTTACCTGGGAATGAGAGACAACAATCGCTGCTGGTTATACTATACATAAGTGCGCGTGCAAAATGTGTGTAATGCCTTCATCACTTGCTTCTTTGCTCAGAAATATCGAGTTCCTTAGGTCAGCATTAAGTCGATGAGTGACACCTGAGTATGATGATCAAATTCACTCATAATCTAACAGTGCTAAATGTATTGCTAGTTACGTCAATCCAGATTTTAAAAGGGGTTTCACCATGTTCGTCGTGTCTGAAGAAACTCTTATCTATGCTTCTATTGTAAATTCCGAGACGGCACAGGAATACTTTCCTTGAAAAAATCGTATTTCTCGCTCAGCTCGAGATATTTGGGCTGGCATCGTAGACCATTGTCAATCCAGTCTTTTAAAAAATTAATATTCTGATTAATGTCGTCAGTTATCTTCACACATCATTGGCATCAATGTTCCAGAGTTGAAACTGCCCTGCGCCATTGACCTGCTGCCATAAAAAGAGAACAGTTGGCAGGTTCCAATTCTAATATTGATTTTCTTTTCCGGCATTGTTCGCTAATTATAATCCTCATTTTGTATACAACTTCATCAGTTGGCAAAAAATATACTTCAGGCCATTCCTCTCATGGTCGGGCCACAAAGTGAGATAATTTCTAAAATTATTTCAAGACTATCTTGTATTGAACTTCGAATTGATCTGATACATCCATACATGACAAAATTTCACCGTGGAAATTACAACCCATGAAAGACCTGAAAACGAATTACATCGTTAATCAGAGTAAAGAGAAAGGACCGACACCTGCCATTTAACTCGGTACAGCAAATACTTTGCCATGTGAGGACATTCATTTCAAGGATCTATGTTGGAGAGTAGTTAAGGTGAAGTAAGTTGGAAGTAAATGAGAAAGGGGCTAGAGATGATAAGTCAAAGATCAGAAGGGGAAAAGCATTGTCAGTAACCCTGAAGGGTTCAGATGAAGCTTTCTATGACCTTAACAGATCTTGGGATTCATCATGATTAGTTATTTATCGACCTGATCAATCATGAATCCTTAAAATACAGCAAAATTCTTTACCTCATCATTAACCAGGTGAAGACAAATTCGATGACTTGTTTTCACCCATTTCGCAACCGATCAATGCGTCTATGTATTAGTAAATCACAAAAAGAATTTAAGAAGGGTGATAAAACGTATGAAAACTCAACGATCATGTTATGACAACTCAACAAATTGTTAATAAGTACAACTTTCCGATACAAATTATCAATAAACCAGCCAAATATCTATATCAAAGTCTCGATTGCAAAAATAAGAGAAATAAACATATAAATTGTACTATTTGCGAAAATATGCCAGATGACTACATGTGTGAAGACAAATTTATTGTTTACTCTTTGTCTGTAATTTCTGCAGCAAGAAATACATTGGTCAAACTAGCAGACAATTCCAAGCTAGATATCGCGAACATGAATATAGTCTGAGAATGAATAATAACAATAGTGCCCTGTCTGATCATTCTAAGAATGATCACAATAACTCTTTGACAATCAATGATTTTCAGGTAGAGATAATGACACATTGTAATACACCTGTTGAGACTAGAATCGCTGAAGCCCAAATGATTGATATTCACCGACCTGATCTCAACAGAAAGTATGAAATAACCCGTTGGTAGTGAAGTGGTCCACTCTCATGATTCTAATGGTTAATTTTACAACGCTCAGACGATGCGAGTGGTCTCGCGAAAGCTCAGCGTTCACCATGCTTTTGTTTTCTGGGCCATCATCTGTTGGCTACAGGGACTGAACAATATAAAAGATAACCAGCAGCTTATGATTTTTTTCAAGGGAGATTTACCAAACGAGTTGGAACTCATAAAAATGAATTACCTCCCGTTCGCTGCAGTCAATTTACTTAAGGAATGTTGTTATAGGAAAGTGCGTGAAAGTAGAGATAGTGTAAGATAAAAAGCAAAAGTGCTGAAAGAAAAAAGCTTGAAAAATAATATTTGATTGAAAATTGTTCTTATATTTAACTGCAAGATTCGTCACTCTATAAAATTACATGTCTTTACAGGGTACATAGAAGATAATGACTAATTCAGAAAGCATGCAAGTTCTTAATTTTGCCAATTTTTGCAAGCATTTGTGTGAAAAATTCAACTGAGTGCTTCGATTTTTAAGATGTGTACATTACTTTAATGTGCTGGTAAGTTTATGGATCATATTATAATCATCTATTGTACTTAGACATCGAATAGAACATTTGAATTCGAAATTAAATGTTATGCAGATATTACTTACAAAAATGTTTGATAAACGGCAAATACTAGTATACGTTTGGGAGCGACTAAAGCACAGAATAAGGCGTCTTCCATCGTCCATCTTCAATGTCATTCGCCTTCTCACACATTCTTTATAAGGCGTCTTCCATAAGGCGTGATGAGACGCTTTTCATCTGTCGTTTTCCGCCTTTTATCGTCCATTTTCCATTTTCCACGTACCGCAGTCACACTGGGGAAATCCCATTGATACAAAAATATATGCGGAAAGCGATTGTGGACTTTCAATTGTTTGGAGTCTTGCACGGACTTCTGGATTATACTATTGAGTATATTGCTCAATATATAATCTGGGCGTCAAGATATAATCTGGGTGTAAAGATAGCAGTCAACAACTTCATTGAAACTATAGTTCATCGTTATTTTGAGCCCATACCTATGACTGGAATCTGACTGCTCATCGATTCACAGAGCTCATTGGTGCAGGTTTCTTTCAATTCTTTGAAATTCAGGCCTTTGATTCAGGTCTTGAGTCATGTCCTGAATTCAATCAACACGAGTTGGATGTCTCACTTCAGGAAGAAAATTGCACCCTAAAACTAGTCCGACTGATTGTCAATACATAGGCGACATGCAGTCTGTGGTAAAAGTGAGACTCCATGCATTCCAAAATGTTTCAATCGTTGATCAGTCATTCTTTTCCGTCTTTACATTGCTTCTCTTCACAAATCACAGCTTCTCACATCTTCCCTCAAGCATCATTTCATGTTGTTCTCATTTTAAAACAGTCTTGCGGCTGGTGTCGGATAGCAGATGGAAATGAACCTCACCAACCGCATAATTTCTTGCCTTTTGTCCGATGGACGAGGCCTTATGACTTTTTCTGTGTGACAGCGTGATGGAAGATGGAAGATGGAGACTCCTTCATTGTGTGACAGCGGCCTGAATGTGACACTGAATTGACCGTTGACACACAGCGAGGTTCATTTTATAGTTATACTAATCTTGTCAAAGCGCAAATTGGATTTCTATGAAATTCTATTTAATTATCTTTCTTCTTACTCTTGAAATATTTCATCTTAACCCTATTTTACTCGAAGGGAGATTCAGGAGCCACTAAGCATTATTCGATAGTACTCCAAAACTATTATAGCTGTGACTTGTTTTTGTGACTTTTACTTCCTTCCATAGAATATGTATTGTAATTAGAGTAGCAACTCAGTATCTATTAGATACCCCAATGTGTATACAGTTTCGATTTCATTAAATGAACATGAGTCGAGACCAAGTGCCACCTGTCAGATATGCAAATTTTTACACTTTTAAAGAAATGTACACGAATTTGACTAATTATGATAGCAATACAAAAGAACGGAAAGTAATTTACAAATCCTGCATGTCATGATAACCTTGGAGAGGTACATGGTTTACTAAATCAGCAATTCGATGGGCTTCTAATTTGTTATTCTACTATTTAGTACAATAAGATTATCGTTTTAAGCGGGATCATATCACAAACTGCCACTGAAAGAACAAAACATCATAATCAATGAAGCTGATCAAAATTTACTTTAAAAGATGTTGATGGGTCCACATTACTATTCAGATTCAAGAAATGACGCCTTTCGAACCATAAACTCATACCGCTGAAAATTGAACTAAAAACATGACATCTCTGCCAAGAAGCTATCATACAAGATCTCAGGTTTTCCTTGAAGACTTGCAGGGACTTGCATTATAATTCATAATGCAGCTCATTAAATTTCCTAGATCATCAGCTTAATTTCCGCTTAATTAAGATCCTTGCTGCCAAATATTCATTCCTTTTGATATCCAACTTTGTTTCATACTACTTATAAAGGGGCTTCATGTCGGTAGTATTTAAATTTGCGAAAATTTAGCCTTTTAAAAACTGCTCAAATAATTCCAAGGACCGCGGGAACGTAATCTCCGTAAAAACTGAATCTTTTCATGTGAAACTTTTCTCTGTATACAGACACTTTTTTTGAGTCGACACTCTACCTATATTTACTTACTCCATGCTTCCTTCGGAATTCTGAAAACCAATTCAAATTGCATCAAATATGGCTCATGGGGATATGAAAAAACTGACCTTTATTTAGAGCTGGATTGGGTCAATTTCTTGCAAAATTTAGCATCTTGATCAATTCAGATAAACTAGGAGACCGTTGACATAGTGCAGATGAAGTTATGATAAAAATTCATCCACAGATACATCTATGCAATTATAACATGAATAATATCAATTTAGTTAAGACACTACTCACAGCAACTTTGCAAGTAATACTGTCAGTTTTATGCTGCAAATAGATCGCAAGTCCAACAATGAAAAGTTTATCATACCTCACAACATACATGTGTTGTGGCAACAAATATTGCTAATGCATTCTTGGCTAATAACACACATGTGTTTAGCAAGTAATATGTCACATGTGCATTCATAATATGGATTATACTCAATTTCAGCCCTTCCTGGATTCAGTTTGTATTTGAAAGTATCTTCCGATAGTAGAAGGATGGCAAAGACTGGCAAAGATGGCACATACTAGGACGGTTCCCATTTTCGACGAGTGTCGTAATCTGCAGACAGTTTTTGCTTCTCCTCAAAAGTTTGCTATGTGTGCAGAGTAGGTATTAACCAATAACCTTGAAATCACATATGAGATACTGTCGCGACAACGACGATGTGCCAAGTGGGAGGGGCCCAAATTTTGGTTCCACCTTCCGGGTATTCAGAGCCAAAATGCCTGGGTAAAACAGATATAAACTCCTGAGATAAATCTCTCCGACTGCTCTGGGGAAATTCTTTCTGTTATATTTTGAAAACCACTTCTTAGAAGTCATTTATATAATGCGATGAATATCTTTATTGTGGTTGAGAATATTGGAAGGAAGGGATATTTCATTATCACACAAATTTATTGCCAAAGAGCAGCAGATTCAGAAATACGAAAATTTTGAGCAGAAATTTAGATGACAAACAAATAAATATATGGAGATCGAGTTTCGACGATGTTACATCTATCTTAACTTCAAGTCACTTACTCGCAATCTCACTCGGTTTTCGCACCAATGAATTGTTGTCTCAGACTTTAATTTTAAAAATCAGCCCATAAACTTGCTACCTCTAAACTTCTGTGCTGATAATAAAGTACTCTCAGCTATAAAATACACTAATGATAAAACTTCGTGATAAGAATTTTCGTTCTGTCAGAGAGATTCATCGTTGAAAGAGACAAGGAAGGGAGTCTTTTTATCTAACATGGCTATCAGTTCGTTGAAAATGATATCAGATAGAGAATCAGTCAGTTTTGTACATGGTTGAAGGAGCTCATAAGCCGGAATTTGAAAACAATTTCTCTCAATAAGAAACACAAAATAAGATAGAAATGAATTGCAGCAATGATACACTTAAGTGATGTTCATCTTCTTTTCGATATTTTGCAAGCTGTTTAAAGTTACATTTGTTTAATGCGTTTGAAATGAATGTCTTTTGATGCCATAACTGATACGCCATGGATGAAATCCGCAAATTCGTGCAGCTATGTCTTCACGGAAGAGTTAACAAGTATAATGACAACATGCTAACCACAAGCTGGAGTAGAGTTTGTTTAATGTCAGTGACAGTGATTTGACATCATCAACGGAAAAGCAATTAAGTACGATGGAAAGAAAAATAAAGCGGCAAAAATAAACTAACTTCGATTCCTGCCTGGGTAATTAGCGATACTCTATGGCCAGCTTTTTTAGAGCTTTTTTTACAATTTTTGACGGTGATTAGATATATTCTTTTTTAGTGCTTCAAGCTTTAATACAGTGCCGTCAAAATTCTTGGCCCAACCCTGTGCATTTTAGTAGATTAGTGTCGTTGCTCGATAAAAATATTTTGCGAAAATTTATTATTATTTTCTACTTCATTTGTTAATGTAGATCAAGTCAAACCCGTTAATAATATTTTGGCACCTTGTCCGTATGCTTTTACTTTACAGATCGCTTGCTGAAACTAGTTGCTCTATATATTTCTTTTTATCTGAAGTGAAGAAAAGTTTTAACCCGAAGCTTTCACTCAAGCCTCTCCGAATGAAAATACAATTTTACGTGCATAACAATACAGGCAATGCAATTTTATGTGTGTTATTGAAAACAGATCAGATATTCTTTTAATATTTCTGGGAACAGCAAAGTGAAGTCATTAATTCGTTGCGCCACCGTTGGCCCTGCATTTGGCAATGCATCGACTTGGCATTCACTCAACGATTTTTCCGCGAATCTGTGGAGATTTATGGTGCCTAACATTGATGAGTTACTACAGTCACATACTTACGCCTCTCAGCCGTAATTGCAGCATTTGAGTGTTATATACTTAAACACACATCTTTCAAGGGTGGGCCAAGACATTTTGACGGCACTGTAGCTTAATACGTGCATGCGGAATTAGCGGCCGGCTACACAGCTGGCTGGAAGACTTCCTCCGCGGTCGTTCTCAATCCGTGGCCATCTGCGGTCAGGAGTCTACTGCTCTACCCGTGCGCGCCGGCGTCCCCCAAGGCTCAGTCTTGGGTCCAACGCTGTTCCTGGTGTTCTTGAGGGACATCTCGAGGACGGTCTGGCGTGTAGCTTGGACCTCTATGCTGACGACAGCACCCTGCATAGAGTCATCGAGAGTCGGGCGGATCGTGTGACAGCAGCCGAAGCCATCAATACAGACTTAAACACCATCCATCGTTGGGCAGATACGTGGTGCGCCAAGTTCAACGCCTCAAAAACTCGTGCGCTCACCATCAGTCGTGCTCGTGATGCTGCCAGTGCTCATCCACCGCTATTCCTCGCCGAGGAGCAACTGGTGGAGGTAGTACAACTCTCCATCGTAGGACTGACCATCACCAACCGTCTGTCCTGGGGCGCCCACGTGAGAAAGATCGCCATCAAGAGTGGCCAACAGCTAGGAGCCCTCCGTCGTGCTGCGAACTGCCTTCCACGATCTGCGATGCTTGCCGCCTACAAAGGAACCCTTCGCTCCCGCATGGAATACCTCTCACCTGTCTGGTGTGGTGGTCCCCTGACTGACTTGAGGCTCCTGTATCGAATACAGAGCCGATTTCTTCGACTAATGGACCTTCATGACCTGGACACTAAGGACTTGAGACAGATGCGGCTTCAGGCACTGCATGAACGCTGGTCTGTCTCATCTTTAATCTTCCTTCTTCGAGCCGTGAATGGTGAGGCACCCCGTCCGATCCGCGACCTGCTCCCACGACCGGCTGAGTGGCGACGATCGACTCGTGCAGCTGATGCCGCGCACGAACTGGCTCTGAGTGTGCCGTCGTCTCGCACGGCTTATCACTCGTCCAGCTTCATTCCCCGGACTGTCAGACTCTGGAACGCTCTCCCCCACGAGCTGTTCGAGAGAGGTGTGACGCGTAAAACGTTGAAGATTGTGAAGATGTAATCCTTTTGAATGTACATGTAGTTCACTCCTATTTTTTGCGGTGGATCTCGGTGTTCCTCACCAGATGTCACTGCCATAGGAGCATCCCTCCTTGTAAAATAAATAAATAAATAAATAATAAAAAATACGAGCCAAAATACGATGCATAGGTGAATGTGGCGAAGGTAAAGGTTCGCCGGTGGGCGAAAATCCTTGTGAAAACCCCATCGTCAGTAGTATACTGTGTTCTATAGTTCAATTTGGTAATGCTAAGAATTGTCCTAAAAGAGTAGAAAATAATTTTGAGAAGAAAATAATTCGTCCTTGGCAGCCGGAGTAGGGTCTAATTATTTCGCCACCGTTGCCAGTGTTAGCAATCGCATAATTGTGAGCACACATTGGTTTTATCACATTCATGTGTCACTGGATTTTATGCATTTCACAATGACATCCATAACAAATCTTCTGAATTATATTGTTGAATGATGCAACAGATATTTCGCATTCATGCAATTTGTACACGAAAGACAATTGGCCATACTTTTTGCATGTGTGTACAACCATGGCAGCATTATACCTTATTTATTCACGTCAAAATTGATTTGCATAATAAGTTCATTTATCATGGCAGTCAAACAAAACTGATTGCGACGAGTTAGCTCCACCTTGCCGTGAATATAATCTTCTATCAAGCAATTGATTTTCCTACAATTAATTTCTTATTTTACCAATGCTCTGCGCAATGCGTAGAAATGGACTTTCATCATAATCATGCTGCAAATTTTTTATCCTTCTCCAAAATGCAGCCTTGCCTATATTCAAAGGCCAACAAAAATCTCAACAGTGATAGCAGTCTGATCTCCTTAACCCTTGGCTCAGTGTATTTCCTATCCGCTCAGGGGTTATCCAAAATTGATTCCAAATCAAATTGTGGATTATTAAATTTTAGACATGCAATCAATTGATTTCTAATTGCAGCAGGAAGCAATGCATTAATTGCAATAATTAGATGGAAGCAATCAATTAATTGCCATCATTCATCATCACCATTTGAATAGATTAATTCTGAATATTGAGCATTTTACGCTGATGCATCACTCAATGAATTAAGCTACAAAGAGCTACATACTGTACTTTACAATTCGCATAGTAGCTTACTGTCAATTTGAAAAGTGACTTGAGTAGACCCATTACATAAAATAGAAGATATAAATGCAATGCAAATGTATACATGTAGACTTTGATAAATTTTATTGCATGCCTAAGCTCATGCGTCATAATCATTGCAGCAATGAACTATTTAAACAAATAAATGAATAATCACACGTGCCTAGATCAGAGAACATGTTGTATGGTTATACGACATCATACAAGTATTGTAGTCCATAGTAGAGGGCTACAAAATAGGTAATACATCAGATAGTTCCTGATTAGGATCCTGAAAGCCATCAGCTTACGAAAAGGATGTGCTTGTTGCTTAGTAAGGTTAGCATCTAAATAAATCACTGAATGTGCACTGCTTGTCATAGGTGGTCACGGCATTGCAAGTAGGTATATATAGTAGTCAATATAATGCCTTCCCCATTGAAAGTCCAATCAATGACCGACAGCAATCAATTCATTGCAATGGAATCAATTTTAGATAACCCCTGCAACCGGCCACAATGACTTTCCACCTGCACCTGTCTCCTAGATTAAAAACCAGTGGTCTAAAAATATATGCAACATCGTGAAGCGCACCCGAAAACATTCAACTAGTTTCGAGATGATTCAATTAACTCATACAAAACTTTCAATAGTTTGATTTCAGATCAAGTATGACAGTTCAAATCAGACGGCACAATTCGCATGTTAGATAAATTGGACGCTCATCCGAAAACTCAAGGGGCAAAACCATTGCTCGCTCATCTCGCTCAAGCGCTCAGCGAAAATTTCTAAAACATCACTCGCTTGGTCGTTCAACTCAATTGAAGTCAGTTATCCTCGCACAATGTCTACCAAGATTTTTCATTAAGTGTTCTGCCAGTTATTATATCTTTCATAAAAATGTACTTTTCACATCAAAATGACAAATTTATTGATGATTTCAACAGACCTTCTATATTCTGAAATTTCCAAATATTAGCAACATATTTCACAAAAGAATCTTTTTTACTGGGATTATTTACATGAATGATTTCAGCAGCACAGAATCTGACAATGAGAAATAAAACACGTCCAGGGAATTTATCGTGCAAACATCTGTTTCTTCGAAATGATACTGGAATCAGAAATTTAATTCAAAATCTGTAGCAAGGATGAATAATCCCGATAGACAAGAGCGTGTTTCACACTATTGCGAATGTTTGATCATTGATGCATACACATAGTACTTTCATGACAGAGAAATATGGCCTTCAGCTCTCTCTCTATTAGTAAAGAAAATCTTCATTTCTTCACGTGCAATTAGTTATGGAAATATATTATCTTTTGACTATGTGTCAGAAGATGTTTCTGATATGGATACATCGCACATCTCTGACAGGAAATTTGCAAAGGAGCAGAATAAATGGATTGGCTCTGAACAATGTTTGTTCTAAAAGGATATTAAAATTGAAAGCCTTTCACTTGGTGTCAAAGAAGGAAAAGTTGACAGAACATTCGTCATTAGGTTGGGCCGAAAAAGGTTGCAACATGCGTCAAGGGTAAATCTCCACCGACAGAAGCTATGATGAAATATTAACTATGAAAAGATCATTATTTTATCCTAAACAAATAATCACATTTTGATCACCTATTGCAGCAATAAATTTTACAGTTTTTTCATGTCCAGTCGAAGAAATTCTGACTATTAGGTGGTCGTAAAAGAGATAGTCTTCGTGAAAAGAAGAAGCAATTGAATCATTTACAGTTTTCTGGATTTCAATAACAAGATCAGAGGACTTAGGTATTTCTAATACCAAATTGGGTATCAGCAGTGCCGAGAGAAGGACTCAGCTTCACTAGGATAGAGAATTGCAGTTATTTCGATGAAGCGACTGGTATATACTAAATTTATAGCGAAAGTTGCATTTCATGCTAAATGTCCGATCAACATAACAGCGCTAATGAACTAACGATTCAAATACTGAGGCTATTAATCAAATGCAAAAGTCTAGCTCCTTTCCCCACTTTCCTTCTTTGCCTAATGATCAATCAAAAGTTCAAATCAAGACGTTGCCTATTTACTCGAATAATCAACAGTTGTTCAATATTGAATTACTCTAAGTTTACCTATCTAGCTCTTATCTAGCTATTAACCGAGCGAATAGTGGCCTCTTACCATTGATTTGAAATAGAAGAATCCCAGAATCCAAATCCCTGCACAAACCATATATAGTGCTGTGCAAAAGTTTAGAAACAATATTCTTTCGAAGCTTTTGCACAATTTTGTATAGACCTACTAGTATTTATACGCAAGTAGCATTTAGTACGCAAAAACCAAATAATACAACATGCGGCAATTACAAACGCATACACGACAGCAAGTTCGCATGATGCATGGTCTTAATCATCTTCATCACTTGATGTCGCGTCACTTTATTGTGACACTCAAACTCAAGTTGCTGCTTACATTGAATTAATTGATGATCAAATGATCAGATTGCTATACAGCGTTAAATTCTCTTAATTTAATCATGACTATTTCGAAATGTTGCTTTGTGCCTTGTGTTCCCCACCAAGAAGACCTATGAAGCTTCAGTTGTTGTTGTCATACAGTGTTAATTAGCAGTGTTCATGTAGTATTAAGGAGACAAGATGAGCTTACTACAAAACAAGATATGAAGGCATTAATCGACGAAGATAGAGCATTTGAGAGGCATCACATTTCTTAAGATTGGTAAGCTGTTCATCTTCTGCCTCTCGAATCATGTTTGTGGGAATGTGAGGAATTCATTGAAGATCGATTCATTTAATAATATTTGTAGTCTTTGTGCTCCTGCATGACAGGAATTGAAAAGATATTTTACAAAAGTCATAATGAAGGTTATATTGACGCAGCAGACTGATTGATGTCGCTTAACAGTTAAAAAGAGATAATTTCAGAAAAATTTATTAAAACTTGAAGAAATGAAGTTCAGAAAAGTGCTCAGTACTCATGGGTTGAATATCTCCTGTAAGCACCAAATGTTTTTCGGATCTAAAAGAAAAAAAGAAAATCTGAGCGCTATTTACATGTAGGCTGTGGCCGTAAAATGAAGACCGGCATTGTTCCAAAAAACAATGAAATACACCGCATAGCACAGTTTGAATGCAAAATAGATTATATCCATGCAAGTTCTGGTAGAATAAAAATTTGAAGAAATTTAAGTATGCTACATTATGTTTTACGCTATAGAAGTGAAATTGTATCTGGTCGTCGAGAGAAACGAATTGGAGCCAAGAGCTTCGGTTTGGAGGGAGTCCAACACGCTGATTTTTTACTGACGGTTTTTCGTATGATCTGTGCACTTTCTTTTTTATTGTTAAATATTGGGCCCATACATATTGTCTCTACAAGACTGCTCTTTAACGAAAGTAAAAGTAGATCTATTATCACTAACAAGAGAAATGCAGAGAATATCATTACAATTCGGAATGTAATCAATGTGCAAAAATTGAAAATCGTTGGAAGAACCTTTTATTCGACCTTATTGATAATACTATCCGGATGGATGCTCGTCGTTTGTGTGCATTGAGAGTAATGAGACGCTCTTTGTCGAGGGCACAGGCGATATGTACATATTATTCATAAATCAGATAATTTACCGAATGTTGTGGACCTTTTCTACTTTAGCATGTCAGAATCTGACTCACCACGAATTGAACGATTCCAAAGCCGTGTTCATAGACTGAAAGTGATCAACACTGTAAAGCAGTATATCTTCCACCTCTGAAGCAACCGCGTAATAGCATCTACACGTACATATATAATTCTCAGTGTCAACGTTCCGATGATACAGTACATGCCTAATTTCGCGACGCATTTTTTTCATCCTTGGTCCAAAGAAATTTGATCGTAATTACTTTTAGCATCTTTATATCCAGAGATGAAAATTATTGCTCGTATCAAAATCCCTTCTCTTAAATGTATTACTTTATCAATTTGGATAGAACAAAAGAGATAGTGCACGTACTTTGAATATGGCAGAATATATTGCTCTTAGTCGAAAGCATCGAAAGTTTTATGGTTATCATAGTTTGCCAGTCAGAGTTACAGACAGCAGTTTTCTTCTAACTCCCTTCAACCATCATTTCAGTCATTCCTTGTTTATCACTAGCACTTATTGCATTTCATCATCTAAGTCGGAATCAAAGCCCAAAATCGTAGTCAGAGAAATCTCCATCGATTATTTCAAATGTGATTTTATTTTCACGCTGATTGATTGATGTTTGCCACTTCGTTTTATGAGCTCCCAAATTATATGTGCATGACTTTCCCAAGCTCAAGGTATTTTGATGACAGGACAAGTACTTTCGACAATCATAATATTCATTTTTCAATAGATCACATGCACAATATAGGTTCACACTTACTAGCTTCAGACATACATTTTTTATGTTTTGCGTTCATTCATATTTGTGCATTTCGAGTTTGTCTGTATAATGAATTTGTCGCTTTATCTATAAAGAATATCTGCAGTAGACATTTTTTTACGTTTCGGCTACTTTCAATATTGCTGCAGCATTTACAGTAGAGGTGATACATATTATGATACATGGATATTCATACGCGAACTCAAACCCGACCTGACCCAAATCGAAACCCGAGTCGGGTTCGGATAGAAGAGCATTGAAGTAGGATCGGTCATAAATCTGAGAGAACCCGAATACGGTTTGCTTCGTGTTTGAACACAGATTTCGGAAATCTCCAGGAAAGTCTAAATATTCATTTCTCACTAAGGTTAGTGCAATCAGAAAAACAAAAAAAGAACAAAGAGAATGCTAAATCAATGCTATGCCATTCAATAAAACGTTATCGACAATTGAGGCGTTCTGGACTATCTAGCAACATATAGGTTAGCGCAAAGAGATTCTTGTAACAAATGTAAAAGCTAATGATACTATGGTGCTATGGTTAAGGATCGCTAACAGCTGTCAAAAGCGATTGGGTAGTCAAAATTCACTTACATTCACTCTTTGGCACTCATTAATTACATGCATTAGAAACTCAAATACCACTGTTAAATACGAGTAAGCATTCTGCTTGCATGTGCTCCTGAGCATCATATCTGATATTTTCAATGCTTTTGCTAACCATGAAATGTTTCAATACACGGCAGAGATCGGCAACCTAAATCAGCCCGCGTGCCACTGGATCAAGCTTAATCTTCTCGCGGGCCGCAGCACCAGAAGTAGTGAATCATGGCAAAACTCTTCATAGTGACTTTTGAAAACAAATTGTAATACGAATGAAACGGACAGTCTGTCGGAATTCAATGGAAAAATGATAAAATGATTGGTAGCTTTAATCCAACAATTATTTTAAACAAGAATGACATTCTATAGAAAAAATGATATACAAAGCAAAATAGTAAGTTGTTGATGGTGGAGGTTCTACCAATTTGCACCTTTGGTGGTATCAAGTGCCCTCAACTTGAAAATGAAAGGTTAGGTGTACTCTGCGTGTGTCAGTAGCCAGATGATGGACGGGAATGAGACGTCGGCCGTGAAGGGCCATCAGATCGTGAAGATGAAAAGATGGAGATGTGTGGCTGATCAATGGACATGAGTGAAGATCTAACGAAGAAGATGAACCTGGAAGGTATTTCGTCTAGCCACATTATGAGAAGAGACGAGGATGACTCGATGAAAAGTGATATTTTCAGCCGAGATGACGTTCAACTACATAATGTGTTTTAATTGCATAATAAAACAACATTCTTATTTACAAATTGTTTAAATCACAAACAAAACATGTTTTGATAAGTAGCAGCTTTCCACAGTTAACAGCACGCGCATAACTATGCTCCATAAATTCTAGCACAGAATTTAACAGTCTCATCCTTTGATCATTATACAAATGAATTGCAAATCTTGAGCGACATGCTCGCAAGTTGTCGTCAACGGTTAGAATATGACCTTTTAATGGACATCGGAGAGCAATATCGATTCTAGTAAGACTTGCTTGAAACTTCGATGACAGGTTCGTTTATTCTTTGGAATTTCTTAGGATGCTAATGGACACCTGAGGACTTTCCGATGCCACTATATTAATTTTCGGTTTTCCATGATATTCTAGTTTCAAAAAATCTTTAATCAAAAGTTAAGTGAACTGAAATGATCAAGTTATTTTTGCGGAGTTATTTTTACATCTATCATTCAGATAACTTAATACTAACTTCAGTTTTATGTTCGATATGTCATCAGTTTCCAATATGAATTTTTATCAATAAAAATAGATATATAGCGATTTGCTTTGAAGACATGAGACTAAAACATCACACCAGCCATCTTAATTTTGCCTAACTTGTATATTTATCAGCAAACCCAGATTCATCATTCGATAATTTGATATGCGATTGAAATTCATGTTGTTGAATTCTGTTACATGTACATAAGTTGTCGGTGCACAGTAAGCTGTATATCGTCAATGTCCGAAATCAACTTTGTATCTATTAAAGGAATGTCTATTAAATCATGCCAGCCTTTGTTTCTAATAAAAACCGTTATTTTCATTTCTACAAGATTATCGAAAAGAATTTCTTCAAGAAAATTCACAGCTTTCAGTATTATAAGAGACTATTGTAGATCGTTTTCTCTCTTCTTTCAGATTATTTTCAGTTTTGATAGAAAAGTGCTATGAGATGGGTTTCTACAGTGCACGGGAAGGATAAATATTGATAATCATGCAACACATGTTAATGCATGCTTTATCGATGTATGGCACAGGTACTCATGAACGGGACTATGCACTGGAATAACCCGAAATAATGAGTTTTCATATTTTTTGCAGTCGACTTTCTTCAATCCACATGAGATGTATGCAGACAGTTATCAAATCAGCACACATTGTGCTAAATCTGAATAGGAGTATATTGATTTTTTGAAGTTGAGTATACTGGAAACTGATTCAAAATTGCGGCATAGCCGAGGAAACTATGTTGAAGCAGCCTTTTGCATTTGACTAATTCTAGCTCAGTCGCAGACCTGTCGATAGGTGCATCCAAACAAAGAAATGCGTTGCTGTGTATTTTATGATGCTGAGATTCCATTTTTAGAGGTTTTATTGTCAATTTCTATGGTTAAATGTGAAGAAGTCGATAGGTCCAATCACAGCTAAAAACAAAGATACCAATGCCAATTCTCTACTTATATTTATATTGATTCTTTACTGTTACAAAATACAGTTTCAACAAACTAAATCCTGAATGCATTAATGAAGGCATTAATCGGTGTACATTGCCATCCCGCCGACAAAATTCTTTTATACCAATTCCCTTGGTTGCATAAATTTCAGTGAAGTACAAATATTATATCAACATAACTGCAGATGTTTGATTAATGAGAAGAACATGACATGGTCTTTTTCACGTCTTCATGGCCTTTATGCCATTAGTAACTTTCATGTTCTCCGATATTTATCCATTAGGTTATTCTATTGAACACAAAAATTAGCCTGTATTCATAAGAGTAAAGTGCCAAAACGAGCCTAAAGATAAAAGAAAAATTGTTCATTGCGAATATGACACAGACAGCGAAACAGGAAGCCGATATCTAGAGGAGCGTAAAAGCGATACCTTTGAAGAAATAAATCACAAGAAGCAACCAACCATTAGAGCATATGATAGAAATATAACGTGACATATTAGCCACAGTAACTGCATGTGATTATGAATTATTGAAGCATGCTTTTCATGACGCATTAAGTGTAACCGCAATTTTTCAGGTGAATTATTGTTTCAACAGCGAGTTATTAATTAGGAAAAGCTGATGCGATTATAGATTGACTATGAGTGAAAATGAACTTGAGAAGTACAGTATTAGTTCAGACTAATGAAAGTTCAACAGAAGCAAAATTATAAATTTGTTGATAAGCCATCAGATCCATATAAATATAACAATAACATGCGTTATATACAAGTAATTACTGTCTGGAGAATTATTCTTGTTTCGCTAAAACTAGCGACACACCAGATAATGACTTTTGCTATCCGGTCGGACACTGGGTAGTTCAATTCCTAGTTCGCAACCTAATTAAATGCATAATAAGGACAGCTATTCCGATCTTTATACTCAGTGTACTCAGAGTATATTTTTGATTTTATTGATCATTTAGTCTGAATGATTGAGTCATCAAAATGAACATAAGAATAGCATCGATCCCATATCAAGCACCCATATCAATTCATACAAGCTACATGTAATCACAACTTGCGCACTGCACTAATAGTATGATGAACTTTACAGTCTTTTTAAGTAATGAGAAATAATTGGATTTCACATTTATGCGAAGATGACCATCCGTTTTGCTTAAGCCGTTTTGCTTGTCTTGCGTGCTCAATTTTTTTAATGCTGTAAAAGATCATTGTAAGCAATGACAAAATGGAAAATGGCTACTCACGCAATTGCAAACTAGTGAAGCTGTAGTGAAATCAAACTTCATTGTATAAGTATTCACTCAAAAGGATTTTTCTTTTTTCCCATGAACAGCAGACATCTGTCCATCATTACGAGCAAGGGAAACCATAATTCTCATAACAATAATTCGGAAGCAATATTGGACTGCTGGCACTTACGTGTCTTTGTATGAGTGTGCGGTCTGAAAATTTTTGACTTTGATAACTCGATAATGACAATCTATTTCGAATTTCATCGACAGAAGAGCTCTAAACGATATTCAATCAGCAAAACTGCATTCTAGTCATGGCGAGCAATGAACAGAGCTGGACTCTTCAGATCAACAGCTGCTAAAAACTGGTTTTATTAATCAATTGATGACGATCATGCGGTGGCAGCCATCAATTTGTGGCAGCTGTCTCTTTTCAGCACGAGAGGTTGCAATAAGATATACCAACTTTCAATTGAATGCAGCGCAATTAATTTTTAGTAAATGTTGCTTGGGATATGGTGACTCGTTAGGAAATATGGGTAACGTCTTCACAGGTCTTCAGTATGATAGGAATATTGTCGACCTACTACTCGTGTGCTCTAGATCTATACGCTGACAATTATTTTGAAACCTCATCAAAGCTTCCTGACTTTTTAAGGTCTAGATCGGTCTCATATTCCTCTTTGACAGTTTCTATCTGACTTTCTAAACATGAGCCCGTGTGTTTCTTGTTTCTGAAATTGGCGGTTCACAATTTGGTTTCACATCCTCATGTTAAAAAAATAAGGCAGAGCTTAATTACTTGCGTCACGGAGACGGCAGTGGGTTGCTCCTCTGCCGTGATCCACTCGTCGTATGAGGTTCATAACAATCCGTTCAGTTCTATAATCTATATGTCAAGTCCCCAATATTTGCTAGAATGTCTATAATCTATCTATATAGATATATAATAAATATGTCTGTATGTCCCCAATTTTTACTCAGAAAATATGACTAATATCTATAAAATCTATGTGACCAATTTTCTACAAAAAGTTGACCAATAAACAAGGCGAAAATTACAGAAAATGCTGAATAAATAATATAATGCTGAATACTGATGAATAATACTGAAACAGTAATGCTCAAAGCAAAAAATCACGATCACAAAGAGGAAATATAAATTGAGAAAAACAGTTGCAAAATAAATTCAAAGAATTTACACAATACTGAATACTATGTTGCTGAATATGTAACACTAGATAAAATTGGATAGTAATACTATACTGCCTGACATAAAAAATGCTCCACTCAAATATATGAACTTTATTCCACTCACACTCATGAATTATAAGATAGCATTTTATATAAAACATTATATTTGAATAAATGGGAGACATTAGTACCGAGTATGTCCTCCCCGCACTGAAATGCAGCTTTGAAGTCTCATCGGCATCGAGTCGCAAAGATGATTAAGCCGTTCCTGATCCAGCAATGACCATTGATCGATGAGTCTCTCTGAAAGAGCTGTCAGTGTTGATGGCGGATGATAATATGCATCTCTCACTTTCCGACCAAGTTCATCCCAACCATGTTCGATCGGAGACAGGTCGGGGGAGCGTGAAGGCCAATGGAGGATGCGAATTCCAGATCTCACTATCGCTGTTGTTACACAATGAGCTTTGTGTGGTCGAGCGTTGTCATCCTGGAATATGAGGTTGAGTTCATTTACCGTTGGGATGACGATTGGAGATATGATATTCGATAAATATCGCTCTCCGTTCAAGTTCCCATTCACAATGACTGCGACAGTTCGACCTCCGTACCAGATACCGGCCCAGATCATCACGCTACCACCACCACAGCGGTCATGCTCAGATATGCAGCAGGGTGAATACCTCTCACCAACCATTCGATACACTCTAATGCGACCATCGTGAAAATTCAAAGTGAAACGGGATTCATCCGTCCACATCACTTGACGCCATTCCTCTGTGCTCCACGACAGATGCTGCTCACACCATTCCACACGCTTTCGCTTGTGTTCGAGACCTGCGGAGAAAAAATTGGCAGTGAAACAATGTCATTGTGTGAAATTCTCGCATTACTTACTTAGAGGAATTCTTACAGCAGGTCGGTATGACCTCAAGCCCGCTTCTGCTAAACGGCGATATGCTGTTCGCATAGTGCATGCAATTCCTGCTGCAACTTTCCAGCTGATGGCCAGTCGAGGAACACTCTTAAAGCGATTGCGCTTTGCTGAGATAACCAACTTCCTATCGGTAGCATTGTTTGTCAATCTCGGTCTCCCTGATCCTTTTCCTTCTTTTAACATTTCCATCAGTGTTCCATCGACTCCACCACCTGCTCACAGTGGAGTGTGACACACCCAACTTCCGTCCAACAAACCTACAACTCTTTCCACATCGTAGCATTCCAACAGCCATTCCTTTTACAAACTCTAATTGCGACATTTTTGCTTCAAAATTTAGTCAGAAAGAATTGCTTGATAGTGATAAAAGGTCGAATTTGAAATGCATCAACTATGCCAAAGATATCGACAATGGACAGCTGCTTTAAATTAGCATGTCAAATTTGATGCATAGACATCCTGGTCAGTGCAGTATGAAATAAAAGTCGTCCACTTCCATTGAGATTTTCTATATCAGGTGGATCGTTTTTAATGTCATAGAGTATAGATACAGAAATTGGCAGCCTGTCCCAGCTGGCATTGACGTCATACTTCGTTTATTGCTACTGCCAAGGCGACTAGTCCAGAGAGCCTCCTTTGTAACCCGTTTGCGCCAGTTCTGTTCACGGTCAATTACACGAAGACCTTCAAAGTCAACTCGATGGTGATGCAGGTGCACATACTTCGCTACCTTTTACTTCAGCGTATATCGATGTTGCGGACTGTACGTTAACCCTCAGAGACCTGAGCTTTTTCAGTGTACCCATTTTACAAATTCTTAGCTTACCTGCTTAAATCAATATCAAATCATTAGGAAAGTTGATTTTAAGTAAAACAGTTATGTTTGCGTGTTTCAAGTCGATATAACTAATCCTTTGGGTGCCTCTCAGCCTTCTCGGTAAACACATGCGAGAATGTGGTGGTTTTGTAATTCAACGACATTTAGCACAGCATCAATTGTACTAAGAGTCGGTTTTACGATATTTGCTGCTACCATAAAATCTCAGATAGTTGATTTTAATGAAATATTCCATGCAGCAGAACCCCTCCATTTGGCCATTTTTTTATTTATCAATGCCAATCGGAAAGGCCAAAACTGAGCCATAATTGCTGCATTTTAAGACCCTTAAAACAGATGTGGAAATCTCAAACTCATCAATTACTACTGTAAAAACCTTGCCAACAGTCTGTTTTTAGTGTTGAACTATGAATATAATGATAGCTTTCATTTTGAACATAGATTTGTTCTGATTTGCTCATGTAGGCCAACCAGTCATGCACGATCATGTGCGAAAACAAAACATTCACATTGTACGATCTTCTACAGGTTTTTCCGTTTGTTAATATAAATCTGTCAGTTATTAACGGCGTTGTGCATTCATTAACGTCATTTTGCAATGTTCAGTGACATTTCACATTGAATAGCTGCAATTGTCTCTTCAACATCGGCAACATCGTTCATGGGTAAAAATCTGTCAAATGAACATCGAAATTTGTAAATAAATAGCGGCATTTTGCACTCGATAACTAAGCTGCCGTCAATATGAATGTCTCGCGACATAGACGTGTAATTTCTACAGGTTTTTGCGTTTGTTAGTATGAATTTGTCGTTGATTAGCGTTAAAGTTGATAAATAAACGGCATTTCTCATTTTTTAAATGAAATTTATCATTGATTAACGACATCGTTCAATAGATCGACATTTCTCAATGAAAAACGGCATGTCTCACGCAATCGAGATATCTACTATTGTTTAGCGACATATTGCACAATACTGTTATTATCCTACATAATTTTCTAGGCATATTCATTTTGAAATTATAGCCTATATCCTCCCAAATAAAAATTATGGCCGAAAAGTTAAATTGATTTTATTGCATGAAAATTAATCAAAGCAAAAGAATGCCCGAGCTTTCAATTCTAATTATACCAAAAAAATCAAGTTATCCAGAATATATTGGTCGCCATTCACTCCTCCTTCTTGTGTTGAAGAAAACAACAAGCCGCTTGTGACCGATACAGCAATGATTAACGTGAAGTTGGGACCCGTCCTTCACCAGCTACCCGAACGCATCGATGCCCTCGTGGTGCTCGACCCCTTGTTCGAGAGATCCACAGATTGTATCCTGCTTCATCTATGTAGATAAGCTCCTGTGTATCTCCTTCAGCAAGCAACCATTCCGCATGTAACCTTCGAGCATCTTTTACGTCAGGCCGATTGCGTTCTGCGACATTCCCCATCTTCTTCATCGTTATCAGATGCGCATCTAGTGCTCGGTGTAACGTGCTGACATAAATATGTGGCTTGAGCGGAAGACTCCGACGTAGCTTAGCATTGATTTGCTCCAGCGTGAAAGCCGGGTTATTCTCAACAATTCCAGTGATACATTCCTGCATTTTGTGATCAATAAGTCGAGGTCGATGTCCTCCGCGCACTCGAGTAATAACATTCCCCGTCAATTGGTATCGTCTGATGATTGACCATGTGGTCCCACGAGCGATTCCAAGAGAACCAGCAACTTCAACATAATCTCGATTTTCATCAAGATCATATTGTTTGTCAGTATTAGAAATTACACGTCTATGTCGCGGGACATTCATATTGACGGCAGCTTAGTTATCGAGTGCAAAATGCCGCTATTTATTTACAAATTTCGATGTTCATTTGACAGATTTCTACTCATGAACGATATTGCCGATGTTGAAGAGACAATTGCAGCTACTCAATGTGAAATGTCACTGAACATTGCAAAATGACGTTAATGAATGCACAATGCCGTTAATAACTGACAGATTTATATTAACGAACGGAAAAACCTGTAATATTGACAAACAACGCATCGTTGATGCGTATCTTGATGAAAATCGAGATTATGTTGAAGTTGCTGGTTCTCTTGGAATCGCTCGTGGGACCACATGGTCAATCATCAGACGATACCAATTGACGGGGAATGTTATTGCTCAAGAGGAATTTGGAAGAGGTGCGCGAGACCAGATGCTTCGACAGAATCACCAGATGCGACTGGCAACACTGGCTCAACTGTCCGAACAAAATCTATCCGAAATCACTGCCGCGGGTTGTCAAGCTTCCTGGAGAAAGCTACGTCAGCTGATTCCTCGATGTATTCGACAAGAAGATATTACTGACAATATACACCATATATTCTGGATAACTTGATTTTTTTGGTATAATTAGAATTGAAAGCTCGGGCATTCTTTTGCTTTGATTAATTTCTATAATTTTTATTTGGGAGGATATAGGCTATAATTTCAAAATGAATATACTTAGAAAATTATGTAGGATAGTCACAGTATTGTGCAATATGTCGCTAAACAACGGTAGATATCTCGATTGCGTGAGACATGCCGTTTTTCATTGAGAAATGTCGATCTATTGAACGATGCCGTTAATCAATGATAAATTTCATTTAAAAAATGAGAAATGCCGTTTATTTATCAACTTTAACGTTAATCAACGACAAATTCATACTAACAAAAGCAAAAACCTGTAGCATAACGCGCACGAGAAGGATGTAAACTTTGAATAAATGAATTCCATTCATTATGCATCATCGTAGACATGCACAAAATTATTTTTCATCTGATACCAAAAATCTTGTTATGGGAATTTCTACACTCTCTGAGTGTGGCATATCTACCATACTTCTACTGAGTCAATTGAAATGAAATAACACATGTAGATTCATTGTCAAAAATGATGATTTTACATGGGCATGAGCGGTTGATATATCCTCAGTATAAAAAGTGAAATAGAAAAATATGGCTCCGGGGTGCATTGGACCCCCTACAGGTCTCTGAGGGTTAATGTTCCTTCTTTCTCTCCTCAATCGGCTTTGTGTCTCACCCACATACTTCCAGTCACAGTCAGCACACTCTAAGGAGTAAACAACACCGAGCTGTAGAGATGGTGCTAGTCTTTTCTTTACCAGAAGTGATCGGAGAGTGTGGACCGGTCTTGATGCCACTTGAACACCCACATTGTGCAAAACATTATAATCTTCTCCGTGATCTTAGGAACGGAAGGGAGAGAGAAACGCCAGAATGTGACGGCTCAGCAGGACTTTCTTGATCAATCAGATTTTATGGACGACAAGAGAACCTGTTGATCTCAGCTTTCGAGTAACGACTGTCTTGTAGGGCCTTGCTTATATGCACCAGTTCACTCTCACGAGCAACGCTCAGTTCCATGCATGCAAGTCTTCTACTGTCTTTGCGTACACACCGAGTATTTCATATGTTTTGAATGCGAAACTGATCGAGAGTTACCGACTTTGCTAGTATTAGCTAATTGAATGCCGACAACAACTAGGAGTCAACTACAGCGACCATACGTGAAATTGAGTGCATAAACTATCAGTATGCAGAATCATTCTAGATCTTAAACACGTCGAAATGTTTCGTCAACGGTAAAAACTCTTTTCAGCAATATTGATCCTACATATTTCATAATAATCTGCCTTGTGAGAGAATATTTTTGTTCGGTCAGTGCATAGGATACTGCACTGCCTAAAGAAACCTATCTGGACTAAAGATGGCCCTCTACAAAGGTACAGTGTCTCTGAATAATTACAAGTTTGGTTGCCCGAGTAGAACGCTATGGATGTATGAAAAAGTATTGAAACAATATGCTTCAAAACGTAGACGTCAAATGATTCTGGGAGTGATTTGTGTCATTTGATTCTATGAGTGGTTTCCGACATTGTTTTGGTACCACGAGTCGCACATGATTCTACTGTGTTTATTCGCGCATTGAAACTAGCGTGCTCTGTTTTATAATTACTTTCATCGGGTTTCCAAGTGCTGATTGCTTTTTTCATGAATCGGTTCCTGTATGTAGGCCTATTCGGCCAAACTAGATTGCACATGTTTTAGGACTATGTTCTGACTGCTTTGCTTCACTTAAATTGCAGCTCAATGAGCACGTTTGTCTGATACCCACGGTTTCATTGATAAACACGTTTTGCGACAGAGAACGAAACAGTTGCAATCGAAACTGTCGCCTCGACGATTCTGATCTGGCTCATCCACATCACTCACGGCATACGTCGTCAAAAACAAATTTCTTAAATCCAATCAAATGTTGCAACAAATTTCATTTGTCAAGAACATGAATAGAGCTACTTATTTTAAATTACAATGGACTGTAGCCTAAAAGCATTCACTACATGAATGTATATGTCAGGAGTGCATCTGTCTATCGATAACAACTGAAGCAGCATTTCTTTTCGAATTCTTCTCAGTCTGCACTGCTGGACGATTAATAGAGATTTGGCGATTACTCGAGAATGAGAGATTATTCTAAAACTTCTTTTGAGTTGCAGAAAAGATATTCAGAATTCATGAATTATCTGCAAATACACTGCATACTATATTACTACCTAAATCCTACCACTATAACAACATAACCTTATGTTTTATATTCTATCAGTCCTTATACATGTACATGCAATGTGCGCATGCAGATCGGAATGGAAATATTCACCTTTACTTAAGAAAAAGTAAAAGGTCCTTCCTTCACATAGATAAAGCGATGAATTCCAATAAAGAATCTAATAGAACTGCTCATAATTCAGTTAATCAGAATCATAGAAGGTCGTAGCAAAATTTGCTGCATCGGCCGTAGCAAATTTTGCTAGTCAGGTCTTTGGCGAGGGCTGAACTAATATTCTCACTCCATATTCCATGCACTTTAATCTACAAGGAAGTAAACACTGATAACAAGTTATCACGCCTCATTCTCACGTATGCTGCCTGGGCGATAGTCAACGTGAATCATTCAGAGTAGAAATGTGCAATTATTAGAAGAAATACGTTGCATGTACTCAGGTTGCATTAAGGTCCACAATCGGAGTTACACCGAATTCTAAATATAACATGAGGATCCCCAACGCTCCCGAGGACGATCGCTGCGCTCAATGAGCATCGACCTACATCGTTCAATCACAAACATATTCTCTATTCACTGCCAAGCAATGGGTATGATAAACATTGTGACTGTTTCATTAGAAATGACAAGTTGTAAATTTATTATTCGATTCCCAATAATTAAGAATTCCGCAGGTTGTTTAGCTATCGGTATAGACTAAAGAAAAATGAAACCTGTATGGAATGAGACACAGAACAAAAGAAATTATTTTAATTCTTCCTGTTTATCCTTCCCATGCTGTCGTGATAGAAATTGATCTTCTCGTCTGCTTAGATTGAATGAGAATATAACGAAATGTGAGATAATAAATTAGATAATAACTACTTTCTCATAGGTATTTCATTCACAAATAAAGAAATCACCTGAATTATGGCAAATCTTTTTTCATTTAAATGTATCAGGCATTGCAAATTTTATAGTATATTAAAGACGGGCGTCACGCATGGACTGTTGTTTTATCATAATTCCGTAGCATCTCAGGATGTCAGACTTTCACAGATTTGCATTATATGATAAGGTGATTATTTTCAGTACCCGAATCGTGATTTCTCACCATAAAGTGCATGCGTGGAAAAATGGAGTTTTGATGAAGTAAAAAGCTGTATGACTTGTGACAGATGCACATTAAAATTGACAAAACTGCACCTACAAAATTGGAGCAAGAACTCGCTCATGACCTTCATTTGGCATGGAATAGAAGGATGTGTAGCTTTTCTGATGAAAGCTAAACGTTGGGTATGCTTAATGCACATGTAAGTACCTTCAAATGATTGCAGATTCACAGCTTACAATAAGATATGTCAAATCTGAGTTCCGTGGAGGACAATTGTAAAAAGTTTAAAGCTAATTTACTAAGTCAGTTAATGAAGCGCATGAAGACAAGCTTCATAATACATATGTATAATGAAAAATTCTAATCTCGAATCGTTGAGTGAAGTTAGAATCGGCATTCTGATCTCGAGATCTCGAAAGCTTAAAAGTGAAAAACTTCTAAGCTTCAAAGTAGAAACGTAAAAGATTGAATTCACTACTTGGGACATCTTGGGACTATGTGAGAGCCACATAAAGTTACTGCTCTTAGCCTGCATAATGTCCTATTTAATACTCGAAGCATTTGTGGTAGGCACAGGATTTTTCTGTCCTTGAACAATTGCTGGATGCGGTTTCATCGCGTGGTTTGATGACTTAAATGATGAAATTTTGGGCAGAATAAAAAGATCGCTCTCCCAAAATAACGAAATAGTGACGTGGAGGTGCTTGATAAAACCATGTCATTAGAATTCGGTGACTGGAATCCCATCGATACGTACCTATGGCTTTGTTATATTCATTTTAGCTACCAGGCTTGTACAGTGAACTCAAAATGAAATCAAATCTTTCGTCGACTGATATCTTGAAACTTAGAAATCTAGTGTATTACATACTTCTCTTTGTTCCTGAACAAAAATCTATAGAAATCAATACAGGTTGTTTGGCGAATGAACGTGCGCATTCTTAGCTCATTTGTTTAAATTCCGTCGTCCTATTTATTACAGCACACAGCCGCAGAGAAACATTAAATGGCATATTGTACGGAGTTGGGAGCTTAAATTTGAAGTTGACAATGTAATGAGTTTTTATGCCATCTATGATACATACATGCTATACAAATGTATTCAAGTAATTCTGCTCGCTGCATGCAGTAATCAAATCGCTGAAATATGTACTATTGCCAATTAAATTCTCGTAATTAAATATCTTAGATACAATTAGGAGATTCCCAAAATACATGCATCATAACAAAGCTAATGTATGCATGTACAACTACGATTTGTATTGATTCACAATGTTTCCCTTCTAAAATGTATCAAGTAACTGACCTACTTTGGAGACATGCCTTTCAATCAGATGTCTCAAATTTTCAAATCAGTTTTAGAATTCCATGCTGTAATATTCCAAAAATTGCTTGTGCATTTATTTGACCTTAAAAATGCCATCAAACTTTTATCATTGGCATAAATGTTACTTTGAGTTTGGGAAGGATAGATGCTTCATGGTGCATCTAACAAATTGCTGACATTGACATCACGTTGAGGTGAGATGAGTTCAAACGACATCAAGCATATAGAAAGATCGATTTCTATCCACTTCGACAGTAGTAATCGAATTTTGATGACTTAGGTCGAAAAATGTCAAGGAGTCAAGGAACTTGATTGTCACTGCGTGTTTCTTTATTATTTTTCTACAACACAATTTTTGATTATAGAAATTTTGGAACATTTGACACTGCATAATAACCTTACTGATTTCTTCATTTTACGTTTATATACTTGAGAAAATGGTAATAATGTAAAAATATTTTGCCATGCTTCTTTACCTTACGATCACGATAGAGATATCTTCAATCAACACCAATAACCTTACTGATTTCTTCATTTTACGTTTATATGCTTGAGAAAATGGTAATAATGTAAAAATATTTTGCCATGCTTCTTTACCTTACGATCACGATAGAGATATCTTCAATCAACACCAATAACCTTACTGATTTCTTCATTTTACGTTTATATGCTTGAGAAAATGGTAATAATGTAAAAATATTTTGCCATGCTTCTTTACCTTACGATCACGATAGAGATATCTTCAATCAACACCTGGTTTGCTTCAAGGGAATTGTTAAGTCAATCGGTCAATAGAAGATGGAGACATAAGCTGACGCTCCTTGACTAATGTTGATATAGATTATCAAGAAAACCCCTGGTGTTAATGAAAACGTGTGTTACAATGCGACTATTGAGTACAAACAAACGTAATAAACAGATCTCAGATGCAAAGTTCTCAAAATATATACTCAAGGACAATGAATAAATGATGGTCACTGCTGCTATTCTGGTTTTGGTTATACAGAATATAAAACCGGTATATTTCCGCATATATCGTACTGATTTGTTCACTAATAGCATCAGAGTCAAAGATTTTGATCTGCAGTGAAGGTAGGTCGAGTTTCATCTAGCACGCCATATCTTCGATCGCAAGATTACTACACTCTTTCTGATTAACACCACTATATCGACTGAGTTTATTATGAATTCAGTATCTTTTCACACTCTAAATATATTTAACCCTTAGTTGCAAAGGTCGGGCGACCCAACAATTTCACAGTACACGCGTCAATATAAATTGTTTGAACTCGGAACTGTGAACTTGAGCCACGCATGCTCACGCAACTGGTGATTGATATTTGCACAACGCCTCCACACGCGCAAATTCTAAGATCATTGAAAATATTTAGTTAATTTTTGATACAAGTATTGATAGTAGTAGTTGAAACAACATAAATTACACGGTCCATCAAAAGAAAATACTCTTATCAAACTTATAACTAATATTTGGTTAATTTTGATTATACTGACATTTTAATGGTCTCAGTTTTTAGTAGAAGAATTTGCTGTTAGAAGAATGGATAAATGCCAGATGCATCCAATCCCTAAATTTCATCCTTTGCATGAACTGACTAAGTTTAAGAAAAGGACAATATCCGTTGGATTGAAATCAGAAGTCGTTGTTCATCAAAACGATAAAAACAGTAGCGCTCGCTTATCAACTTATCACCTACAAGGTGATTTTGCTTTTTCGTCTCATCGATTGGTATAATCCATGATAATAGGCAGATATTTGAATGAAATTAATTGTGCTACCATTTAATGTGCAATCAAAATGGATGGATCTGGAAAGTGCGTTTGAACATAATTGTATTTAAACACTACGGTAATTGTTTGTAAAATTCGATCAAGTGATTAAATAAAAGTATAGGCTAAAGTTTAACGTTCGAAATGTGCTAAGAAGCTCAGATACTGAAATCAGTTGCTTCAATAGTCTCTATCATAAACTGCCTTGATCATACATAAGCTGCCATTGTTCGAGCTGCCTTGATTTGCATAGCTGCTATTTCCGCTTTGATGAGGAGAACGTAGATAGGTAATGGTGATGTGGTGATCACAACCGTGGGTTATCAATTTTTTAATCATCATAATACCTAGAAAATTGCATGATTTTTGGACACAACTCTTTAATAAATGTCGCGTGATTCGTGAGTACTAAGACTTCGATACTCAAGAAGCGATAATTAGCAACAACATTAACTAAAGTATCAAAGCAAGTTTTCCTTTATAAGCATTTAACCCTTGAAAATGTCGTATTTAATGCTGCTTTTTTTACATTTCCTCATTGACTGCATTTTGTCTTACCCTTCCTAGATTCTGCAACAGACAAACTTGTAGCACCCATTCACTATAATCAGTTCAAAATCAGATGATATCTATATTTATCAAAATGTATCCTGTCACTTGTATTTTAATCATAATCACTGTTTCGGAATAGGTTCTAATGATTTAGCTACAATTTTGTCTTCAAATCAGACAAAATTGCAAAAGCGAATTGACATGCCAGTCTACCTACATTAGCAGCATTCCACCATTGAACAGTTTTATTGTGATTTACTGACTTGAATAGAAAACTGACTTTTGTTATCACCTTGCAGTCATTATTGAAAAAACGAGTGACTTATTTATATGACAAGGCAGAATTCATTAACATGCGTAGGATGGCAGGATAGTACACTCAGGTGTAAATACGTTTGATGTCTGTATCATATACACGCATCTGCGATAAGCATGACGAAATACAGGCTTCTCCATGTCTTTCAGCAATGTCAGTTATGAAATTTTTGAAATGCTCGCGATAAAAATGAGACAGGTTGACACAATTGCTCCGGCACCATTGTTGTAGGAAATAGCCGAAAGTGGCCCTGGAATATCGATTACCAAGAAGCCCTGTAGTACCCTTGGAAGCCCTTAAGTGCTACAATGGTGGCATGGAATAATCAAAAGAACAGGAGTACTATAACAATGTCACAGGTTTTGCAATGATAATGAAATGATTGTATTGCTTCTCGTTATGTAATTGTGCAGTGTATCTGCTATCCTTACACTTGTTGTCTACATCCTTCCAATTCTACTCGCTCTAGAAGAACGTCGACTTGTCCTGTAATTCGGACCAACTTTTATTTTGAACTTATTACAGATGGAGAAGTGTGCAACGTTTCTATTCGATTACCACTAATTATTTAACCACATGTCACAACTGACTCAAATTTGAAAATATAGACTTTCCTGTACTTGTTGCCGAGCACCAAGTTTCCGCAATTGACAGTCAACTTCTAACGAACACCAAATGACAACATCTGAATTAATTGGAATACTTAGGTGGACGGGAATTCAATAAACACATGCCAAGTATCACGGACAGAGCATATCTATATATCATTCTATTCAAATTGAGCGCGTGTCGTTAATGCATTTTAATATAAGGAATATTTCGTTGATGACTGTCGATTTCTCCGCCGATGGAAAAATGGGTGGAACAGACGTATTGAATATGAAAACACATAAAGTCGAGTCAGGATGAAAAGGTGCAGGGTGAATTCAGAAACATTTGTCATGAGCAGAAAAAGTGACGGATATACCTGCAGTCACGAGGGGTGAAAAAATGACTGCCTCTTTTCAGCAGGTGACACACCACCGCCTTATAAAAAGATTTCAAACAAGTCATGAAAGTCACATGCAAAACGTAACTTTAGGCCTACTGTAAATATTCTATTGATGAGGGTATGGCAAATTTGACACTGAAGCAGAGACACGGCACAAAGCAGTGTAGGGCTCTCTCGTAGAGACATTCTCAGGATATTCGAACACATTTCAAAGTTAGTAAAATCGAAGACAGAATGTCGACATTCATTCTGTAAGTTAAGTTAGCTTTGTGAATCTCAAAGTTCAAACTCGCACTATTGTTGGAGTTCATGAGTATAAACTAATCTACTCCTCTATGTGACCAAGAAAAGAAATTCTAAGTAGATTTATGAGCAACCTCATGTAGCCTGAGCTTTGTTAGACTCAAAAACACACAATGGCATAGACAGATGTATATGGTTCCAAGTATTGCATGGGCAACAAGATTTGATGTTTGTTAAATTGCTTGCAAAATATTATGTAATTGATTGAAAATTTTTAGCAGCAGCAATAACAAAACTGCATTCAAATTTGATCATGATGATGACTTAGTGGCTGAGTATACTGATCTATAGACAACCACTAAATTCAATATCACGGAAAGTACAATTAAGAAAGTCACCAGAGCTCGACATCCAAATGCACTTTCTCTCTTACTTTTCTATTCGATTTGTTGATCGATTGACGTTAGCAAATGTCAGTTCGTAGCCACTAGGAAAATTCAAAATGTTGACTTTAGTTTTTGATGATTCTTAGGTTTTGATTGTGATTCTCATGTTGCTATTAATGTTAACAGTCATATTGTCGGTGTGCATTTGATATCATTACAGATACTAATATCCGACAGTCATTAAGATTGCTATTTTAAACGATTTCATTCTTTGCTTTCAGATTATGGACACGTTCAGTACCATCATAATTGGAATATTTGCCTTACTCATTGCAAACTCGGTGTCCGCATCATTCGCAAAGATGTAAGCAATTTGACGTTATATTTTCACTGACTGATGATGTGTTTATAATTTTCCTTAACTTTTGCATTTTGAATTTAATTAATCAAGGCAAGGATTACAAGAAATGAATGTTCCAATGAGTTAGTTCGAGTCTGTTGACATGGTTTCAATCTAAACTCTAAGTACCAAGATTCGATTATTTTAATAATTTTTGACAGATAGGTGAAGTGACATCGACCACAAGAAGTTAACTCTATTCATCTCGACATGTTTACTGTTAAATTAAATAACTAGTGAATGGGAATCGAATCAACACGACTGAGGGAAAAAACGGTATTAGTTCAAATGCTGGATTTGGATTGTTGGATTTACTGGTTATCTAGATAATCAGGGTTCGAATAGCTTCCAGCAAAATGGTGTAAATTATTGCACGAAGACCCTTTCGTGACCGAAGTGAAATTCGTTACATTGTCGGAAGTAACCATGACATGTAATATAATATGCTCCAATGATGTCTTCCCAATCGTGGTGACCTTGAACAATTCATGAATGATGTGCTATGTGCGCATTGGCCGCGAAAGCGTTGAACGATTATTTGGTTATTAGTTCGTGATAAAAATGAGGCTAAAAAATCAGCACTCTGTTGAAACACGTTGCGACACTAAAAGCTTCATTGTGTGTAGAGAAAAATTTGACAAACACACTTACTATTCAGGAACGGTAATGATTCATCATTATTCACTTTCGTATATATATATATATATATATATCTCATTTTCAAATGTTTCTTGTATCGACTGTAACCACCCAATAAGAGTCGGCGAAAGGCATTGAGGTTATTACATCTATTATTAGTTGTTACATTACATTATTATTAGTAGTTAATTATGTTGCAAAGTAGTTACTCGCCATACGACAGCTCAACGGAAAACTTTTGTAGCTGTCTACGACATAACTTCACAGCCACTGTCCGATCATCACTACATTTTCTGAATATAGTGAATATGTATGTTTCTTAATACCTCAAAACTAGAATAATATGGGAAAAAAGTTATCGACTGATTAAAACTTTGTAGTTCAACAGATATCGCACCACTATAATACAAATATTTGCGTCGCGAAATATTCACAAGCTGATGGTCGCATGACATGCACCACATCTTACCATTAATACCGCAATTTTTGCCATCACTGGGCGAAGTTTCCTCTGCCTTGGGTCATTGATGTACCGTTGCTGTAGATCATAAAGCAGCTGTTGATGATCAATTTTCTAGTCTGACGACATGCAGGAGCAGAAAGTGACACTGAAATAACTTACAGGAAGCTGCGCATACCACTTTTCCCACAATCTCCCATCTTCGAGTCATTCAACCTCCAGCTTCTATCTTTATACAAGTTATCAGATCTCAATAAAAAATGTTCCGGTGCAAGACATAGAGTGAATAATGTGTGATCAAAATTTTGGTATTAGACTGGCGAGATCCGCGAAAAGCTTTGCTGCATACGAAAAATGGGACTTTTGCTATGCTCTTTCAAGAAGCATGAATTGACAATGCTACATCATTGCTGTAGGTAAATACAAGAATAGCTTTATAATTTCTAGTGAGTCTTAATTGTTGAAAAAAACACTACCTCAGCGCCATGTTTTACGGCTGAATATTGGACAAATCTCTTGAGAAGGTTGAGAATAAATAAGTGCCCTATATTGTACCTCTATATGTATATACTTATATTTGTACACATAAACAGATAAAGTGCACGGTGTCCTTGAAATTGCAAATGGTTAAATGGAAGAATGAAAATATGATAGGAATGAAACGAAGTTCTCTGATCGCCTTGGTACAATGTCTTCAGACAGTGAATTTTGCATTTTCTTCAGTTGGCCATGCATGTACTGGCCACTTTCTATGGCATTCATGTTGTTGTGAATCCACCTGGTTTAACAACTTTGTAAACATAATTGACTGGAGATCTGACAAGGAAACAACTAGGCTACGAAACTCTTCGAGTGAGAGCTTTAAAGTAGATCTACATTGATGGCTTTAAAGTAAAGGAGAAAACAAATGTTGATTCGAAATAATCAAGGTGAGTTGAGAAATATTATAATATCGGATCTACAGACTGTTTGACAAATAATTGTTCACAACGTTTGCTTCAAATATTATTTGTCAACATTTTGTTTGTGACTTGAAACTCACTTTTATTCCAAACACAACCTTCACACAATCTAATTCTGGCCTAAAAATAGAACGATCATCGATCGATAGACAAGGTTTATAATGAGACACATGTATAATACATCTTTGTTATCTGCGCTTCACACAGCATGCAGCACATATTATTTTCATGAATCATGCATAATTCTTGTTACTTATTGTTTATGCTCATACGTCGATATCGGAACTTCTTACCTTACATTACAATTTAAAATAGAAACGAAAAAATGCATTGAAATTGGAAAATAAATAAAACTTACATTTCAATACAAAAGCTATTTCAGGTCAATAGTTAAAACTGATAACTTTGAAGATATTAGGAAAAACATGGTGACATTGTTTAATAAGATTAGTATCTGTGTCATAATCAGCTATGAAGACTAAAATGCAATTGTAGTTTTGTTCGTATGGGGGGATTTAAGTTTACGGAAATAGAATGGTCAAAGCCTATGCGATTATGAAGCGCTATTTTTCAAATGGTAAAGGGCGACCTGACAAATGCACTGAAAAACGCGTTTGTGGACGTATATGCCAGTCTCGCCGATGTTGCACTTGTCAAAGTGCTTGCAAGCAAATAAACCGCATGTTCGAGGTGAGAGACACTATATCTATATGATAAATAAAATGAGCAATCTTCATGGTCTTGAAAACTGGAATGACAGTCTTGAACCTAAGCTGCTAATTTTATCGAGGCAATGTATTCGTCTACAAAGTTCAGTTTCCTATGTTCATTATGTTTTTGCGTGTTTTCATCATTATGTTTTTGCGGTTAATATTTTCAATTTTAAAACAATGTATGTAATAAATGCACTATATAATTACAGGCAGCTTATTCAGACTAAATTTTTTACTGTACATGTATTACATTCATCATCAGCAAATTAAGTACAATGCTAAATGCCTCCTACGAAGTCATAAACAACTTTCTAGTTGAGGCACGACAGGGCATTTCTCGGCTTTTGAGTGCCAAAATTTAGCCGGACGGACCGATATCAAACTTTGGTACTGCTTTGAATCAGCACTACGCTTTGAATCATTCGATAGCTCAGCAGTAGTTAGCAAGTACAAGGATTCTCATACGATGATGAAAATCATCCCAGCAGTCATTTATTAGCAGACCCGAGGTTTTTTGGTTCAAGATCCTTCACATAATCCATCTTTCAGTTTTCACGGTTCCATATAATGTTTCTAAGATGATGTTTATCTGCATCTTGTAATGTGAATAATGCCGCATAATGTTGGCTATAGACTATCCAAGTAATCAAGACTTTGACGCTAATGTCGTATAAATAAAAATGACTCAAATGTTCGAAGGACCTGATCTTCGTGATTCGTAGGTCGAGCACTTCATAGGGAAGACACTGATATACATATTATATCCTATTTCTCTCAAATCTCATTTGCCAAGATTTCATTGACGTCTTTCACACAGTTGTTAAATGTGAAATTCAAGAATATAATTATGTAAACAATTAATTACTAATCCTACCGAAGCTATTAGCATCGAGTTCAGCCACAATTCGATGAGCTTTCATTCATTCTCTGAAATTAAATACCTGTACGAAATGTTATCTGTTACGAAATATGTTCATCTGTTCGATTCAATTTCAATGCATGCGGACGCAAAATGATGGAAAATAGCTTCTGATCTCACTACCAAAAGAGAGTGATTATCATCCATTTCCTCTTCAATTACATGCCTTGCACCGCATCCTGTGTCACAATGTTTTTTAAGTCTTTGTTGAACCTTAAGTTCAAGTTGAGAACTCATAATCGATGTGCACGCATTTCATGAACTGAAAACGGCTTCTGAGGTATTGAAGTTTATGTTGGCATACTGGCATGCATGAATTGTTTGACCATTTGATCTTGATATCGCTATATGGCTGCATTTGATTAACGTCATAAGGAAAATATCTAATTCAGATAAATCAATGTACTACAGTCAAACAGCATATGTACCAATATAATTTTCTGCCTCTAAGATAAAAAAATAAAATATGTATCCACTCTTCATACACAAAGGCTGTTTCAAAATAATTGCACAAAACTTTTATCTCATTTTCAAGCGCAGTTTTCGTATTGAAATTGTAATAAATTTCTCTCCAATGAGATTTTTCTCTAAACTCTATAATGTACCCTACATATTCTTCAAACAGAAATAATGACACTACATATGACATCTGAATCCAAAAGGCTGAAAACAACACAATTTAACGAATCAAGCACGAAAGCAGAACTTACTAAAACCTTCAAATTAGATTCTTTGAGTTTATTCATCTTCATACTCCTCTTCGTCATCTACTTGAGTTTTCGTAATTGTTAAGTTGCCTTCCATGAAAACCAGAGATTCAAAATTCGGTGCGGCAAGTGCCGCCCTCCATAGCCCTATTATATCAGAGTCGTAGCAAAAATTCTTCATAAAGATGCAGGACTTAGGAGAATTTGTACATCTGAAGGATGGATGAATTTCATCATATTTCTGCATAATTTAGTCTTTGCATATCATAAGTATATTAGAATATCATTCAAACTATGACTACAGGAGTTGTAGGAATACTGCGTGTTCCTCGGTAGGGATTGGGAGATCGCTCTTCTTTTCGTTTTCTCTAATCGTTTCTACATGAATTTGCGCATGATGCCGTCATTTAGATGTCAGATTCAGTTCTCCAACAAATCATAGCCATAGTCTCATGACAATTTTTGCATATTTCGATAGCACCATAGTTTGTGAGAAAAATTAATTGAGGCAAATATAAAAATGAAGTCGACTAAATATAAAATGATGATAATATGTGATTCTCATTATTCTTTTGAGTATTGATAGGACTGCTTTGTAGGGAAAAGCTTGTTCAGGGAGAATTGGATATCATGCATATCTGCAGCCAAAGTCAACTTATGTTGTTTTCCGAAAATAACATGAAAGCGATGACCCAATGACAGTTCATAACTGGAAGCTAACCTGACATTTTTTTTCTTGAGTCAATTTCGTAATTTTGCGAGAACCCTTCACCGTGGAATGATAGTGCTTATCCCTTGCTGTTAATATTAACCATCTTTTACAAATGAATTCCAAACGTTTCATGAAATTTCTAGATGATGTCGGTCCGATTCAAGTTGTCTATTGAATACACTTCACATATACATGCACATCCGTGTGAGTGTAACAGCAACATCTCAGCAAAAATGCCACAATTCCACTGAAGAAAAAAGTTTCTGAGTTTTTAAAATACGACAGCTGTTGACAAATTTAAGTATTTACAACTGCTTGAACTTATTTGAACTTTTAAGAAGGTGTTCATGAAACAGTGGATTTTGAATTATTGATTTCATATCCGATTCACCTATAAGCTCTAATAACAAATGCGATGTATTGTCCTGCCTTCCTTCATATATCTCATGTGTCATTCGCACTCGAATTTCTCTCATTTTTCTGAACCTAGTCATAGAATCGACGATGCGTTTCAAATTCAGGAAATCATTCCAACAATTTGTATGAAATATCTTCAAAGGGAAATGTTATGTCAACGCCGAACATGACCGCTTCTAGCAAACTTTTTCTGATGAATTATTTTACGGTGACATTGCTTTCTTTATGAGTGGGAGCAGCTAATAAGAAAGAAAATAATAATCATTATCAGAAACTTTTTATTGTTTGCGTGAGAAAGGTTAGTAAAGTTTCAAAGATATGACTGAATTTACTAATCAAATCTGCTTTCGTTGTAGTATAAATCATCAGTTACATTCAGCAACACTAGAGGGTCTGAATCGAAGTGTCGGGTGGCAACCTATAAAATGTTCAGAAACAGATGAGACCCACATTAGATATACGTTCAGGCTCGCCGATCTACGTACTGTAAAAAAGAATTCTTGTTTTCATAAATTTGTGAAAATTAGGTTTCAAGTGGCTTAAGTTGAACATCAATCTCTGCAGTTTTTTAGCTAAAGTTAAGTGGTTACATGAACTATCGTTCTAGTCCATTTTTGTGTACTACTTTCGTTTTCGTATACATTCTGTTATTTCGCAGAAATTTACAGAAATGTGTACATATTATTTGAATATGTTTCTATGAAGAATGAACAGGGACACACTAAAGAATATTTTGTATCTTACTAAGTCGGATTGTATTATAGCATAAACTCCACCACATGCCATAGCAAGGCTAAAAAGACGCTCATCAGTCTGTCGCCTCGTCCCATTATTCTCTGCTTTTATGATGCGATGTGATAACTTTGTTGTGAAGACGAAACTCTATTCTAAATCTAAATGGCTGCGGCAACTTTTTGCGATATTGTCGGAATCTGATTGTGCGAACCATTTTCTGATTTATTGTTTTCATCACTAAGAAAGATCATGCATCTTCTCCAACTTCTCTTCTCTGATGCTAATTTGGAGCAAGAGAGAAACTATTTTTTAACTTATCCACACCATCGCTTTAATGAATTTCTGCTGAGAAATTGCATTAAATTTTCTTTTCATTACTCAAAATCCTAGATAGCCTCCTTTTTTTCTAAAAAATGGCCTCAGTTTTAAAGGAAATCTTGTGATGATTCAATGATTCAATTCCTTTTAATGTATAATGCATGGAAATACAGATAGGAAGCAATGGTTTGCAGAATAATAAATTACTTCGGATACAATATGTCAGTAAAAATGATTTACGCAACAATAACAATTAACAAAAGTTTCACAAGTTTCCGATGGATAATTTTGCGAAAATTCTTATTTGAAATATTTCAGATCTTGAGAAATGAAATTCCTAGTCCATAAGGAATTTTGAAATTTGCTGATTGCAGAAGAACCGGTCTTCCTGTCAACAAATGGTCTTTGACCTTTAGGGAATTTCTAACACCACCAGATGAATTTGCAAGTGTGTACATTATATACTAATAGTGTATAATATATAGCATATAATAAATAGTATATCATAGTGTATACACTATACCAGCACCTCCTAAATCACACACTAAAGCAAGACAATATTCGTAACTAAGAAAAGAATCCTAAAGCAAAGCGTTTTAGGAGGCTAGCACATTAGGGTTATTGTTTTCTTGAGTATGTCAACATTCTATTTAAACGCAACCTCCTAAAATTATAGTGTGTGGTGCTTTAGCATACAGGTTTCTTCGAATTTAGGAGATGAAAGATTACAGTATAGAAGATTATGCGAGTGAGTTTCCGACTTACTTTGAGACATAGATTATTTCTGATCTGGCCTTTATACTGCTTTTGTCATGGACATGTCATGGAATATCAAACACCCATCACAGCTGACTTCTATTGTGTCTGGGAGCTTGGAAATCACTTGATAAGAGGCGCTTAAGGATTTTTTTATTATATCCAGTTCATAATGCTTAAAAACTACATCTCAAAACTATGAAAATTGATGATGATATATGAATGAATTCGGTATATTTATAATTAAAAATATATATGATACAACAATTAAATGTAAATAATTAAAAAGATGCTTCAGGCTGAAAGAAAATAACGGAAAGTGAAATTGATCAATAGATATGGGCAAATGTAAAGTTTGCAATTCGTAGATATTGAGGTTGCACATGTGCGATTGTATTGACCTGCACATGGTTAAGCGAACGCGGAATAACAACGTTTAGACTTGATACGAAGCAATACGCATGCTTTAGGACGAGAATATGATGATTTAAAAATTTGGGCGTGACTCACACTTGATTGAAAAAATTCTAAATTTCAACAACCAAAAAGTACAAAAGGCAATCACAATTATCCTACTGAAAATGGGCGCAAATTCATGCGTAAACTAGGAATTAGATACATTGACTTGATGAGGTCAAATTTATAATGAAGTTGAATTCCGTAGTCTCCATCACCTATCACTTAGAAGACTATCTCACCAAAGCACTATTTCTGAAATTAAAGCATTGACAATTTCAATTGATCAGACGGTGTCAATGAAATTTTGCGACATCTTTTGACAGAGTTTTTGTGACAGATCCTTTGAATTTTCATACCATCGGCTATTCAAAGCTCAAACTGTTTTTGATGAATGGTTGATTCCTAAGTTTGAAGCTAGACATATGAATAATGATCAAATTTTGTTTAAATTTCTTTGCAGCTCTAGAAAAATTTGACTTGGTCTCTGTAATGATTTTGTTCCATTTTCATCCCTACAGAGTGTAGAATAAATTGTCGACCTTTAAACTTCTGTGCTTTTCATGACAGCCGGTTGTCTCACGTTCATAAACTGTCAAGCTGTTATATCAAATTTGAAGCGATCAATGTAAATAGAATATTTTAACATTGAGTTGCATCCTCAAGAAATTACTTCAAAATTCAAAGGTACGTGGTTGGTTGGTTAAATATGAAGTTTCCAGAATCATTCTCGATTTCAGATCGCGCATTTCGCATTGAAACTGCTCGATCATGACATATTTGAATTTGCTGCAAAGTTATAATTATTTTTCAATGATATACAATTTATATATTGATTGAATTGTTACATTAACATTTATAACTATTTATTTCATTCATTTCAATTCAATATTTGCCTTGAATCATGCTCTGATGATCTGTTTGAACACCGCTCTGTGTAAAATTTTTCGTTCTTGCGAAATACGCTGCCGACAGAAAGAAAGAAAGAAAGAAAAGAAGAGACACGAAGAACGAAAGCGCCTAAAGCCACGATTCATTGGAAGAATAGTAGTTTCAAAAAAGGAAGGACTCCGTCTTCGACAACGAACGAACCCTGGGCCGGCCCTTTGGATCGACATTCTGAAAAAGTTATTCCATATTGAAAAACTTGTGAAGAGCAACGTCGCGCATAAGTGTGTCAGCCTCGCAAATGCCATCAACGTAAGCATTGTGGGGAACTTAGGCAAGCTTTGCATGTTCCAGTTTTGACTTCCGAACTTTCAGATCAACCGGCACTGCATGCCTTGAAAGCTAACAAATGTAACGCTGCAGGCGAATCTTTTCCTCTTTCACATCATCAACATCATCATTGAGATGAGACACGCGTTCTTTGTATGCAGGAAGAGAACTCCGCAACTCCGCAGTAATGTTGAGACCAAGCGATTGGCAAGTAAAAGCTTCGAGCCGGGACATCGCATCGTCGTTGCTGAGGTTTTTTTGGGCTGTGGATGCTAATGGAATCATTCGAATCATATTTTGCGGAGGCAGACGAACGTCGACAACGAAAGTAACAATAATATTGAAAACAGCGCGATCTCGAAGACGGGGTCCAGAAATTGTGACGAAATGTTGACCAACGGGCTTCATCCAATTTCGCTTCAAATCCTAGTGAACTCTCTTGTGGAACTTTCTTAATGAAGAAAGGTGAGTCATCTCTCTTAGTCATCCCGATTTGCGTCTTGATTTTCCGATTTATTTAGCCTTTTGAAGAAGCATTGAAGGATGATTTGCGTTTGAACTGAAAGAGACATGAGCAAAGAAGAAGTTCAGTTCAACGGTTGAGTTCTTTGACAGCAACACAGTCGTCCGCGCATTATGAATGAATTACTGATTCGCTGGAGTCCTTCACAACACAACGAAGGAAGTTAGTTATTGAAAATAAATCTTTTCGTTCTTCTAGACCTTTTACTTCTTACCAGTGTAAATAAAAAAAAATTGTTTAAAAGATCGTTTTCATTCTTAGTCTCACTACTTATTGAACCAACCACGTAGATGCATAAGGTTATCGCAACTACAAAGAATGGTTAAAAAATATCATAGGATCATAGCCTGATAAGCATGATGTAATTAGTCAGGTGGGCACAGTTATTTGAGGTGGGCAATTATAGACTTTCTACGATGCCGACATGTGGATATGATTTCCGATTTCTTCTTTAGTAAATGAGTGTCTTTGGAGGTCAGAATATGGTATTTTTCAGCCAGACACAGGGTACATCTTAGAATTCTGCACTTGTAGGGATTTGAATGTTCGAGTACTTTCCATTTTACAGTGCATTCTTCATTTTTGTCATTTAAGTTCCAAATGTGTTTTGATTAGGTTGTTTCGTTTCGGCGTTGGTGGAAGATTTTTTTGTGGTTTTTGTATCTTGTCTTAAAATCATTTCAGTTTGTCCAATATACGTTTTCTTTTCGTTTGTTGTTGATACAGTTGCCTTGTAAGGTAAGCAACAGAACTCTTCAGGCATTCTCCCTTCAACGGACACTATTCTTTTCTTTACAGTTCAAGTAAACAAAAAAATTACATTCTGAATTGCTTCATTGTTGTGTTTTTTGATAATATTTTTGACGTTTGTTATACAACTGTAACTGACTTTGACACTGTTTCTGTTGAATAGAGACCTGTATTTGTAGTGTTGAGGAAAGAATGTTCAAAAGAGAGAGAAAACGTTTACCTACATTTGTTTTCACACCTAGGTTGAGTGGAGGGTTGAACCAGAGTATGTTTCGCCGTCTTCTGTTTGTCTTAACATCACTTGGCTGGTATTGCAAATTCTTATTGAAACCACTTTTTCTAAGTGCTCCTTCATTCTTTGTTTATATACATGGTTGTATTGTTTGGTTTGATGAAAGGTCTGTACTTGCCAGATGGTAGGTCGAAATATAAATCGAGAAATTCTGTCGATTGAATATTGCACTCTGCTGTTATTTTATGATATTTATAATATATGTATATCGTCAATCAAGGACATTTGACATATCGGTAAAAATATCCCCAAGGAATCATGAGTTAAGTAAACAGAAGAATATGTAGCAATTAAAAATATAGTGCAATAATCTCAATTGCCATTATCATGAAATTGAACACACATTGCAACTAAAGCTGGGACATTCTCATGACGAGTCCGACATGTTGAGCATAACTTATCTACACATGGTATTAATATAAATTATGGTTTGACGTTCAGAGGTGCTCCCATCGACAGACATTAACTGTTCGCAACTTGTCAAACTTTTGACTACCCTCGGACACATTAGAGTCAAGCTTTACGGGATCGTAGGGGACTTCCCCAACAGTCAATTTATTTACTCAATCAGCTTATTAAATGGGAATGGACTTTTCCTCTAATGATCCATTCAACATATGATCCTCTTAAAATGATAAAAGATTTGCAAGCATTTATGTCTTTAAAGTCTTTGAAGGTCCTCAAGGGGTGACGGGAGGACCTACCCGGGGTCCATTTCGATGTACTGTTCAGACTAGACTTCACGCTTTAGCAGTCGAGATGGCAGATGCTCGCTTAAGACAGACTATTTGATATTTGGTACAAATATCATTGGCTCGATTTAGCAGACTGAGATACAAATAGACGCTAGTTGTAACAATGCCAATCCTATGAAGACCAGTGTGTAGCAAGTAAGCCCCTCAATCACAAAAATACTAGCAGAACTGATGATTAAGAAAATATATAAAACAGCGTGCTGCAGAACTGCTAAAATAAGATTGTTCATTCTTGGTCCATGCTCGAGTCTGAACGTCAGAAATGAGCAGGACAAACAGATTGGTCCAACTTGAGAGCCAATATTCTTTATCATGGCGATGTATTTCTTCTCAAAGCGGTTACAGAGGAAATCATAATTAATTAGAAATGAATGACTTAAGATAGACGATAGTTGAAATTGCCATTCAAGAGATGCGCGGCTAATAGTACTCGAACATGTGATCCCAGTTTATCTAGACATACCGCTCTACCAACTGAGCTACGACCGCTAACATGCGGTCGAAGTCGTTGGCAGGATCATGCCATCGCCATCACTTATCAATTGCCATAGCAATTATAATCAGTGAGTAAAATTTCGTCACAATTATGACTGCCAATATTAAGACTGGTAGCGGGGAATTTATGTCCACCAAGCATCTGAAACCATTTCGTAAATACAATAGATATAGGATGGAATGAGATAAACGGTGGATTTCAAAACGGTTGCAGGGGAATCCTGATGATATTTTTCATTTTTTTGGCGTTATGAATCAATCAGAAAGTATCGCATCTTTCTCTTCAGGCAACGTAATTCCTCAAGTTATTGCTTAACTGCTGCTTTGGCGACTTGTCTCGGTGTCAGCATTATTCTTACAAGTCAGACGCTTTCAGATATTTCTCTTTATTAATCAAATTATTGATATCCTATTGATTCAATTAAGCCTGAAAAATTTTCTTTTAAATCTCGCTAAATTCAATTTGTACGAATCCGTGCAGCTGTCTTATTTGCAATGGATTTTGTTTCAGCGTATGAGCCACTTAGATTTGCTGAGACTATTACACAGCAGCACAAGATCTGTTTGCAGATTCCTTTCTTCGCTTTTCAATACTGTGCAAAAGCGTCAAACTGCATTCCAGTTTAAGGAAGGATGAAATTCAGATTGTGATCGCTATAGTATCAGTTAATCCACGCTCTGTGTTATATAATGGAGAAATAAAAAAATATTTTAGTAAAATACTTTCGTAATTTGTGATATGCTGATTGCATGCTGAATGTTTCACGTGAATTACAGTAGTCCGATTTAATTTATAGTCCCGCATGCTGGTGTGAACACCACTTCACCGCAATTTACCGCAATGCTTTGATCCAAAAGCAAAGTGTCGCATCAATCTTATTTTGATTAATAAAAATAATCTTTCTTATCATATAAATTAGTAAATATGATATTAACATATTATATGGCTTGATTTGTTGTTTAGAATAAGACATGAGTATTCTACAATGTACAAACACAAGCTCTTATCACAGTCTACTCATTGAAATTTGGAGAAATGTAAAGATTTTCAATAGAAAATGTTTATTTACTGCAAATTGAGGATGTGATGACCTCGAATGTGAGAGAGAGAGATAGAGAGAATCGTTTATATTTCATAATTGAAAATCATACATTCAAAAAAATGAATGTGAAAATGAGTTTAAATGTATGAGCTTTCCATTGTATACCATGTATATAAGACTGATATCTTTGATAATGCCCAGAAATTCATTAACGCCCCGGAAAATTCATGGCCTGGAAATGAAACCATAGAAATATTTCGCAACATGGCATACAATGATCCGCTAACGCGGCCCTCTAATTTGCCATTGACGCCCTCAAAACATAGCTGTCATCATATCATTGTACTGGTGGAAAATGAATTTCTCGCAAATATGTTCTTTCAAATGCATCTTTGTCTCCGGTAGAGATATTACGTTGAAACAGTAAACCTCAACATGTATTTAAAGCTCTAGCGGTACGATGTTGAATAAACGTGCTCTGCCTGCTTTGTGGTAACGGTGTCAAATATTTCAAAATCGGCACCACTTAGAATTCCACATTTTTAAACACTCTATTCAGCAACTTCTTGCATAATACGAAGTCATGAGTTGCATCACCTATTTTCCTACCTTTCCAAAAATAATTTTGCATTGATTTAATATTTAAGAAAGAACAAGTTTTGCAGAAGTAGACAGATGGTTTAGCAATTATTGTAGTCTACGTCTGGATTAAGTGACACGTCTGGAATGATAGAATAATTTAATTAGAAAATCAAATCAAGCTGATTGACTAAAAGCACAAGCGATATCATCACCATTGACAGTGAATAAAGACTCACTGTAACACAACAACTGACAGTTTATTTTGAAAAAATAAAGATTCATCTGTACACATGTACGTATATGTAACGACCCATCATATCTGCAGTTTCTGTCTGCAAATAGATTGTTGTGAACGACAAGCAATTTTAAAAATGCAGTGTTGCTATTGAAAGAATGATTGATTGAAAAATTTGTCTTGATGTATACTATGAGCAATTAGTGAATATTGCGTCTGTCTGCTATACTGTCATGTCTGACACTTCAGTGAGTTTTGCTAATGAAATTTACTGTGGTAAAATGAGCCTGAAAAGTTAAAGAAGACTAAAATGATTCATGTCATTTTTTAAGTTGACATAAACTGTCAACTTAGTAAGAAATTAGTATTTTACTGCTTGTGGTTGCATCTCAACCTTCAATAACAAGATATATATATATATATATATATATATATATATCAAAGAAAGATCGCCCAGGGTAATATTTTTCAAAACCATCGTACTCAGCAGTGAGATTTTATTCCGGACATGTTTCGGTATTTGAGGTCATATCATCATCAGTGTTACAATCAAATGGTAAAAGCAGATACGAAATGGCTTATACACAAAAATGAAAAACTATGGTGAAATTTACAAATGAAGTCTGATTAGGTGAGATCCACTCCTCTCGTTAGCAAGTGTGTCAAAGTTGCTAACGAGAGGAGTGGATTCACCATGTAATTCATTTTAGTGTTTTTTTCATTTTTGTATTTTATTTTTGTTCGAAACTGCTTTTTTTGATTTTAAGTAATTTGAATGTAACACTGACAATCAATACCGAATCAAATACGGAATAATGACTCAAATAATGAGTACGATTAACATAAATATAATATATAATATATATATATATATATATATAATATATATATATATATATATATATATATATATATATATAATATATATATATAGTAAAGAGAGATATACATAAAATTGGAAAAAAATAATGAAAAAAATTAAACCCAAGAAAAAATAACAAAACTTTTTTACCTCTGTTGAAATTATTTTGAACCTTCTCAGGGGATTACTTTCAAAAAAAAAAAATGGAAATAAAATAATAAATAAATAAAAAAAAACAAAATGATTAAACTGCAAAACAAACGTTCAAGTCATCAGAATGAATTTAAGAAATGAAATTAGTTTATTTTCCTAAAAGGCTTTAAATGTAGAATAAATTTGCACTTGATATTCTAAATTACACAATCTTCATATTAACTGTACTAGAACTGTTGTTGTTAATTTTCTCTCTTATAAGTGTTGTAAAGTTTTTCGTAAGTTAATTTTATCGTTGCTACTTTTTTTCTCTACCTTTACTCTCTCTTTTTATTTTTCTAAAGAATAATTTTCTCTCTTTTTTTTTATTTATTAAATTTGCAATGCCGCTCGTTGCTACCTGCACTCAAGTATGACTATGGACTACATATGTACGTAGTTTTTTTCATCTTTTAGAAAAATACGCTTATTCGGAAAGTCTAACACAAGACGAAACGTGACCTTTTTTAACGTCAATATTTTCTCTCAAAACAATAGTTTTCAACACCAACAAATTGCCAACTCAAGCCTGTTGCACTGTCTTCTCTCTTGTCTCTTTTTCTCAGATTGCTCGGAAATACACCAATTTTCGGCTGAGATTGAATATTCATTTCGGCTGAGCACGCTGGCTGGACCGCTCATCTATATAAAAGTAATTTGACACGTTATCTCATCTGCGGTCTCGTCGGATTTTCCGATCGATATCATTTAGCAATATGTCTCCTCTGAAGAGACGTTATCTCATTCGTCTCAGACAAGACCAAGCTTAAACGCGTACGGCATCAATCCCATCCCAACGAAGAGCCAAAACCTCTGCTTATCAATTCAATTACCTGACAAAATTAATGCACAAACAGTATACGAACGAATTTTGTTGAAGGATTTTGATTGAAAATCTTATCTAACGCGGAAAACCGGAAACGGATTGCAAAGGATAGAAGGTCCGTTGCGAAGAATCATAAAAGAAAGAAAAGCTTGGACACCTGACCAGTGGCATAAAGTCCTATTTTCTGACGAGACTTACATTCAGCAGTTCAATTATGGCAAGACTCTTGCTCGTCATCCAAAGGATGAGCGATATAATATAGCAACTGCTACCGTCACGCATCACCGCCTTCTCTCATGATTTGGGGATGCATTTCTGCTCAGGGGCTTGGCGGTTTGTGGTTCCTTCCGAGGAAGACGACGATCAATGGCACAGTGTACCTGAATATTTTGAAAAAGAAGTTAAGCTTATGGATGAACATGCGAGACTGCCAAGTCTTTCAACATGACGGAGCCACTTGCCATCGTCGCAAGGACGTGAAAGAATGGCTTTCAGCTCAAAACATTCAAAAGCTTGGTTCATGGCCTGGTCAGTCGCCCGAAATCAATCCCATCGAGAACTGTTGGCACATTATGAAGGTGAAAGTGCGGAACTTTAAACCAATTCAATCTCCGATCTGGAGGATAAGATCAAGCAGGAATGGTGTCAACACATCACAAAGGATATATTGTGAAAAAATCACTCCGATGTATGCGCGGCTCAAAGCAATTATTTCTGCCCGCGGACACTGCGAAATGTTGAGTTTTTTGGTATCACTGATTATGAAAGTGATGTTTTGTAATAAAAATCGACTTTATTATTTTATTATTATTTTCAAATAAATTTATTGATCTTTAGATGAAAATTGGGCTTGTGGAAATAATAAATAATAAAATAATACCTTGTGGCCACGGCTGTAATATGCATATCGTTTGTTGTGAATGCAGGTAAATGCAACAGTTAGAATGGAAAAGCAATGCCTGGTTTTCTGTGCACCAGAACACACAGTTGATCTGATGAAGTGCCAATTAAGCAGTAGTACAAGTCGAAATGTTGGTGACCATAACAATTTATGCCTTACCTACAGTAGATACATAATGACCGATCGTCTGTGCACATGATGAGAAAAAATATTTATGATAAAAGACCAACATTTCACAATGTGACTGGAATCTAAAATATTATAAGTGCTTACAGGAGAAGCAATTTGTAGATGTTTCTGGAGCACATAATAAACACATTATAAACACATTGCAACAAAATTGCAACATACAAATACACGTATATGTATGTCCTTTATGACGTTTTAGCTTCTGATCTCTTCCCATGCCTTGAGTACGTTCATGTGATTCAAAGCATTATTGTTCCATCATCACAAAAGAAAAGTTTGAAAATTCGATTTGGAATTTATGTAGTTTTTCTAATCGATTTAATATTGCCACAGTCTGCGTATTACCTATTAAAATGCATTACATTTTCTTCAATAAAGTAATGTGCTATCCTAGGAATAACCATCAAATGATTTCTAGATTATAATGTTCACTTATAACGTCTGACATGTTTCACCTACATATTTCATCGAGAGCATAGTGACTTTTCTGTTTCACAAAAAGTGATAATTTACTGCTTACTTTAATGTCTTTCTGCTTGCTTCTTTGCAAAAGTTTTATGGTCGCTTTACTGCGCTTTGACTTGTATTTTAATCTCCGGATTAAATGGTTGCTATGCATTAAAACAACATTGTAATGCTGCCTATTGAGATGAAACAAATGCAAGAATAACTTCTTTCAAACATTGAATTTCTTCATATGTCATTGGCTATATAAGTAGTAAGTATCTTAAAAGTCATCAGAATACTACATAAGCACGAGAATGGAAACATTGAATTGAAGTGACCACTTTATTCGCGGGAAGGTAATGTAAAATACAACTATAGATGCATTCGAGTAGCTTCCCTGGGAAGGCTATAACTAGTGGGAAAGGCTATAACTAAGAGAGCATTTTATCATGATAAGGGCTATAAACTTTCAACTAACTGACGCTGCTGCTTGAGTTCATAATTTTGTGAATATATGCAATTTTTCATATAGTTTTGAAAATTTCCAAGATGCGCTTGCAACTTTTATTGCTTTATCCATTCACTTAGAAAGTCAGGAAACAAACCGTTTATGTTTCAGTTTATGATTTCAGGGTTATCATTTTCACTTGTCTACTTTCCTTTTGCTAAATTCAACCGACCATTAAGTGTCCAACATCTAGACGCAGAACATGACTGTTTAGGAGTCCGCCTTGAGAATAACTTGTTCATCTGATGTTGGGCTAGAAATTTCCGAGAGATGATTTTGAATTTTTGAATTATTCAAAAGGACAGATACAACCAGTGTCACGGATTTTTCAGCCGATTATATTGCTTTGTGTAATTATTAACAATGATAATGTCTTTATTGCTTCACAATCATGACATTGACTATCAACAATGCACTGAATAAAGTGAGAACCACATTAAAAGTTAAGGGGCTATCACTTTCAATATTTGATGAAATACATATATGAGCCGAAGCGGGCGGATTTTGCAAAAAGTCGTCGGAATGTGCTACTAGGACGGCTAACATGGTTGTGATGTGGCTGAAACCTATGATCGGCAATGATATCATTTTATTTTTGAAATGATATAAAATAATATCATTTTACGAATTTCATAAAATTATATAAAATGATAATTTATATGATAATGAACATTTTATATCATTTTATTTTTTTAATGAAAATATGCCATCTTTTAGTGAAATATACGCATAGGCCTACACCGTAATTAGATCTAGTCATGCAAATTTTTCGATTTGCATTGCAGCCATGATACTTTTATTGCTCTAAGCAATGAAATTAAAATTAGATTGCATGCAGCATCGATATATTCTTGGAAGATATATGGAAGATATAATATAAAGATATAATGGAAGACCGAAAAAAGCAGCTTAGTCATTACAGTCAAGACTTCAAAAACACCAAGACAGCTATTAATGAGTTCAATGTTCAGTCAATGTTCAGTCAATGTCAATCTGTGCGATAGACAGCCTGACAAACAATAGCTTGTTGCTTTTCACAACATGAATCAACCAGTGCGGAAGGACATTGGTAAAACAAATGAAAGAGACTAAATTTGCTTCAATACAAAATGCGACGAATCTATGATTAGAAAATAAAATTAAAACAAAAATTTTTGATGATATTATTTTATATCATGTTTCAAAAATAAAATGATATAGGCAAAATTATATAATTTGTCCTCAGAATAAAATGATATCATTTTATCATTGCCGATCCTTGGCTGAAACATTGCACGTACGGGATGTGACGGAGATGCCTCAATAGAAGACATCTCTTTAGGTAACATCGATAAAAGCAGAAAAATCACTCAAACCCATAATGTCGAGTACGCGTTTTTCAAGTCGAACAAACAAATGTAGACAGACATTCCGGTGCGTTACAAAATGCAGGAAGCACAAACAAAAGTAAGGAGCGTAGAAAAGCAGCATGCGATATTAACATAAGAACATGTGGACATCCCTACAGACACAAATCACACATAAGGCATAGTATCTTTCTCACTTCAGTGACTGCCGTCAAAATGTAAATTCCATCACATTTCATTGGAAAAAACAACAGCAAGAAAGGGAAAAGAAGGACACTTTAGCAATGACTCTACCATCTGGAAGGCATTCAACAGACAAAACCAAATTCTTTTTTGTTATTATGTCTGAAATTAAGCTGACCTTGTGGCTGATGGCTATTAATCGCTGCTTTGTGTTCTTCTTTCGTTCTATTGTTCATGTTATACTTTCGAATCATGTAAGGAAGAAACCTTCCGTTATAGACCATGAACGACTCCAGTTGGTTAACTTCTCTCCTAAGAACTTCAATTTGCTTCTGTCGTCGGCACTTCCACGGTGGCTTTCCAGCTTGTCTTCCATTGTTCGGATTTACGCTTTCTTCTATAACTTTAGCAGCAGAGTATATCAATGCGCTCAACTACGTTATTTTTTTCGGGATGCGTTCACTCAATTCGTCTATTTTCTCAATTATTCGTCCGATTACGCTTGGTTTGATAGCCCCTTTTTGATGACCTCCAAGTATCCGAATTGCCGGCATGTCACACATGCCCAGTCAGAATTATCATTACCAAGGTTGACTGCACAGAGACCATATACAGAGACACTTAAACCACTGTGGCACTAGGGTGGCTGATTGTTGATTTGATACTATTATTATAATTGTTATTATTGTTGCATGTAATTATTGTGATTAATTTAACAACAAGCAAAACGATGCTATTAAGCTTATGTACATCATTATGTACATTTTTTGCTATTACTGTGGACACAGAATGCCTAAACATGTCGCTTTGTTCGTTGTGCAATTAAATACATATATGAATGTTAACGTTATTGTTGTAGGAGATTAATAACTTGTTTCTTCATGACAATGAGCAGAATTCGCGCAAAATTAATTAGTTTCTATGCCGCTGATTGACAATTGACTAACTGTTGGGCAATTATAGAAACCTCAATAGAGACCTTGTAAGGATAATCCTTTCGTGTCTAATCATGTGATCAAAGTTCGTTGCTTCTCTTCGATCTTACATTCATGTCACGACTTCAATATTTAGACGTATCTAATGCAATTTGTGCGACTAATTATCACATTTATTCTAAAATTCAATTTTCAAAAGATTCAGAGTTTTACTTGAGATATTCATACATTACTGAAGCGTGTAAATGATTGCAAATGTGTATACAGTTTTACAGTATAAGCTTAGACAATAAGAATTGGGCAATTTAAGCTGATAATTTCCTGTTAGCCATCAGTGCTACGTTTTTCTCCAATATACATTTTGCAAGTTTATGGACTACTTATCAGGATGTTCTGCGCTCATTTATCTTGACTCATCCGGACGGCTGAAGCGCAGTCATAAAGTTTTGTAGAGTGCCAGTTTGCTTGGGCATGTAATAGATGAATGTTCACAGTTGTCATCTGCTGTACAGTCCATCAGCTGGTTCAAATATTCTAGATGTCACAAGCTAGTTTGAAATTCTCCTATAGCTGTACTGACGAGTCCGTGTTGGATGAACCGCAGTGTTTACGTTTGCGAAGGATTGGTGTAAATTATTCAAGTGCTAGTAAGTGGAACCATACGGTCAGTATAGGTAGAGTGTCAACTCAAAAAATATCAGCATGCAGTGAAAATCTTTATATCGAAAGATTCAGTTTTTTGCGGAGATTGCGTTCCTGTGATCGGCAAAATTTTTGATCACTTTTAAAGAAGCTAAAGTTTTGGAAATTAATTCTGTGTTTACATGCCAGCGACATGAGCCCTCTTAACATGTAATATGAAACTTATTAGATATCAAAAGGAATAAACATTTGCTATCAGGTATCTTAATTAAGTGGAAATTGATTTGATTATCAAGAAAATTTCATGAGTCCTACTGTGATGGAAGTCTTCATGGAAAGGTTGAGATCTTATTGTGCATCTTGGCCAAAATTTCAAGTTTTTAGTTTAATTTTCATCGGCATGATTTTGCGATTCACTAAATTCATGTTTCAGTCCTTGAATCTGAATAGCAATGTGGATCCATTTGCATCATTTAAAGTTGATTATGATCTTTGTATTTGACTATGATACTTCGCTCTTTCAATGGCAGGTAGTTTGTGATATAATCACGCTTAGGAAAATACTCTTGTTAATGGCTGAGCATTGAAATAATAGCAGTCCATCGAATTGCTAATTGAACAAACTATGTTACCTCTCTAAGGTTGACTTGACACGGAGGATTCTTCAAATACTATTGTTCCTTCTGTATTGCTATCATGAACATTCAAATGCATGTAAGTTTCTCCAAAAGTGAAAAATAATTCCATATCTCACATGTGGTACTTGGTCTCAGATCGAGTTCATTTAATAAAATCGAAACTGTATACACATTGGGGATTTAATTAATGCCGGGTTTTCTACTCTACCTAATATACTTACTGTATGAGTGGACCAATACGCAGGCGAACGGGCACTGTACAACCTTTTACTAGTATTTAGTGTTTAGACGGATGTTTCATAACTAATCTTGCATAGATAGTGTGTTGAATTTCGCTAATGTAAATTAATTTAATTCCTGCTTAAATGCTATGTAGCGAGTGTAACTACTAGAATTCCAAAAATATCTTCTTTGTATTACAGACCTCAGAGCAATCACATTGAAAAAGAAAAAAGAAATAAAAGATTTACAGCGCCACAAGCCTGGGATGATTGGGACATGATAGCAAAACGAGGCAAACGGTTTACAGCACCACAAGCATGGGATGACTGGGACATGATGAAAAGAAGCGGCAAAAAAAGGTTCACTGCACCACAAGCATGGGACGACTGGGATATGATGAGAAAAAGAGGCAAGAGGTTTACTGCACCACAGGCATGGGACGATTGGGATATGATGAAAAGAAGCGGCAAAAAGAGGTTCACTGCACCTCAAGCATGGGACGATTGGGATATGATGAAAAGAAGTGGAAAAAAGAGGTTCAGTGCTCCCCAGGCTTGGGACGATTGGGACATGATGAAAAGAAGTGGCAAAAAAAGGTTCAGTGCGCCCCAGGCTTGGGACGATTGGGACATGATGAAAAGAAATAACAAACGCTTTACTGCACCACAAGCATGGGATGACTGGGATATGATGAAGAGAAATGGTCATCTAAAAGCTGGACTGCACAATAAGCGATTCACAGCTCCACAAGCTTGGGATGACTGGGATATGATGAAAAGGAAACGATTTACATCACCACAAGCCTTCGATGATTGGGATCTGATAGACAAGCGAGGCAAACACTCATCCAAGCTGACAAAGTCTGCTGCAAAATCTTAGGTAATTTTGAGTTATTTTGCTTTTGCATATATTGTACAATTTGCATGTATTTTCGGCAAGAATGTGAAATATTCTTTTAACATGGGTTACAGAATTCTAGCTTAAGTTTGAGTATATACCACTCAATGCGCCATATTTAGCTCGCTCTTCTATTTTGCACTTCGCTGTTGGTCTAACATACTGCACATGTTCAATCTGCAATGTTGCAATGTATAGGCACAAAAATGATAGTGAGCATGATGATTGGATGCTTTACTTTCGCAGTTGCCGAGTAATGACTTAAACGCATTCGAAGCCGGTGGTAATCTTCTCAAGCGTTAATAACACGTGCCTCAACAATTATTTTGAACTTGTTACTATTCTTCATTGCTCAACCGCGAGGTATTCGGCTATACAAATATAAAAAGCATATATCATGAGCACACTATTGCGCCTATGCTACAGCGGCAATTACTATGTTTTGATCATAACGTGTTTTCAATGAAATGACACTATGCTAAGATGGCTTCTAGGTCAATGCATAGCGTTCTAAAGAGACGCATAAAGTATAAAATGCACATACAATCAAATACATGCATCTATATAGTGTGTTTTAAAATTGTATAGTGAATGCAATTATTTATTTATGGCGCATAGTGCTGTAATTGGAGGCATCATTTCAAAAATCGAACTTATTATGAAATTGTACTGGTGAACACGGAAGCAAAAGAGGAAATGGATACATGTATTTTCTTTTTTACCTTAAATTTAGTAATTTATTAAATGAGTTATGAGGAGTCAATAAACATGATTTCTCATTTATGTTGTAGGTGGTAATGTGATCACTGTCCATCATATCAATTTTCGTAATTGTGTGCCTCCAAATCTTCTGCAGGTGAGTGATGTATAATCTGTTGGCTAGTGTGTAGATTGTTTCCATAAATTTCGTTTAGACCTTTTCATGCACTCGTTTTTATCCTCAACCGATCGACTAAAATGTGGATATCACTGTGCCATTAAAAATACATGTAAACATAGAATAAAGAAGTTTTGTATCAATTTCATTTGTGTATGGAAAGCTTTCATTTTCGTCGACTAAATATTTTTCAGCAGCAAAAATATTGAAATTCTCATACTATGATGAAAATCATCCCAGCAGCCATTTATAATAGAATATAATGCTTACCAATTCAAATTATTAATTGATGTAGTCCTAATGAGGACTGATGGCGTTCTCCAATCCGCAGGTGTACAGATACAATGCTACTGTAACCATTGGATTAATCAGTTCTTAAAAGAACCCAATGGAGCTTTCTCGTGGCAACGAATTAAAATTGACCAGCTTTGCCCCAATATCTGGTAAAAATGGAAATCTCAAGACTTGTAACACTACTCATTCTTACTGTTAATATACCAATACCATAGATTCCAAGCACTGCCGCATGCAGGTTCAAAACAGACGTCTAATATACTGTACCGACTACTGATGCTGGTAGTGGAAATACAATAGAACAATGGTCACCATAGGTTAAGGAAATTAGAAATGGATATAAACATTGAACTATTATTTTTTACTTTAAAGTCAGCTGATATCATTGTAGGTTTAAACATGTAGAGGTACGCATACTTATTTATTGTTAATGGAAACTGCATTTTCACTCTTATTTTTAAAAAGGTATTTGTTAATTATCGCTATGCTTGATGCGCTCACGAAGCATAAATACTGATCAAAATAGATAACAAGAAGCTTATAGATTCATAGCCCCTTCCCCGCAATATTGTTAGATTTGTGAACTACAAACTTTTAGAGAATCTAATGAATAACTGCGACTAGGTTATGATTTCGACAACAGTTAGCTGTGAATGCAGGTATCAATTAATTTAATGCATGTCAGTCCTGAAGTTTTGTTGCAATCGCTGTCAGAAAGAATCTGAATTTTGTAGCGTGGTGTGACATAATTATCGTAATATCATGCTGCAGTAATAGTGGTTGAAACATAAATCTTTATATTATATAAACAGTCGTCTTTTCCTTCTGTTGACAAAATGTGGAATGTGTTGCTTGTCTAGAGATTTGTCAAAATCATCACGTTTCCAGTGCGAAGAAAATATTGCGAAGCTTACTCATGAGTTGGCGTTTCAACTTAAATTTATAAAATCTATAAAGATAATGGAAGGAAAGCTTGAGTAAATAGTCAGCAGGCACCCCCACACCTAACTTTAAATGCGCACCTAGCATTCATGCGTCAGATGATTTCGTAGTTCGAATTCTCAAAATTACAATCTGATAAAGTGTCTTCATTTATTAAAGTTACTCAGCATGATTGAAACGAAAGGAAGCTGATTCACTGACCCATCACGATTCGTCATATTAAACATACTTAAAATGATAATGTCATTCATTCTTCGATCTGGACGATAAAAACCATACCCTGCTTCGCATAATCACACTCCCAAAAGTTTTGGTTGCAAATTACATTATGCTTTCGGTCGGTGATCATCAGAGATGGAGCCGGTCAAGCATTCGTAATTTCATAGTGAATTTCACTTCAGTTTGTGTCGTCTCCCCAAGAATAGATTAGCTGCTAAAAATATGTACAGTCTATTTGTTAAAAAGATATTTACAAGTCCGAGCTTTCTGCGAGCCGGCTCGTGAAAGCTGGGACTTGAAAATATTTTTTAGGCCATTTGACCATCGACCGTAAGAAGGCGCAGGACGCCGAAGGTCTATCACGCTGTACTAAAGTCAATTTTTCAGAACTATGCCCTGTATATTATGTATTTATAAAAGCTCATATATTATGCAAAACATTATTTTCTAGGTTTCTTGATGGCTCAGTACGTTCAGAAAAGTTTCCAACAGTTACTAATTGGAGTCAGCTGATCAGTTGAAATTTCAAAGTATCAATCACAAAGAGCTCAACTATTTATTTGATCAACTTTGGAAAAGTTATCAAGCTTACAAGCTCGGACTTGTAAAATATTTTTTGCAAATAGACTGTACATATTTTTAGTAGCTAATCTATTCTTGGGGAGACGATACAAACGGAAACCAAAAACTCATTTTTCTGTCATTTCTGATGAAAAAAAGCAAATTGCGAGAAAGTAAAAAGGTGATTACATTCATAGCATAATTTGATAGTGCAAGAAGGAATGTTTCGTGGCAAGAATTGTCTTCATTCAATCGGTAGACTCTATCAAGTGCCCTTCGCCTCTTATGCAGAGCTCACATATATATTATGTAGGCTACAAGTTCACTGGACTTTCAAATGTTCTAAAGAGCAGCATTGATCCACTGAAAGCTGTATTTGTCATTACCGGCATTCTCTGATTCTGCAGTCAGCATTCTTTCCAAAAACTAATGAGATCGATTTGTCAAAATAATTGGCTCTCTAATGAAATAGCCATAGCTTCTCATCTGAAGTGATGATGAATGATCTGCCAATAATTAGGATCTGTAACTTGCAATGCTATAATGAATGAAAGTTGAAGGGACTTTGATGTACGCACTCCATAAAAATGACTAGTTGCATAAAATAAGAGATTACTATCCCGTTTTCGATTAGCGATGATAATCAACTACGATAAGTGACAATGATTACGGCACTCGCATGCAAGCAGCACCATGAACAATCTGAGGAATCTGCATTTTTTGAAAACGTTAAGAGTGAAGATTCTAACGAAATGTTTACTATTCATATTTATTTTGAAGCAAGTGGTGGTTTTCAGCATTCTCTGATGTCAAATGCACAATGCACAAATGATGAAGGCACAAAAATTGTCATGGCTTCATGTACACTGTAAACTATAGGGCACTAACTTAGGCACGAAGCCGAAATTTCGTGCCAGTTAGCGCCTAGTTAGTGCCTTCCTAGTGCCTCGAGGCACCAGTAGGCGCCACTAGGCACTAATAGGCACCAAACCAAATATTTGCTTATCCAATGAAATCGAAGGAAAAATCAATGGGCACGAACTCGGCACTATGAACTTCGTGTCTACTCGTGCCTTGTGTTGGTTAGATTTGATGCCTAAATTTCGTGCCCTGGAGTTTACAGTGAGTCTTCAAACAATGCGACGGCGAGGTAGTCATTTCGTTCTGACAATAAGCCGCATCTTCCTTATCTACTCAAATTGTCAATCAGTATTTTTGCTGGCTACCAAAACCCTCTTGTAACCCTTGGTAGAACTGTGTATGAAGTATTCTATTGTATTAAATCTGTCAACATTGTGAGTCTGTTTTCTTGAGTAACATAGGTGGATGTAACTATTTTTGCGTGAACATCTGATAGCTGTTTCCTCTTGCACAGGTTAAATAAGACATGCATGTGACTGCCTGCAATTCAAATCGATGTAGGAAGAGTAGTAGAGCGGTCCTATATTTCATTAATATGCTATGCTACTTTTGATTTCACAGATGAGTAAGCAAGTCTGGGTATGCTCATTTCAGATTCTCTTTCAAGCGGTCTACGAGACGGAAATAGTCATTTTTTTCTTGCAAAAGAATGGTATATTCACTTGCGTGCAATTCCATTTAATGTATTGTGGTATTGTAACTTCCAAGAATTATTGCAGCTTATGTTTATTCATTTCATATTGTCGGCCAAAGTTCACAGTATTATACTATAATGTTGAATAAAATGCTAGTTTGCATTTGTGTTTTCAACAAAGTGGCACCTCAATGATATTCAGGAATTTTATGTTGTGAGACAATTTCTCCAGCAGCGTCATTCAACTGACGGTCATTTCTTTTCATTATTTTGCTATAAATTTCCATTAATATAAAATAACGTTCAATACAAAAGCAACAAACATGCTTTTAAGAAAATGAAGTATCTTATTCAGCCTTCCTGTTGCATAATATAGACGAGGAAGAACAGTTAGAGACGCATCTCAATCAAAGGATGAAGAATATACAGCTGACATTGAGGATATGCGATACAGGATTTAATCTATGCAGCCGCTACTCCTTTTCCTGGAATGGCAAGCAAGTCATCTCTGAAAGCTTGACATATAGCTTGTTCCACTTAGGTAGAGCGGCATTCAAATAATGCATTGGAAATATGTTATTGGTGCTAATCAACTACGAATAATCCAAAAAATAGAATTCACTATGATATAATTATCAGCAGCTGAATTTGAAAAGATGTCGATAGCATTGATTGGCGTGATTTACCGTTATATCAATGCAATTCTCGCTCTCATTATTTGAAGTATGTCGAATCGGTTTCAATAACATATATCAAAGTTGACTAAACCCATTACTCATCTTTTGGTAACCAAATATCACATATTACAGGCCAATCATAGTCCATGACAATAACCAAGCTTAGATTCATCAAGAAATTTCAATAATTAAAAGGTGCCAATAGCATACAATAGGATTGCTACTTTGAATTGGCATAATTGGTTCAATATTTTCCATTGAAATATATTTATTATAAAAGATGATTGCTATTTTCGTAAGACTATTACGTGTAGTTTACTATTCCTAACAAGAGCGAATATTTGGAGGAAGGCATTTCCTAATATGTCGACAGGTTTATCAGAGTCACTTTCCGTGTCACTGCAGCGTGTTTTATACCTCAAATGACTGCATCATAATATGATTGCGAGGAAGGTGGAATTGGAAGGGTTCTAAAAGCAGTGTAAAATGGCTCTACTTTTTTTATTGTAGATGAATCATAATTTCAAAATTTATTTATACGAGCCAGTTTCATTTTGCCATTTCATTTTTGCCAAAAATAAATCAAATAATACTATTTAAATTTATCGTAAAAATCATTCACAGATCAATCTGAACTCAAAATCAACATTAGCCACAAAATCTGATAACATGAGACCAAAAGTCATTAAACCAATGCTGCTCAATGAGAAATTTGAGATCTTACGCAAATTATCATGTTTTCAAGCAACATTGTATACTTTGATGTGAGGCAGTTCCTTTTATTTTTAATAAGTGATATAATCATAGACATTCATTTGTCACATTGCTTATCACATATTTCTTCTATGCCTTCATCTATATATTGCGTACTGTATCACTGTATTTATTATTTTATTTATTTATTATTTTTTCATTCTTATACTGTGTCACAACAATTATTTGCTTCTGAAAAGAATGACGTCATTTTATCAAACCATTCATATAATTCTACAAGCACCATTATACAGTTCATCAATAACTTTGATTTGTACGTCTATCGTAAATTAATTTTAAAAATGTTCATGGAAAATAAGTTCTCATTAGATGAAAATAGGCACACACGAAATGTGAAGGAGCCTATAATCTGATTATGAGATTCTATTCAACTCAGTTGCACTTTTGTCAATTTGCAAGCTTGACATTGACGCCTTTTTATGATGCAAATGTTCATTTCATTACCTGTTCATTCATCATCTGAATGATGCTCTCTATTGTAGCTCAGTGCTTTTTACGCTTATTCAGATCAGTGGAATGTGGCATGTTCTGCAGACAGACTTGTTTTCGTCTAAATCTTTTTCTAAAATTTTCTTTTTCTCTTCAATGCTGCAGCTAAGACTCCCGATGAGTGTGTAAAGCCATAAAACTCTGCACAGTGCAGTTCATTAATTGTCAAGTATAATCAATTGTCTGAATGTTCTTTCTATAAGGGGTTGTGTCTTCATAGCGTGTCAAGTGTCTTCACATTATGTCCTGAAATTAATTTTCCTTTTTTCACGTCTTTCCTGTCTAATTATCTCACAAGTTCTTATTTCAGATTTTGACAAGATAAAATACTGCAGATTATATAGCAATAATACCATCAAATACTCAAATGCTGCGACATAAATGTAAAGAATTTTCTTTTTGCTTCAATTTAGTCAATTCGAGGTTCAGAGGCATGCCGTGTCACTCAAGAATATTCATGCATATATAAATATTCAGTCACAATTTTCTCAATTTTCTTTCATGTATATTTCAGTTACTTCTGGACATATTTTTCATAAGATTTCCTCTCATTCAAACTTCAATTGTTTGCGAATTAGAAAGTGATGCTTTTCCGTTTGGCTCCATTTGATCCATTAGGTTCGATTATCGAGCGCAAATTTGAATCAATGATCAATCATTTCAATAAATATATTTTAGTATTTAAGTTTGTATTATTGTATCTTTAATTCTGAATTCTTGAAAATAAGTGATTTATTCTGAAATATTTTCTATTGTCTTAAATACAAGAATTGAAAGATCAAATATATGTGATGAACGCTGAAATTAAAGTGACCAATTCTTAAGTGATTAAAAATAAGTGATCAATTAGTAAACTGTTTTGAATAAATCTGAAATTAAAATGACATATTCGCATAAAGAAATGATGAAGTCGCAAATATAAATTCAGAGTTCTGAACTTAATATGGAAATGATGTAGATTTTCCTATTTTCTCTTTGCTAAAATTTATTTTTGATTATTCTGCTATTAATTAGCCACCCTCTGAATTAATTTACATTTATATTACCTGTCGATTGTAGGTACATTCCTCTGAATGAAATTGAGGTGATAATCTTCTTACTATTATGCAAAGAAAATTTCATCCATAACTATAACAATTAGTTATTTATTATAGCGACTAAAAAATTGCAGCTAACACTGTCGAGTTATCACTGACAACATATTTGAAACTCTTCTTGATGGAGAATTCACTTTCAAAAAGTTTGTTTGTTGTGAAGGTAATTGCAGACAGATTACCTGATCTGAAATGTTGCTAATAAATAGTAGCTCCAATTGCAACAGATATTTGACTATCACTGAGTAATGCGTCGTGATCGAAAACCTTCAATAAAATTTCTCATGGAATTACTATTAATTCATGCTGTGAATTTGGTCTGCCATCATCAACAATAAAATGATTTCGAGATTTTTCCTCTCATCGTCAGAGTGTTCGCAACAATGAACGGACGCTCTTTGGTGAGCTGCCTGAAGGCAGCGTGTTGAAGCCTTTACTTTTTTCAAAGTTTACTGAAAGTTTCCATTTAGTCTCTAGAACTTCATGTGTCATCCGATATGCCGATTGTTGTCCCCGATTATCTTCTGTTGAATGAGGTCGATACTTTGTCTTAACTTGGTGTACGTCTTTCTCGTTATTTAGAAAGGAACCAATATGTTGACGGCATTGTTAAAAAAGCTTCAAAGCGTCTCTTTGGTCTAAGTAGTCTTCGCCATTTTCATTGCCCATCTGCCTTAATGTCAAAGTGCTATATTGCGCTTATCTGTTCAATTTTGTACTGCTCACATGCCTATGCACATGCCTGATTATCTTCAGAAAACGTCTTTCTATGGAAAAAATCTTACTGGATTATTGGACTCCAGCAAAATGCCAAGCTATCACCTATCGCTCTTGCAACAAAATGTGCTTCCATAATGTGTGCTTCTATGCACGCTCTAGCTGCATAGAAATCGACAACAATAACACCTCTAGAACGGAGGTTAGGCTTCATGCAATACACAATAGCGGCACATAAATCGCACGCATTTTCGCTTAGATACACTTGTCATTGGGTTAGAATCAGTCACATGTGTAAATCAAAGCTTTTCATTGGTCATTCATGCCCCAACTTAGTTGCCCCGGCGGTGGCGCGGCCTTGAGTCAATTTCCATTCTAGTCAACTTCAGTTAAACAATCTATTTCTATGTCTAGCTGCGTGTTTTGTTTAATAAGCGCCATCACATGACATCCAGGTTCACTAATTGTCGCATTCCGCTTTTGCAAATGCAAACGGCTTTGCTAGATCATTCATAAGGGTTTACATGACTTCTGCAATTTATTCTTAAGTTTGCTATTCAATGTCGAATTCCTTTCTTATGAAATCCTTTTATACTGTCATCTATCATTGTAGGCCTACTGTGCTCACCGAATCTGTGATTGCCAAGCAATAAAGTTTTGAATGAAATGACAAAAAACATCTAAGCTGCAAGAAATGCAATTTTATGCGCATAGTAATTCATGTCAAATTATCGACTGAATATTAAAAATGTAAATGCATTTCATCGCTCTTTACATGTTCCAAAAGACATCCCTTCTATAATCATAAAAAATAATTGTATGTTTGTGTTATGCACGGTCAATTAGTACACAACTGCGTCACTCCGGATGTGTCGAATTTATGCTCCTTCCTAGATGATCAATAGTTGGGATTATCAAATGCTCATTCTTATATTTGATATATTCTATGATATAATTTTCCTCTTTCATCAATGCCGACGACCACAAGATCCTGTCTGTAAATAAAGAGTAATACTCAGACGTTTGTCATGCTGTCAGAGAGATTATAGAAGAACCCAATACTTGTTAAGGTCAGGCTATTGTGTCCACTACAGTCACACGCACAAATATTTACTCTCATTGCAAAATGCGCGTGATGATAGGAGATTTAAATAACATCAGAGAGAAATGCAACAGCCTTGGAGGAAAATTGCTGTGAATCTTATTGCGCCTAAGTTAAAGCTTGGTTAATAATTGAAGAAGGCTTGGATAAATGCATATTGCATCTTTTATTACAGTATTTTAATATACATTAGCATTATGCATGTGCATACTCTTATGAACAAATCACTTTGTCCTTCCGACTTACACTTAACCCTATCCACTCCGGGGGGAGCGATTAGGCTCTCCCAGCCACATTATAGCAGTGGTCATTTTAAAATGAATCCTCTTGACCTATGCTTTTGTGACTTCTAGTTTTTGCTTATTTCCAAATTTATCAACAAAAATTGTTGGATTTGTCCACTGTAAAGTCAAATGTATGATTTAAGTTGAAAAAATTTGTTTTGAAGATCTGATTTTTGACACGCTTTCCAGACAGTTTTTGTGATAACATTCAACGAAATTCAATTTCTTATATTAATTCATCTATTATACCGCGGACATCGAACAGAGTTTCGAAAATTCAAAAGCTATATAAATACTGCTATTAAAATATTTGCTTGTCAAACATTGAAGTAGTCGTTTACATTCATTTTGTAATGATTAAAAATCTTTGGGTGTCTGCAAGTTGTCTATGTGCACGTACATGTACTTATAAAAGTACATACAAGTAAATTCTTTTTTATAATCACTTTTAAGTTATTTAGAACAGTAGAGTCCTTTTTCAAATATACGTCATGTACATTGAAATGATTGCTTATTGAATGTTCTCTCTCATTCCACACGCATATGTCAGCAGCTTTCCTTGCACAATTCTGCATATAGTATCCCACCGACTTCAAGAGATAAATGTTCAGAATGCACGAGTATCAAAAGCTGTGCATTTTCTGAGCCGAAGGCGAGGTGAATGCAAGAATGCGTAGCTTTTGACACGAGACGATTGGGCATGTTATCTCCATGAAATCAACTGGATAAAACCAGCAATGTCTGCGAATAGATCTACTATGATACTATACATAAATGTGAACAAAAAGAGAATTTTGTAGGATAAAGTTTCAATAGGGGTTGCAGAATATTTAATGACGAAATTTCGTAGCCTGAACTAAAACACTCCAATGAAATCGCAGGTGCCGATCGCAACAGCCAATCAAAATGATGCGATGCAAACTTTGTGTATTTACCTTCATTTGCAGGTACATGAGCCTTTCAGATGGCTCTCACCAATACCTGCTACGTTTTCTGAATTATGTATGCCCTTTCTGATCAGTTAGATTCGTCAGTCACTAGTTCAAAGACATCTGCAGCTATCAGTAGATATGAACCGATGCAAATTTATGCAAGTTAAGTCACAAATCTGCGAGTTTTGCCACCAATAATCGATTACTTTATGCGACAAGTGCCTTATGAAAGCGCATAGGTGTTCACGCCCTGAGATCGAAAACGCATTTGAGCATCCTTACTTTGTAGACAGCTTTCTTGGATACCTGCAAGGTGTATACTGATAACAATTCGTTCAAGTTGGGTCACAAATCTGTACGTTTTTCATCAATAAACGAAGCGTTTTTACAAATACTCCCTTGTGAATACGCATAGAAATTCAGGCACATAAATATTATATCAAAACACGTTTACGTACATTTGTCATCTAATGCTCATTCCAAAGGTACCTGTAGATGTAACTACGAGTGTTATTGAAATAGTGACCAATGAATCTAGCCGTTCAGAAAGGACATAATTGCTATGTGTAAGGTAAATGAAGGAGATAAGATTAAGTAGTAACACATCATTCTGATTGGCTGCTTCGATCTGCATCTGTCATTTCATTAGTGTGAACATGTTTACTGAGGCACCATACCGGTCATTATATTTCGAAAAACTTTCATATTACATGAGTTTGCCTTGTAAAATCAAATTTTCCACTGCATCGGTTGAAAGTGCTCACGCATCGAATCATGGTATCATCTGCAAATTAGAATTATATCTTTTCTATCATAAACGAAATTTTTGAGACTAAGTGGTGCGCGACGAACATGCAAGATCTCAAATGGTCGTTAGAAATTAAAAGGTTGGGAACCCCTGGCTTAGACATATGACTTGAATGTTGATGACTTTAGTTACAGATAATATCTAATAAGTTCATGCATCATAATTAATCACAATGACAATCAATTCCTGCAACAAGCGAGTGAAAGATCATAAGAGAACATAGATAACAGACCATAGATAACAGAACATAAAATTGAATTTTAAGACTCAGTAAGGCTCTCTGATGAGTCGGTCAAAGACTACGGACTAAGAATTTATGACAAACAACACAAGTCTCGTTTTCTTTTTTGTTTACAATCAATAAATGTGAAGGAGCATCAGTCGCTCATATTATTATCTTACTCTCTTCTTCAAGATTAATGACACAACCAATGTTTGCACTGTCTGAAGCAGGAATTAAATTCAACACATCGGCAGTATATTTCATGATCTTTAGGAGGACCCTAAGGACTATCTCAAATATGTTTATCTAAAATGAACTTCATTGTTAATGCTTGTAGTCATAGCTAAGCTAATCAGACATTCCATAAACAACGATTTTTAATAAAATATGAATAAATTAACTCAGGTAAAACTTAGTAGAACAAGGGCGTGTTCTTGTTCACGAAACTCAGAGCATGAATTAGCAATGACAGTAGTTCTTATTTTCAAGGGTTTATCGGGATCATAGAAGTCTACATGTAAATCCGACCAGTAGCGATACAGTGCTTTGTGTGCTTGAATATACAATAGCGCAAGAACTACACTAATACTTTTTACTCACACAGTTTTTTTCGATGGAGGTGCAGGCATTTTTTTGTATCTTAACTATATGCACATGAAAGACAAGCGAAAATCAACATGAAATGATTAACCACTGCGCGGAGAATTCTGTCTTTTTAGACAAAACTGAATATTCTGAAATTTAATCTGTAAGCGAAATTATATATTGCATCATTGATAAGGTTGTCAACAATACTACTGTAGATTTTGCTATCTTCTATTCAGCTATTCATCTGTATATTTATATTCATTTATTTGAAATCACTATGTAATTGACAGCTCAAACTGTAATAAAACAACAGATATACATGTAGATACGCAGGACCAAAGATGTTTATCGACATTATCTGATCTACAATTGCGGAATGATTGCTTGGATGAAAGATAAGATTGCAGCACAAATTTTTTTAGATTTTCCGGACAATGTGATGATAGATTGCAATCAAAAACATGTATACTTGCTAATGAATATGCCAGCTCAATGTATAAGCAGGCAACTGAACATTTATCTGTCTAGTGTTATTATTAACTAAACTAAATTATTATTATTGTTAAACTAAAATATTAACTTATTATTGTTACTAAACGTATGTATGTTTACATCAGCGATATTCATTAAGTTTGGCAGACATTCGCTTATACAATGCACATTATTTTCTTTCAGTATGCGAGAAATGTATTTGTTTAATTATCAAAAGTTCTAAGGTGCTAATATTCGCTTTATATAACAGTGGAAAATCAAAATATTTTGATGTCACTGGCAGCTGCATCCTCAAGTATAATTTATATATTTTTCAAAGATATCAAATTGCTCTCTTACAGATCGACGCATAAAACTGAATATGCAATGTAGAACATTGATAAGCTAATATTATTTATTCACACCTAGTTAGACTGTGTTTGAGATGCAAATTGTACCCCAGATAATTTCAATGATAAAGTGATTAAAGATTGCAATGAATAACCTCACCATGTATCTTAAACAAATTATGAAGCTTAAAACTGAGTCCACTGAGTCAACATTGTGCAATTGGTGTTGAACTTTAGTGTTTGGAATTAAAGTCTACCATGGTAAAAATGATTGCTTCATCTGGTAATTTTTACGGATGAATCCGGGCAACTTCATAGTTTTGGTAGTATTTCTGGTCTAAAATCAAGTTTACCTCTTGCATTCAATAACCAACTTGTCATAACAAGATTGATTCATCCGAAGAGCTCCATTTGCCGAGTGGCCCAGAAGTCTTCGGTTCGGAAAGAATTGTGAAAATGATGAGCAGGCCGAAGACTTCTGGGCATCTCTGTATATTTCAAAACTTCCTTGTAGGCTGAAATTTACAGCTTTTTATGTTCATTATACTGGGTCATTCACAACAACTGATGGAAGTGTGGGCTATTAAACATGCGTTCGACAAGCTAATTTGGTGACAAAATCTGCAATCCATGGTGGCACCGTTCTTGAATAGGTCTATTGAAATGCGATCGTTGAAACATTGCTGACATTTTGATGGTATTATTGTTGCTTTGACTATCGCCTAAATTCGACCACACTGATCTCTTTTCAATGGACATGCAATATGTTTTTCATATTGTTTTTCAAAAGTATCTAACTGTTGCAGAAGCTATCTGTTGCTTTCAGTTTTCAAAGCAGTAGATTTCGTCAAAGCATATGCTTTGCAAGCCGGCAAATTCACGACATTTTCTGTGTGGCGACTCCCGATATGTCGTGTCCTAGCCTTTCATGAAGTTTTGTTGGCAACCTATGACGGTTTCATTTCATGACCAATTCCGGACATTTCTTCTATATCCAATATGAGCTCAGCGAAGAAAAAATGCCCATTTTGTCCATATGGATGGTTAAGTCACTGATTTTGCTGCAGTGGGGAATGGAACAGACGATAGTTTTTTGTTCACTTTCCCACTTCAACCATCGGTAAAACATTCATCGGCGATGGTGTTCCGTCCGTAACGCAGTCAAGATAATATAGCATGCAGCGACATTTTCACTAAACAATGTTCACATGTGACTACGATTAGCTGCTTTGAAAAAGATGTAGTCTTTAGATAAGTGGGCCTACTCAAGTAGTTGGATCTACATGTTGTATATAGGCGCATGGAATGACCATCTTTCAGAATTTCCATAGCTTTGTAAGTACTGCTTGAATGCAACTTTTGACGGTACTCATTCAACTGTTTAAATATGCTTAGATGGCAGGACTTAATGGGGTGCTTGTCAGACAAACTGACAATCCCTCCCCTTTTACACCGTCAATAAACAGCGCGCGCAAGTTGTGCTATCACACCATGGTCCCCTGGACGATGAATCGAGTCTCATCAAAGGTTTCCAGCTCTCTGAGTGTCATGATGGTCACTGACTTGCTCTATAGAGAATATCCATCTTTCAATGAGTACCTGCGCTTGGTCAAGAGGTTTAGTTTGAATGCGCCTTCATGCGGCTGCGAATAGGCCTCTTAAATAGGGCCTACTTATGGAAGTTCTCAGTTCTCTAATTTTGTCTTCAGTGTGACCATGTACTCGCATGAATATGTTCATCTGTTGAGATCAGCGGCGCAATTCTACATGCAAACCGCATGTAGGCCTAGGCCTACTTAGTTAATTTCAGGGCCAAATCAAAGCTTCTGTGTGTAAATGCAATTACAAAAACTGCCAATAGATGGATGGTTTACATTATATTTTGTTTATCGAGACACTAATTTTGGCAAAATTGGTGAATTAGCTGTTTCATTCACCAATATCTTTCAAAAATGTTTTACGTATATTAGGGCGTAAAATGCACTCCAAACACCGACTAGTTTATAACTCTGGTAATCCCATTTCTTGTCATGGATAAAAGCTGATATTTTACATGATTTAAGCACCGGTATGTTGAAAGTTAGGAACATTCACGATGTCTTTATTGTATCAAATTATTGTAGGTCACGATTGTCTTTATTGTAGGTCAAAGTGACGTGGGGTCCACCACGTTCATCCACGAACCGCTAAATCATCTTTTCTCTTGTCATTCTTCGCACCCCTAGTTTGCCAGAAGACTGTCGGGCATTTGGGGCCATTTGTATGTGAGCCATTGCATACTGAAAGAAAGCAGCTGGCTGGAGGACAAATTCTGAGGCAGTCTAGGCCTTTACACGGCACCCAAGGATTCCGCCGCTGTTGGTTCGGGGATGTTTATTCACGGACGACGTTTATTCGCAGCTAATCATCCCTTTGATGGCCCTTCGCTATCCACCAGCAGCGACCCGAGAGGTGTGAGTTGCAGCTCTCCCCCTCCAACTCTGAAATGTAGTTCTTCAATCAGTTCATCAGTTCATCAGTTCGATCAATTCATTATTCTTCAATCAGTTCCATCACAATTGTACCTATTCGAAATATTCTAAAGCAAAAATATTAATGCGAACAAACTTTGTCTACTATTCCACTTAGTCTGAATTCTGAAGGTTTCTACTTTTAATAAGATTGATTGCAAAAGTTACTTAGAATACTTAGAATAGCTGAAGAAAAAAGTTTGTTTACTTCATTTTATCTCATTTGAATTCAAGTTGTCTGCATAGAAGTGTCAACAGCCGCTCATTTTAAATTCTGAAAAAAGTCCCTGGAGTAATTGTGCTTTTATTTGATCTCATTTAACTTCCAATTTTCAGAAGTTAGGGTCGAATAGTCAGTGGTCATTTATTACAAATGCTCAATGATGTCTCTTGAGTAAAAAGCTTTCAGAAACTTATGAATCTTGTGATCACTTGTAAAGATAACTCACTGCCAAATGCGATGCTGCGAAATAATGGTTTCTTGAAAATATTTTCGTAAAGGAAATAATATTGCCTACTACCTAACATTTATAAAACGGAAAGATTTTATAAAATTATTCAACAATACCTATTAATGAGATTTAGTAACATAATTAAAATTTTTGAAGAAGCAATTTGACCAACTTGGGTAACTTTTCTAAAAAAAACGCAGTCGTAAAATACCCAATGTTTCGTCTCTCAGAGAGCTATCTGTGGATAATGAAAAAGTACAGAGTTGAGAAAGTGCATTAATGTGGTGGATATTGCGAATGAAGGCTCCTCACAGCATATTCCTGATTTAATGTCGAAAGTTACAATTAATTAATTAATTATCCAACAATACCCTTTTGACTGTAATCTCGGATCATGCTTCTAGTCTTCATAACATTACGAGTACTGCTTATTAGTGCAATATAGATGGCATATTGGCCATTTGATCACTTTTTATTATTGAATACTTTATACTAAACACTTCAGCGACCCTGCTTTTTCGCAGATTGCCGAGACGAATCAGTCTAGTACAGGAGCGCACACCCACTGACCTTGCAACTTGTCACTGAGACTTTCTCGACACTAAATTTATATAAACAAAACAGTCATAATGACATATTGAAATAATAAGTGTGAGAAATTGCAAGAATATTGCGTAAATAACGCAATCTTTTTACTGAACCTCAAGGCAAAGCAATGTAATTCTCTCTTAGCAGCGTTCACTTGTCGCAAGAAGTCACACACATAGCCGAGTGTGTGCAAATTCAGTTTCACCCGCATACAATTACTGCGACGGACAAGTATGAGTGTGCGAATTCTTCGCAAATTTGATGCACTCACAGAGATAGTTATTTTGCGTGTGAGTTAGTCTGGAGCGGACAGAATCCTATCCCAACCATTTTTATGCAGTGGTATCAAGCGATGGAGGTTGACATAGATATTCGTCTCACTTTGGCTTGTGCGTCAAGCGCGCATATTGCAGAAGTAACCCACGAGCTTCAACAGTCAGATTACAGGCAGGCCTGACAAGCAAAAAGTACATATCTTTAACTTAATTTTCCTCCGTGACAAATTTGTCATATGGAAATATTATTCACTCCACTCAACTCTTCACGATCCAAATTTACTGAATGTGTACGTTTAATGTGGTGTCAATCTTCCGGTTCGTCTGAATTCGAACTTAAATTTGCATTAACTTCAATGGAAAATTGATCTTCTTGCCCCTCGAGACTTGTTCTGGCCGTGACTATCAGCATTGAGAAAAGTCCATTAAAAGACCATCAGTCTTAAAAGTCTTAAAAGACCCAAACACGCAGACAAGGTAATTTAACTCTGTAGATGCACTACACCGATTTCTATGCAATTGCTCTTGGATTGCTCTTAAACCCCAAACACACACATTAGAATTTGCCAGATTCTATTGGAACTAAGTGTTGCGAAATAGGGTACACATCAATTACAGCCTAAATAAGAATGAATTTGAAATAGAGCAGAGAAGAATATCAGAATTTCCCCACATCAAAATGATTCTGCCATGCTGAAGGGCAAGAGCATATTTAGTGAATTATATGTATATTTTTCAATATGCAAGTAGTAGGACCAACATAATTCTCATCACATGTCAGTCTATACTGGGGACCATTGATGCTTTGACAGTTTCGGTCAATGAAAACGAACTAGTTGAAATTGCGTGATACTTGTTGATATAATAATTCTAGCTTTTTGTTTGCTAGGCATTGCCATATTATATTGTTACCATATTCAAATGCATCTTTCTAATATCTATCTATTTTTGTCGTTATATTGCTTAGATCAATATCTTAACATAAATTTGAATTTTCTCGTTCTTCATTGACTTTCACTCTTTTCCACAGGCATTCGAATCATCTGCCAATCAGTGACATGAAGCACTTAAAGTACTGACTCAATGCACAGCTATCAAGTGGACTGTCCTGAAATATCGACTACCGGCCCCTATTTTTGACTAGTGTATATAATATTGTGATTGAAGAAGTGTATGTGATATTCCTGAGAATTTTTGATGATAATAACATGCATTCCGTCATCATAATTTGCCTTTTTCAATACAGGTGGAATTATTTGTTAACACATGCATGATAATAAATAATTTTGTGAAAATCATAGTATATTGCTGATTACTGCATCATCTGAAAATGACAAATATTCCACGAACGGACAATGGTGTGGTTAGCATGCACGAAGGGGAGCACTATAACATCTCTCCCTCCCTCTCAAAATTCAAAGAGTTTTATTTCAATTAGAAATGCAGAAATGTACAAATCAATCCATCACCGTCAATGAGCGAAATGTTGCAGAATGATTCGAAAAAGATGATTTCCACAGAGAAGATGCACTACATGAATAGGATCAGGGATTGTCAATAACTGAATGAAATTTAATTGGATAAAGAAATTAATTGAAATTGGAAAATAAATCAATCAATTAATTGGAATCTAAAATTTGAGCAGTTTCTGAAACTTGATGACATTAACTATTAATTTATGTATTAATTCACGTATTAATTTACTTGGTCCAAGATGTGTCTAAATGCACGTTACACAGCAATAACCAACCTATACATGGTCCTAGAAATTTCCTGAGTATGAAAGTAAGCCATAACATAAAAACTAGGCCTACTATATTTAATGTTTTAATACTGCGATTAGTCAGACCAATCAAACCAGCGGATAATTTTCATGTAATTATCTCTCATAGACGCCTGTATGAGATGCCTCTGGCATATACTTATAGTTCACACGGGCGTTCGTGATTCTCTCCATCGTTTTCATTAGTGACGATTGAGTGGAGAAATTTCGCCGACATTTTAGGATTGCATGGTCTCCTCTGGTTAAAATAAGCATAAATTTGTGACTACTCATGAATCTTGCCAACCTGAAACGCAAGGCTGAAATGCTTACTATACTTGTGAATCTTGAGAAGTATAAGACTACAGAGGCGAAATTAGTAAGCAATCTAGGCTACTAACAGATGACAATTAGTTGATTGGAATTGGAAAATGCAACAATTAATTAATTGTAATTGGAAAAATTATCAATCAATCAATTGAAATTGTGTATTCTAGCCAATTAATTAATTGAAACTGGTGTATCAACCAATCAATTAATTGGGCCAATTAATTGAAAAATAGTTGAGGTCAATTAATTTCTGACAATCCCTGAATGGATGAACAGCGAAATGATACCAAGACACCATGACATCAAAGAACCTCTGTATTAAGATTAGGCAGTATGAGTCCTAAAGTCAAAATAAGTTCAATATGCACTGATGCGATATGAAAACTGTATCGACAACGATGAGAAGCTCATTGGTCGAGGAATAACGTGGTGTCTAATATCAACAAAGGTCTATCGCAGTACATTGACTACCTAGAGAGAATGGCTACTATTGAGTCAACACCGACACCCTCGATTCCCCGAGCCGAAGTCCGCAGTGGAGACGAGGTCGCACCTTCTTCACTAGGCCACAGTGACTGTGCCGTCAGTCAATCATATTATGCAAGTAAATTGATAACAGAGGATCAAATTTATGACCCAAACGGGCCTAAGAATGATACAGTAAGATGAACAAAATGATTACTGACTGAGTGCTGATATTTGGTTATTTCCAAAAGTGAATCATTAAGCCTGGTTTAAAATGATTCACTGGAATGAGATTTACTTCATCACTTGTGAAAGAATTCCCGTGATTCACGACATCGAATGAACGTACGATAGGCTAAGGAATACACAATGCTTACAAAATTCATATGCGATATAGTGCCTAAATGTCTACTTTGGGCTCACCATCAGTTTTACATTTCAGTTTTTGCATGCTAAAGGATTACAATAGAATTGACTGTCGATTAGGCCGAACTATACTTTCGTCAGTAATTTCATCAGATACATGAAAGCCATTATGAGGAGTTTACCTATCAATCGCTTGGATGTAGATATTATAATGTTGAGATAATGAGATACATCTTCTAAGATGCATTAATTGTGTGGTTATCATTTTAATTCATTTTGCCACTCGGTTTCAGTTTTGTCAACATCAACTGTCCCTTCAAAATCACACTTAATCGTTAACTGAGAAGAATATAGCTATGTGTATGGCTATCCGGCTAAAAAAGTTCAGGCTATTGAAAGATAGAATATGAGAACTAATGATCTACTGAAACTGGTGAATGAACTCCCCCTTCCCCCGGCTTTTTGTTGCTCAAAATAGAAAGTATAAAATTGGGTTAGCAAGAATTCGTTATAAAGTTTCAGTTTTAGATCATTTTGATAATTCGATTGTTCTAGCTAAAGACAAGCTATCAAGAATTCACTTGATTCCACTACGATGGAAGTTAAGTAAGCAGCATTATCGTATTGCACTTTCACGACTATCGTAGGTAGCACAGAATTAGATTGGTTAAGCGTGTCACTTCACCAGAAGTGCAAATTGATTCAAAACTATGGCACATGCAGGAACGTACCAAGTGGAAAAAATAAAATTTTATGCCTTACACATAAAGGAAAGGTAGTCGTGCGTCGCTTGCGGATTGCTGAGAATTCCTTCGAAATGCTCTGATTGCCACCATTCCTTCAGATTCGAAGAATTCAGATTATTGCGCAAAAGTTTTTTCGATAATTTTGGTCCTTCCGATCATTATCAAAAAAGATAGCAGGCGCATGAAAACACGTTCACGAACTTCTCCGTGGATCTTGACATCGTCTGCGTCTTTCTGCTGTGTGATCCGGTTAACAACAGTGACTGAAACTTTGCACAATTTGGTGTGTATAATGTTGAGCTGGCTGCTCATTGTTCGATTGCTACGGCACTATATCAGCAGATTGTGCCATTTCATTACCGCTAGATGTTCCAATGCTTCATTTCTAGTTAAACAGAAGAAGGAGCGATTTGTCTAATTCTGTGGTATGTATAGATCACCTAAGAATGCGATTCTGTTGACTGATACATGTCCAAGCCACGATAATCAACCGCCTTCTGTGCGAACTCTCTGCGGTGGAATGCCGCATTCACCCCATCGACTTCCGCCACAAGCGAGCTTTATTTTCAGCAGCGGAAGTTGCCTTTAACAATAGACGGTGTTCTCTAAATTCAGAGCAACAACAGCTTTTTAATTGTTAGATCGATAACAGGTCTACAGCTTCTTGACAGTAATCACTGATATTTTAAATCTAATTCAATTTACTTTATAATATCTTTGACCTGGTGCAGTCATCTCCAGACTCCAGTGAACAATTGTTTTGTTTTAAATCACATGCTTCAAATGAATAACTCATATGATAAATATAGAGAGTTTGGAATTCGTATTCATGTCACGCCGTGATTGTGTTTTGGGCCGAGCTGAACATTTTTGATTACAGGACCCTAGTTTACTCCCAAACAGGCTATATGAAATGCGCATAATTAGCTATATTTATATTCCTTCTGTTAATTAGTAGTTAGGCATAGGAATCGTCGAAATCCCTAGACAAAATAATATGGAGTCATATATTTCACTCATTACAGTATCAACATCTTGAGAGCGAGAGATATTGAAAGCATTGCAGAAATAAAATATTGTCTCAAAACAGGACTATACAGATGATAGTCAATGCCCGCCACATTTGCTAAAACTGCTAAAATGAGAAATCCATTAAAGAATATTAATCAACTTTTAGAGAGAAGAAGAACAGCTTTTAAAATTACAGAGATCTAATTTTCTAAGTCGCCCACACATTTTTAATTAGTCTGAAATCATCTAGAATTCAGGAATCGCTGTAACACCGTAGGTGGTAAATGAGTGTGCTTTCTGACAGCCTTGTGGGTCATCAACTGAAGTCGATACAAATATTTCTAATCGGAAACAATGATTGAAAACAAATGATAAACCTGCAGGCTACAATTTGCAGTAGGCGAACTACATGTATATACATACCAGTGGACATTTATAGAGAATTAGGGCTGTGCTCGGTGCACCGATGCATCGGTTCAGTTGATCATGCATCGGTTTTTTGACACGGTGCACCGAAACGTTCGAACTTTGATCAAATTGACATTTTATTATACAGTTTTGCTTGAAATTAATTTCATTCTGTAATTCTATCCGCAAATCTTAGTCGCAACAGATATAGAGGAATGATCTTTAACATAAAGTAGGGATATATATGTAGGTAGAGTGTCGACTCACAAAAGTATCTGTATACAGTGAAAATTTGTATATGAAAAGATTCAGTTTTTTTGCGGAGATTACGTTCCCGTGGTCCAAAAAATTATTTAAGCAGTTTTATGAAAGTCAAAATTTTGCAAATTTGTATAATACCGAGGTGACGCACCTATATAAGTAGAATGGAGCAAGTTGGATATCAAAATGAATGAATTTTTGCTAATAAGTATGCTAACTACGCGGAAATTACGCTGATTATCAACGGAATTTCATGATCCGTATTATAATGGAAGTCTTCATGAAAAAGTCGCGATACTATTCGTGCTTTCTCAATTGGCTGAAATTTCAAGTTTTTAATTCAATTTTCACCGGCATGATTTTATGATTCACTACATTCATGTTTCATTTCTTGAATCTGAGTAGTGATATGGACCCATTTACATTAGTTAATTGAAATCATTGTCTTTTGAATAATTGAAATCATTGAAATCATATAAAATCCTGTGATTTTGCTCTGCCAGTGGCAGGCTGCGTATGATGATCTCGCTTAAAAAATACTCTTCAGGTTCAGCATGAAAGCAATAGGGTCATCGAGTTGCTAATTTAGCAAGCATTACCTCTCCAAGGATGTCATGACACAGAGGATCTGTAAAATACCATTATTTCCTTCTGCATTATATGCTTTCTTGATCAGCATCAGTGGCGTCGCGTGCGCCCAGACCATAGGCCTTCACTCGGCATTGGAATACTATTTCTATACCAGACATTTATGTTACAAAATTAATTTCAAATTTTTTAACAATTTTAATTTTTTTTTTACAACATTAATTTTCATAAAAGTTGAATTTTCAATAACAATTTCCCGAACATTTTAAGGCCAAGTGAATGTGCACAAGAGAAGTGATTGCTCATGTCTCTTGACCGCCTTACTCAAGGATCTGATTACTATATTCCCATTCTGTCCAGACCACATTTTCTCGAGAAAAAAGGAGGCAAGGTCAACACTTTCTTGTGTTTCTCACGGCCGGTCAGCCACTCACTTGTTTGAAATTTTGATGCATTAAAATGTCTTTTGTAGCATTTCTAATTTCTTTCTCAGTGAGTACTTTCATTTTATATCAGGTGTTGGCCTACCTTGCTTGACGACTGTCATCTTTTCAGTATATTCCCTTCGGACGAAAGGCGTGGTTATGATCTCATCTGCAATACTAAACAAAGTGCCACATCAATCGCGTATAAACAAATTATGGATTTCTACCGAATCTGGGTGTTCGAGTCAGGTGCATTACTCTGTATTCATTGGAGAACGCTCATCATCTGATCGCAGTTTTGTCTAAACGTCAGCCATCTGCTACTGTTGACGTAGTGGACTCTGATATAAAGCGAATCCAGGAACAATTGGGTTGCGCTTCACTTACTATATTTAGATACCACGCCTCGATCAAGAATCGCGTAGAATTTCATTGCAAAAATTGGAGAAGGCAAAGCATCTCATCATGTCTATCGGAAAAGCCATTACTGGCGCGGGCACGTGCGCTTACTCCTCACACGCACACAACTCTCTTTCGCTCTGTCTGGACATCAATGCTCCGTCTGAACACACGACCAGCTTGTGTGTCTAATTGTTCGAAGAAAACAGCTGTGATTCGAGCACGTGCTGCAAAACTGTTCAATTAGGTTGAGCGTCTGACTTTGAGACGGAAAGCTGTGCACAGCTGTCACGAGAAGCTATCGAATTTAAATGAATGATTACACTTTTCATTTTTATAATTGTTGAAAATTATTCTTTAGGATGCGCCGAAGGCCTCGCAGGTGCGGAGAAGACGCCACTGATCAGCATATCTCACATTTGGAAACAATTCCAACTGTATCCCCTTCGAGTTCATTTAATAAAATCTTAATAAAATATTTAATACCTAATACACTTACTCTATGATCTTTAAGCATGCGGTATGATTAATCTAACTAGGAAAGCATTATTCAATTCTATTTATTCTATTCAATTAATTATAAACTTCAAATTTCTAAGTGATAAAATTGAAGTATTTTGAAAATCACGGCCTTTTTATATCATTAAATTACACATGCATTGCCTAATGATGAGAAAAATGTGAAAAACTGACGAAAATAATAGATGATTCAAGTTCATGAGAAATCAGTTTAAAGTAACAAAATCTCATTTCTCACGACCTAAGAATCTCGGAATTTCGTAGTGAATATGTCATGGTCCATCATATAGTCTCATAGGAATCTCATAGTCCAGAATCTCAACATATATCCAACGTCCTGCCTAAAAGATTTTTTCGCACGATATGGTAGCATTCTATCATTTCAGAGAGACTGCCCGAAAGCGAGTTATGTCGAGATGTTGACCCTCTTGCACAGTAATTTGTAGATTGCGTTGACATTGCTTAGATTCATTCTATTTTGCCTGTTTTCAGATTTTGTATTTTTCATTATTTTGAAAAAAGCATCAATGATAATCTCTTCCTTTGCTATATACTGAACGTTCATGTGAATTTTAAAATCAACAACTAAATGCGACGTTTCGTCCGCCACTGACTTAATAATTTTGTCCATGCAATTTTTACCACTTTCTGGTTGCGGCTAAGTATGATGAGAGTCACTTGCAAATATCGGCAAAATAGAGCTAAAAGAAGTCTTATACGTTCGTTGAAGACTCCTAGCACTTTTTGAAATTTGCATCAAATTCAGAAGATTTGTAACAGAAGATAGAGACCTTACCTTCAAGATCTTGAAGTCTTTATTAACTATCAGTCCAGAGCGAAAAAGAAATTGTTTTTCGGATTAACTTCAGTGCTTCAGTGCAACTCATAAAATTTTCGGTGCATCGGTGCAAGCAGGTGCGGCTCGCGCACACCCCTGTAGAGAATACTTTCTGGTGAATGCTGAAACAGATTTTAATAAGCAATATGTAGGGTTTTACGGTGTCCTGCTGTGCAGCGTATTTCAGGATTTCTCAACATTCAATCAGCTGTAGAAAGACAAATAATGAATGTATCCAAAAGCCCTTCCGTGACTTTCCATGAATTAACATAGTGAAGTCGCATATCCACCTGCCAAGCAAGGTCTCCCGGACCTTCTTGCGGAATCCGTCAAGTCTTTTCTTCGATCCTCAATCCCTTGGAATATTTATTGATGTGTGAATGCTGTTAACACTCTTTGAAGATCAGCTGTTGGTCTCCTAAATGAAACTACATTATCTTGACGTTTACTCTAACGAACCTGTTCTCAGGTGAACGTCACTTGTGAGGAGTAGGCCGAAATGAGACAGTGCCCGATCACGAATTCTAAACTGAGGCCGATGATTTCAAAGATGACATGGCCAGCAGTTAGACGACGAAGCTGACGGAAGTGGTGTGCATGTAGATAAGTAGATCCAATATAAAGACTCCGACCCGATGTTACCGACTGATGAAACCTGGCTGTGAGTAACAAGACCCGATCTGTGGAAAATGTTTAGTGGAGCTGTCATCGTGCATCATACATTGTGTGGACATTTTTGAAAGAAACAGAATGTCGTTTTGTCCAGATCACAGTATGTTAAGGTCATTTTTCACGTGACAGGGAGCCTAAAAAATTAGAAACCTGCAAACAGAAAAGAGCAAGCTAAATCTACCGCATCTTTTCGTTTCTTTTTGGAATGAAGAAATCATAGTTCCATGCAATGTTCCTGCTCGGGGAAAAACAATAGAAGGCCTGATTAGGATGTTGCGGACAGATGAAATCAGACCATGAAATCATCAAGACAAAAGGCAGAAGATGGTCCGATGCTATAAATATATACGATATATAATATATATATATAATATACGAAATGTGAGCACAATTTACATCCTGACGCGAGCAGATGACATAAATAAAATTCCTTCCTCAAAACATTCGGGTAGCTTGTACTAACCTTTTGAAGCCTGTAAAGGCTAAACATTTACAATTGGTGGCGCGACATCATGTATCTGTATACACACAAAGATTCTGTCCTCAACTCCTTTAAATACGATCATGCAAGCATATTAGTATATGCTTTATAATGAGCATTGTCTGATCGCGTCATTTATTGAATTTATTGCAGCAGAACAGATTTCAGGAGATGATAGAAAAACGAATTATCTCTGTTCCTAGTGTCTCACTTAGGCACAGTAGAGCCGCATGAACATCGTTCACATGCAATGCACGCAATGATTATGATTGTATTCAGTTTACTCTTGATAATGGCAGAGCCTCTAGATTTATATAGGCCTGCACTACTGTACATGTAGACCCACAGAGTTAAATTGTTCAAACGTATCACTTTGCTAGAAGTTCAATCTGATTCAAAACGATGGCACATGCAACAACTTACCAAGTGGAAAAAATAAATTTTTAATACCTTGCAGAGATAGGAAAAATAGTCGTGCGCCGCCTTCAGATTTCTGCGAATTCCTTCAAAATTCACCGATCGCAACGATTCCTTCAGATTCGAAGAATTCAGATCATTGCGCAAAAGTTTCCTCGATTATGTTGGGCCCTCCGATCATTATTAAAAAAGTTAGCAGGCGCACGAAAAAAAGTTCACAAACTTCTCCGTGGATCTTGACATCGTCTGCGTCTTTTTGCTGTGTGATCCGATTGACAACAATCACTGAAACTTTGCACAATTTGGCGTGTTTTAAGTTGAACTACTGCTCAATGTTCGATTGCTATGTTATTATGTCAGCAGACTGCCATTTCATTCCTTTCTAGTTAAACAGAAGAAGAGACCACCTGTCTAATTCTGTGTGTAGGCCAATGCTAATTTACAACTCCAGTCCATCATTCTATCAGCTCCCATTTGATGCGGTTATAGGGTTCTCATTATATATTTCGCCAAAAGGCCTTTTTAAAACCTTACATAGAATTTAATAGTCAGAAACGTATTGCCTCCGTGAATTATTTTAGAAAGGATTTCTTTAAGTATAGAAATAATTCCCTCTTTGGTAAAACCATGGAGGATAAGAGTTTTACTTCGTTTCTTCTTTAGCAAGTTGTGATCATAGGCAGAGTATAGGCAGATGTAGTATGATGAGGTGCACACACTGGAAATGCAAAAACATGAATATATTTTTGATGTATGCATTTTGAATGTCGTGCTTTCGGTATAACAGTTTTGTTGCATTCATAGAACCCGACTTAATTGACATCATCAAACTCAATTTTTGCCATTAAAGTGCTGATATATGCTAAATTATACATCATTCTTGCTAATATTATTCAGAAAGCAGACATAAATGAGAGCTACATACTGTATCCTGACTTTGTCATGGATGATTTTTAGTTATCAAAATTACGTTTCTAAGCATTGGGTTGCTTTAAAGTTTATGATTGTATGAAATTGAGTCGATTACTTTGCATTAAAAAGTGATAATACTACATCGGAGCTATGGGGTTCAGGAGACCCTGTTTTGCAGATGAAGCAATTTTTTTTCTAGGACTGGACAACCGTTCAAAGAAACATGTTTTTATAATTTTTTTCAAAATGAAGGGCATTACTTTTTGTTCTAGCTGTTCCAACTTTTTTATTTCAGCCCTTTCCATCGTTTATTTCCAATTGTATAGGGAATATTCCACCTATAAAATTGGAATTCTATAATTCCACCTATTAAATGTGACGGCAACCTCAAAAACTGTTTTGATGTTCAAAGTAAAACACTTTCAATAGGCAGCCATATTTTTAATAAATATCTTTTCCAAAACCGTGGCTTTAAAACTATCTTCGAAAATAATGCACGAGTACAAAGCAAGGTTGTATAAAACCATTGTTTAAGCAAGACAGTATTTTTTGTTCCTATACAATTAATTCATTATGCACTACTGTTCTTAGAACAGTTAAACAATGATTATCGGCAATTTATTCATGTACGATCCCAACTTTGTTTATTGTTGAGTTTCTAGAATCCTATATTCTAGCCTGGATGAATTTTGGAAGTATTGCGTATTCCTCAGCCCATCGGTTGTAAAATTGTTCCAGAATTTGAATAATTTCATTACCTGGGATAGTTTTCATAACACGTAGAGCTTAGAGCTGCAATTAATGGAAGTCAGTGCAACCTAAAGCATACTACCCGAACATTTGACATTGGATCGTGGATAATTGTGTGATAAGTTATCGGCACACGATACATTTTGACTGACGTTGTACAAGGACACTTACTGAAATGAAAAACTGATGACAAGTTTGGCGAGTTCGTTCTTCCAGACTCCTATACGTCAGCTCGCGGTCATCAATGTAAACTTAAAAGATCTTAATTTAAACTTTAGTGGAGAGAGTTCTCAATTCACGTCGCCAATCACTAGAATTCCCTCACAAGTGAAGAAGTAAATCTCACCTCAGTGAATCACTTTAAATCAAGCTTGCACGTCGCAGACAAAACATTTCATAACATCAGCACTCAGTCAGTGATCAAATTGTTCATCTCAGAACTTTAATCGCTGAAAAAACTTTTATTATATTGGAACTTAGAATTGTTGACCGCCTATGCTTTGCTATGAAGTCGGGATTATACGTATCGCATATATTATTATTGCAGCAATGTCAATGTTGCATCAATGCCCGTGTGGGTCATTATTTTGACTATCTGTTTCCTATTTGCTTGTGTTTGATTGACTTTAGGAATGTAGTTAACATTATCATAAATTTCAAAGAACACCACAACACTCATTAGATTAGCAAATAAGTCATTGCGCGTATTACAGCTCCGCACAAAACATGTCATCAAAATGCAATTTTGCATTGCATGATCTTATATTGTAATATAGAACTCTCGCTTGTATAGTACCAGATGGCCTACCCTTCTTGCATTTCGTGTATGATACGTGGAAATTGAATAATGTCTAATGGCACAAATTGACCAAATAACATCTTACAGACACTCCAGCCACCGTCCAGCCACACTCCATCCCCGACCGGCCGGTTTTGAATGCGTCGGCCGTCGGCCCTGCCCCGGCTGACTTTTTTGAGAGCCAGCCACCGGCTGCCCCCGAGCCGTCAAATTCCCGGCCGGCTCCGACCCTGGTGGATGATGTTCGCTCAAGAGCATCATGCATCCATAGAAGAATTAAATAACATAAATTAACGCAATAATTCATAGACATCAAGCTATGATGTCTTTGAGCTTTATCAGGGACTCCAATGTCTTCTGACTCTGGGCATAGACATTGATGAAACGACCTGTCGATGAAATGATGCTGCTGATGAAGTGAGCCACAATGATATTTGTACGGGTACGAGTAGGCTACTCAGAGGTACAGGAACGTACAGCTAAGCCTCTGACGGGCACAGATGGGTGCGGCCACCGAAAAACACTCGACCCGCAGGTCACTAAAAAATGACTTTGTACTAGGCACATTTTGCTCGCTCAAGGTTAGCGTCAAGAACTTGTTGGCAGTCGCACTTTTTCATGAATTTGAACTGACACGGCATCTTTATGTCTCAATGTCTCAATCTAATTAGCTTCGGAAGTAGAAAATTGCATCTACCGGGTGATAAGCATGACGTCGGAATGATACTTTAATTAATATTCGTGACCTTAAAGCTATCTCGGGAGCAAGTGTTTGACAATCAACAATCATTTTCATTTGGTATTACCTCAAATTGATCAACAACCTCAGTTGCTCACTTCTTCTCATGGGAATCCATTACGTTCATAACAAATAAAAGTTGACTGATGCATTTTTGCTTCAATTTCCTCATCGAATAAGCCGCAGTTCTTCATTATAGCAACTGCTCGATGAGAGATCTTAGTGGATATTGAACTAAATTACATATGGCTGAAGAAAATTCCAAATATTAATTTTAATCATTCATCTGCCTGAATATTCCTATGTTAATTAATTTTTCTATGAAATAGAACCCCGATCGAATCATCAATCATTCATGTTTATAATGGCTCATCCCTACATCATTGACAGCAAGGTGCCATAAAAAGTATAAATGATGTAGTTGATATATTATGCTTGATTTATTATCTATTTATTACATTATTAATTTTTTACATTTACTTTGTGGATAACAAGTGCACTGTAAACCGTTAACTGACAATTGACAGACATTTATCCTACAAAATCTATTTTGTCGGTCATTCTTAGTTCTTGTAGGATGATTGCCACTGAACACCTGCAATATCTGACAAAAAGCGTCAAAATGAATAGCAATGAATTATAGCTTAAATTTTATCAAAAATGTAGGCAATTAATTAAATTGTGTCAAGATAAATCGGTTTTGCAACACAATGATACAGATTTCCCAAAAGTCAAGCAATCACCAATCGAAAAAATCAATCAATATTCAACAGATTTTGTTAAGTTAATTTGCATAGAAAGCATCTGTTTCGATGCTGGTGGAGAACCTACAAATTCGTCGGATATCGCAGGATATTGGAGGTGACAATCGCCGGTTGATTTTGTCAGAAATTTTGTAGGATAATTGTCGTTCTACGGTTTACGGTGTGGTCTCCGTGCCACAGTGCTCAAGTGCTTGGCCTAGCGATCCTTTGGTCGAGAGGTCAAGCCCCGAAAGTGTGACTGGAAGTCGACAGGAAGGGCATCCGGACTGAAAGTACCACAACGCTCCAGAAAAGTGTGACTGTTTCAGCACCATCCAAGCCCCCGGTATGGGGGAGTAGTGATGGTAAAGCTTCATTTTGTAAATAACAAGCTTAATCACAAAGTAACTAATAATATAAAAACACATTGAAATGATTTCAAATAAGGCTGTGCGCTGTGCACTGAAATGCGCGAATTTCGATTAAATTGATATTTTGTCGTGTAGTTTTAGTTATAATTGATTGATTTTATCTATTGTCTTAGTCATATCAAATTGGAGAGAAATACAGTTTGAGCATCCTTTATAATTCATCCAAAAAGGAGCACATTGTTTGATTCTATTTACTGATTCCACTCAAACTTAAAATTTCTGTGTCATGACATTACCGATGAATATCCTGATATAAAAAATGTGAAAAAGTGACGAATATTAGACAATTCATGTTCATAATGAATCATTTTAGGCCACGAAATTTCCATTCCCACGACCTGAGAATTTCGGAATCTGATAGTGAATACTGCGCACCTTACTATTGCTCCCCTGTGATGATTTAGGATGTTATATCGAGTAATGTCGAGATGTTGACTTTCCTGAATTTAAATTTGCAGAAAAAGGTGATATTGTTTCGTATCTTTCTACACTTCTTGATGTGTTCAGTTATTTTGAAAAAAGAATTAAAAAATTATCTCTTCTTTTGCTGTATCTTTGATTTTGGAAAAATCAATTAACCCGACGTCCACCACTGACTTAGTAATGTAGTCACTGCAATCTTTTACAATATTTTGCTGCATATCTATGTGACTTCTGTTTTCATCGACATTTAAAGAATTCAGTCACAGCCATCATAGACAGATGGGCTAAGTGTGATGAGAGTCACTTGAAAGTATTGGCAAAATTAAATTTAAGGAAGACGATGTACATATGTTTCAAATTCTTTGGCACTATTAAACGATTGCATTGAATTCTAGAAAATATAAGCATTAATTACGAAAATAGATTTTTGGCCCTTCAGGGTTCTAAAGCTATCATCATCTAAGGCTCATCTAAAGCTTATCATGAATGTTGCACGGCAATATAGAATGCGAAGCAAATTATGTTTCGTTGGTACTTTCATAAGTGCTTGTGCTTCAGGGTAATTTTTTTAAACTTTCTGCGTACCGGTAATCTTACCCAGTGCACCGGTGTGAATATACCTATAATTGGAAAGCAATGATACATAACCAACCGTGTTTGTACACGTGGTTTTTAAAGAATCCTTGTTTTGCCTTACATGCAGCTGAAATTGAAATCTCAGTCATGAAAGAATGCATGCAGTTTATTTATTAATAGGCGCTGAGGACCTGAATATTTTCGTTCATATTGTGAGCAGATTAATAGGCAAATAATTTAGCTACACATGGAAAACCTCTTAATTATTGAGTTCAAGCACAACAGAATGATCCTAATTTAAGACACAGTAAGCATTCAAATAGCACATCATTAATATTGACAATTCAGGCTTGCAGGAAATTACGTTTGAACTGTGGTAGAAATTACATATGTTGCAGTCGTAATCGTCATAAAAGCTAGGATTTAATAAATAGATGTGAATCATGTTATCGAGCATTTTAAATAATCTTGTATGAAACGACATCTGGTCATTTATATATAGTCTGTAAATATTCAAGTTATCGAACTGTATCAATTCAATTTCATGTGAATTATGAAGTGACCAAGTGCATCTAAATGCTATTCATGTTATAATTTAGTGTTATCTCCTTCTAGTGTCAGCTATCATTTTCTTATTTCATCTATTGGAACAAGATCATTATCATTTGCATTCTACATATATTCATATCACGTTATCTCATAAGCACATTATATTCGTAATTCCTCACTCCATTCTACAATACAATCATGTCATGTATTTTCATAGCTTGTCTTACTTGTAAGTTTGTGTAATCATTGTTACAAATTTCATATTTTCAAGTGTTCTCTGTCGAGAAATATACGTTTTGCCATTTTGCTATTTTGCAGTCGATTTCTGAGCAATATACAGGGTGGCGCACGTAAACCGCCGGATTTTAAACTTTTATTACTCCTCAAATATTCATCCGATCGTCATGAAATTCCGACTCATACTAGTTTGGAGTATAGGATTTATGATGATTATACCTGTTGTACTGAGAATTGTCAGAAAATTCTGATTCTATTGACCGAATGACATGTACTCATTTTGTTGACATCGAAAATCTAGATCAAGTTAATTAACTTAACATGAATCGTATTCTGCACCACGAATTGTGCGCATTCTTGAAGTGAATATTGTTCAGTTACTTCCATGTCATATAAAATACCATTCGACGATTAAATTACTATCTGAAAAGAATCGTACATAGAAGAATGGATGATTATTCGGTTGCAGAACGAGCAAAATGCGCTTCTTTTGATTTCTTCTTGTGGGGTTTTGTCAAGTCCAAGGTTTACCATACACGGCCAACATCCATGCAAGACCTGAAGAACCGCATCATATAAGCATTTCAAGAAGTGACAACTGAGATGTGTCGAGAAACTGCTCTGGCCTACCAAAAGCGACTCGAATCCGTCCTCGAGAATGGAGGAGGACACGTAGAAGTTCGATGACTACTAACACTTTTTCTTATGTTTTTCATTTAATAAATGTTTTCTATGACATTTACCTTGATTCGTTTTGGTCATTATTGATAAAGACGTGGGGGAAATAAAGGGAAAAGTTTATCATTAAATTTTACATGTTAAGATACATTGTTGGTATGTCAATTTTACTACATGTCATTCGGTCAATAGAATCAGAATTTTCTGACAATGCTCAGTACAACAGGTATAATCATCATAAATCCTATACTCCAAGCTAGCATTAGACGAAATTTCATGACGATCGGATGAATATTTGAGGAGCAATAAAATTTCAAAATCTGGCGGTTTACGTGCGCCACCCTGTATTTTTTCGTTTGCATCAACTACGCATGGATAAGCTAAGACATCTGCGTAGAGTTCGTGGAATTTTAGCACTTTTAGAGCCACTGTCAGTAAACAAAGTTCTCATTAATGAAAATAGGCGTTTTAAGTTGGATTTATGAAGAATAGCAAACCTTGCGCTTTGACTCAGGATTCTCTTTTTCAATGCTTGTTGAGGCTACCGATTCCTTTAAATGAACGATCTTGCCGAGTGCTTTTGGTTTTAAGGTTTTATAAAACATTAATTTTAACCCTGTTAATTTTGTTTAATTTTTACCCTATTGCATTATTATTATTTAACCCTATGCTTTGCCTGTAAAGTGAGGACAACTCAGAACCTAGCATTTCTTTATATTTTAATTGGTTTTCAAAGTTACATGCCAATAGTCTGTTGAGGTATCACTCAACCATATACAGTATGTGCATAAAACGTTAAATGGTATTTAAAAGTTCGTCGATTACAACTTGCAAGGCACGTTTCGAGATGAAGCGACATACATGTAACTATGTGTACTATATGTGACAAACCAGCAATATTATGACTTCTGAACGTTAAGAACTTGAATTTTTCACCACTAATGCAAGCTGCATAAGAGAATGCCTTTAATCAAGCAAAGTTCACTGTTTACGAGCATCATTTATAAGCCAAATTCTGATCTTTGTGAATAGAGTGCCGAAATTAAAAAAGGGCATTGGAAGTGATCACAGCATACTTTTTGACTTACAGTATTTAAGTATATTCACAGGAATATACTTATGAAATTGCTATGCTCCTTTTTCTTTGTATCAATATGAAAAGCGAGAAATACGAGATGTGATTCAGACCGTGAGACATAGCACATTAGCACCTGCTAATTAGAATCACAGAATTAGATTGTTTAATCGTATCACTTTGCTAGAAGTGCAAGCTGATTCAAAAGGATGGCACATGCAGGAACTTATTAAGTGGGCAAAAAGAAATTTTTAATACCTTGCAGAGATAGGAAAAATAGTCGTGCGTCGCTTGCGGATTGCTCTGAATTCCTTCAAAATGCTCCGATCGCCACGATTCCTTCAGATTCAAAGAATTCGGATCATTGCGCAAAAGTTTTCTCGATAATGTTGGGTCCTCCGATCATTTCAAAAAAAGTTAGCAGGCGCACGAAAAAAAGTTCACAAATTTCTCTGTAGAACTTGACATGGACTGTGTCTCTTAGCTGTGTGATCCGGTTGATAACAGTCACTGAAACTTTGCACAATTTGGAGTGTTTTATGTTGAACTGTCTGCTCATTGTTCGATTGCTATGGTATTTAGTCAGCAGATTGTGCCATTTCATTAACGTTACATGTTCCAATGCTTCCCTTCTAGTCAAACGGAAGAAGAGACGACCTGTCTAATTCTGTGGCTGCACCTGTTCCGCATTTCTTGACTTAAATAATGTGACCATGTGATAAACGTGTATAACAGGTCACGTTTATCACGATAATTGCTTCAATTTACGCAGTCCCTAGTGACTGTGTATCATCCACTTTGTTGAAATCTGTTGAGAACATCACAGAATGATTTATTACCAATATATTAGACTTGAACTTCACATGTATTATCGGGATGAATTGCTGAACATATCACTTAATTTTGTGATATGTCAGTAAAAAGTCATATCAAGTTCTGGCTAATATTGTCGCATTGCTATATTCCCTGTGGATGCATTTTCTGTCTAACTTCACATTTGATGTCAACCATGCAATAATGACAAGCTAAAGCGAATATTGCTAAAACTGAATCATTCATGTTAATCATCAAATAATCTTTTCGGTAATCTTTCTCAGTAGAAGATAATTTTATGTTTGCTGTTTGTAGTTTATTTATGAGCAATTCAAACTATTCAGATTATTTTTGGAAATATTGATAAGATGAAGGAGAACAATATGGAATTCTAAAAGCACCATGGGATTCTATTTTTAAAGGCATAAAGTTGACAATTGAATTCAAAGTGTGGTTCAGATATGTATTATTTTAGCGAACTAAAATGATGTGCCCATCAGAAAAAGGTGCTTCAAAGGCAGGGTTTGAGATATTTATTAAAATGTGTTTTCTCACTAACTTGTTCATCCCTAACCTCTGGTCGGCATTGTCGATGTGAGAAAATAAAAAACATCACCATGCTAAGTCAGCGAGACTTCATGGCCGACGCATGATAAATGTAAATCGTAGTTCCCGGTTTGAAGGCTACCTCCGAGGACTCCAATGATTCCGTCCCACCCAGAACATGAAAACTCGAGGTTCACAGGCATGAGCATGAGGTTCGCAGCCCTTGCACGAAACGAAAGCAAACCTTCGCTGATCGGCAAGCTTGGCTGACGGTATCACGTTTTCAAGACGGTCGGAATAACAACGTATTCAAGGAGAACTGAATGCTCGAATATAGCTTGTAATATAGACGCCATAATTTGTCGACGATGGGGCGAAGTCACTACGTTCTCAAAACATTCAGAGCGAGCAAGAGTTTCGGCGATGACAATGTTGTTATAACTTCCATTGAGAAACAAATTAGAATTTTTAAATTTCAGACCTAGATCGAAAAGTGGCCGAACTAAACGCTTCACTCCACATTGCCGACAAGAATTACCGACCAAAGATAGTGTTACTATCTGGTCTATTTCTCTGATTTTCAAGTCATGCAATGAGATATAGGCCTAATCAAACCTACACCATTGTAAGTTCAAATTCGCGAAAAGCAAATTTAAATTCGGAAAAAGTAAAACAAATTTCGGAACATGTTAATCAAAACTTACATGTACATATATACATGCAAGCTTGTGTGGCCCATCATCTTAAAACTTCTGAAATCTTTCTAATTTACGCTTTCCAAAATAATTAAAGTGTTAATAAAACCAGTGTTATTATAGGAAGAAAAAGAACATTACATTATTTCATAGAAACAACATACTGCATAAAAAGTAAAAGCTTGTATATAAAGCAATGTCAGGATTACATCTTTGGTATTGTTATCATCGCATACTCATAGAAATAATAGACAACGGTCAAAATACTATCATCGTCAAAAACAATCAACTTAGAAATCGAGCCTCATATCCTCAAATGCAAGTGCTGTTGAATAGAATTTCTGGCTGTGATTGTGAGCGTTAATAATTAATGTTGGCGATATTATATTTTATGCAAAATTTGCTGCTTTTTCAAGAAATTGCAAGCGAAACTTAATTTGTGTAACTCGCCTTGTCTCTTTACCTCCATGAAGTTTCAGTGAATGTTCAAAGAAAAATATATAACATTCGCTTTTACAGATGACCACCATGTTTCAATAAGATTTAGAATTGGACTAGAAGATCCTAGAAACTCCTTCGAACTCAGCTTCATCACAAACGCTATCAAGATGACTATGTGCAGGAGCATCGTCACATACAATATCAAGTTATACCTTGGAAACTTCCTGTACATTGAGCTGTTGAATGCATTCTTGTAACCACGACGGACCGTCAGCATGCTTAAAGGCTTTCTTGTCGTGAAATATGGCAATTCAGGGTTGGTGACGGCTCCAACAATGTGAAGGTCCGGACCTTTGGATGTAGGGAGCTTAGGGGACTCAAGATCGGCCGTGAGAAAATTGATAGACTGCCCTTGCATATATATGAGTCCTTATCCAGATCTTCTTGTATATTACAAAATATTTTTAAGATTCATAGAAGTAGTGAGCAAGGGTGGTAATTGCGGACTCGCGGACACGCGCCGACGTGGACACGTGGCACGTGGCACGTGGACACAGGGAGGGGAGTCTTGTCCGCAAATCGCCAAGTCTAGCATTGGCCGTTCTCTCGTCCAATGACAACTTTGGTGATTCTAGGACACGCGGACACGGAGGGGAGGGCATGGGAGGGAAAGTGCATCCTCTGAAGCATGTTTTCCCGTCCATTCCCAAAGTTTCTGCGCAAGCAATAAAATGGGCTGAAGAGTCGTCGGACCCGAATGTTCCACCGCGACCCACGGCGGTTCGGCGACTAACTTAGGCAAATATGTGGTATTGTCTGCAAATCGCTAAGCCTGGCATTGGCCGTTCTCTCTCGTCCAATGACAACTTTGGTGATTCCAGGACACGCGGACACGGAGGGAGGGGACACGTCCCCTGAAAAATGTTTTCCCGGCCATTCTCAAATTTTCATTTTTGCCTTTCCTTCCTTCCACAATTCAACTTTAACTTGAAAGTCGCATGCGAGTGAGATTGAGAGAGAGTTTTATTATTATTATATCATGTGCCATACACACATACAAACCAACAAACACATTAGTCCTTATGTTGACTAACAATGGTTTCAATCAAGTTTATTGCGGTCTACAAAACTTGCTCCGGGGCTTTTCCTCCGTCAATGATGTAGGGATTTGCGGCCAGTCAGACTTCATGTAGCTCATCCATCGATTCAAGCCATTCCAAAGTAAATTTGATGGATTGCAGTTCATGAGCAGACTTCCGCTGCAGGACGCGCTCGAAGCATATGCGTGGTGCTGTTCTCAGATAAATGTGGTAATCAGTTGGATTTGGATGATAGAGTGAGCAAGAAGGCGCTATATTCTCGAAGATGGCGCGCTCGGCATCAGTCACGAAGCCCCAGCTGTGGGCGTGTGGCACAAATATCTTCCGCGTCAATCCAACAGACCGTTCATAGATGGTGCCGCGGGCAAAAGTACTTTGTTTGTCAAGCCGCAGCTTGGCTAGTGTATTCAAAACATGTATATTGAATGTGAATGACCAGCGAGGGGGATTCATGTAGTTCAAAGTGAGCATGTCTGAACCGCGAACACTAGTCCAATCACGAATGGGCTCGAAACTAAAGCTCAGCGTCTGCAACACTGAATTTGTCTCCGCAGCTTCCCGGAGGCGCGCAATCAGCGTGCTTTTTCCAGCACCTATATTTCCTTCAATATTGATTGCTAAAGGAGCCATGTTTGTTGGGCGGAAGGTGTGCTGTGAATGACTGTTATGTGGCGGCGTGCTGTTTTATATATGCATTGTCGGCGCCTATGTTAGTTTGAATGCAGTACTACATTGTGTAATCTAGCTGGAAGACACACATCTTATTTTGTTAATGATGACGACGAGTAGGCGACGGGTAGCTCCGGCGGAGCTATTTAGGGCAACTGATGAAAGTAATCAATGACAACTTGTAGTGCACAAGAGTGCACTCTGTGGAGTGGTAGTAGACTATGTTATCAATTTCTCTGGTTTCCAAACTGATGTGGACGACATCAACAGGAAGACTTCCACTCTTTTCCATCAATTATGCGCTCACTATCTCGCTTACCGCATCAAGGCGCGTTTGGTCGCCCAATGTGAATACGAGCGACTGACGGACGGCGATGTGGTGATGGGTGTGGAGACTTATCATCATGGATCGTATGGCTCGGAGCTAGTGCGCCAACTGGCCGCGCAAGACTTTTACGATCGTCACATGGCGAAAATAGCTAGTCGTATTGCCGAGTTTCATGCCCGCGGTAGTTCCCTTCGCATACGCCAAATCAAACGCATCCATATCCAGATCAGCGTTTGTGACGCCGTACCTGGCCGTTATAATGCCGACGACGACGCCGAGGGGTGAGAAGCAGCGCGGACTCTCATTCGGCGTCATTATCGACGTTACTGGTTTTCTCTTTTTCATAAACTGCACAGTATCCTAGTCCACTTGAGCGACAGCAGCAACAGTGGCAGCCGGCTCTATTTCCAAAATTTTCTCATATTCACGCTAGTGTCCTGCCCGCCCTACCCAGCTATCCTGTTTAATTTGTTGACCTATGATAGTACTGACGACTTCATTTATCTGCTGTTCAGTTGGTATGCAGACTATCAGTGGCTGCCTCGTTTTGCTCAAGATTTGGATGCTTGCATCGACTTTGTGCGTCGCTCCGGGGGATTCCTTACTCTCTGGTGTGAACCAAAGTACTGTGACCCAAATTACACCCGCGCCGGGCCTGGTTGATGAGCCTGAAGTGTTGCACCATGCAGAGACGGAAGAGACGACGTTATTTGTTTCGTTGTGGGTGTGGTTAGCGTGTTTTTCTGCAGCGTGCTGTCATGGATAGTGGTGGCCCGGATATGGCCGCCTAGTGGTTTACTCTATCTTCCATCATTGTTTCATGTTTGACAGTCTCAATGCCGCGCCGAAAGAGAGTAAAACGCTGTTGGGACGCTGTTGTGGCGCAATGCGAGTGTAAACCGGGCATTGGCACTATACAACCAACTGGCCTCATCCTCCATGCAATTCAACGAGCGTGGTGAGTTGCTGGAGGGCACGATGCCAATACTTGGCTCGCGAGCAGAAGACCTTACTCAACACGCCGTTCGCGACCGGCGCAAGCAATTCACCCCCACGGATTGGACGGAGCTTCTAGAGGGGATGAAAGAGCGAAATATCCTGCGCATGATGCTGAACCGGAACACTATAGATGAATTGGCACAATTGGGGCCGCCCGCTGCCACTAGGCAATCACCCGCACAATTGAAGCCGCCCGAAAATTAACTGCGAAAACGTCACGGTCAGTAGGGCAAACGAAGAAGAAAGCAACAACGTCAGCGGCAGCAGCAGCAGCAGAAGACACCTTTTCAAAATACCCCCAACTTCAAAGAAGCGACCACTTGTGAAAAGCCGCCGTTATCCGAGTAGTGATTAGCTCAAGTCTTTCAGTGACGGCGAGGATAGTAGCGGACAGGTGTTTGGCGTTTGACCTTGATGGATAAAAACTGCCGCCGGTCTCTGTTTACTTGTTGTGCAAGAGCGGCGGCAGGAGCGGTTGGAAAAAACGATGACCCAGTGGTGGATGTCAACCTGAACTGTGTGAGTGCGTGCTGTCAGAGTACTGCGACAGAGGACAAAGTTGACGGCAGTGAGGGGGAGGAGGAGACGGAGGAGGAATGTCCCAGAGAGGAGGAGGAGGAAGGGCGCGCGGGCGACGGCGGCAGCGACAGCCTGCAGTTGGCGATGAAACGGCTAACCGTTTGAAAGCCATCTATTATGACGCGCGCCACCCTGCCGGTTACGCCTCTATCAAGAAGTTGGCGGATGAGGCAAAATTAACGGAGAGGACAGTCCGGAAATGGCTCAAATCCCAACCCACCTACACCTTACACGCCCCAGCTCGGCGGCGAGGCTATCCAATGCGCCGGTATGTTTTTCATGATATTGATGAACAGTGGCATGCGGATTTGGGAGATGCATCAGCGTTAGCCCGCCGTAACCGCGGTTACAATTTCATGCTAACTGTCATTGATCTTTTCACGCGCTACGCGTGGCCCCGACCACTGAAGACGAAGTGCGGGGCGGAGGTGGATGCTGCCTTTCGTAACATTTTCCTTACTGATGTCCGGATCCCGAAGCGAGTGCAGACGGATCAGGGGAAAGAATTTGAGAACAGGTGGGTGCGCGCATTATTTGCGGAGCACGGTATTGAGCTGTTCAGTGTCAAGAGCGCCTACATAGCGGCCGTGGTGGAACGCTTCAATCGGACGTTAAAGGAGCGATTGTGGAAATACTTCATCGCTATGTGACGCATGTTCTTGATGACGCAGTGCATGCCTACAATCATTCAAAACACCGATTGTTGGGTGGTCGCCGTCCGGCGGAGATTGACTCCTCGAACGTGGATGAGGTGTGCGAGTTGAATCAGCGGCAGAAATACCCGCCCAAAGACCCCGATGATGTCAAAGTTGGTGATAAAGTGCGCGTCTCCAAAGTGAAGAGTGTTTTCGCTAAAGGCTATCTTGATAATTGGACGGAGGAGGTATTCATCATAGCTGAGGTGAATACGAAACACCGGCCCACCGTCGACCGGCTGAAAGACTATAATGGCGCGTTGATTGAGGGCAGTTTCTATCGGCGCGAGATCCAGGCAATTCTCCATACCGGTGATGATGAGCTATTCATGGTGGAGCGCGTGCTCCAGCGCCGACACCAGAATGGGGAACGCTGGGTACTCGTCAGATGGCTGGGCTATCCGTCTACAATGAACAGTTGGTTGCGCCAGCGCGATCTATTGGCGGTACGTCAACGGTCTTAAGCTAAATAGGAAATCTGGCTGAAGATGGAATAGTCCCCGCCAATAATGAACAGAACAGCAGCTTTCTACTCATAGCCGTCCTATGTGGGCGCCGGCGCATTCCCATTGTATTCTGGATCACGACGGATGCGTGGTGGTGGCATACTTGGTTCAATTGCTAAAATGGCCATGCCCCTCTTGGGTAAGGTTGGTAGGCAGGCTCTGGGTTTCGCCGCGGATGTGGCGAGCGGAGTGGCGCAAGGCCAAAGTTTACGTGAGGTGGCGAAACGACAGGGCTTGAAGCGACTCCGTCAATTTGGTAGAGACGCACTTGGCACCATAGCCGATACCGCCGCCCCCGCCGGCCCCTCTCTACGCAAACGGAAGAATCCTTCTAGGGTGGCAAAGTCTCCGCGAGGCAAGAGACGGAAGCTAGGACATTTTTGAGATTTAAGTGAAGAATTCGGCTCTGTGCATCTTTGATGAGCAGCCTGTTCAGACAGACATCATCACCTCACGGAATCAAGAATATATCCCGACCTCCAATATTGAAGATGGCGGACCAATTGGGTTCCATGTGCCGGGAAACACGGACGACTATGTGGACAGCAATGACATCTATACCTATGTCAAATTCAAAATCACCAAACCGGACGGAACGGCCTTCAAAGCGGGGGAAAAGACTGCAGTGAACAATCTGGCCGTTGCCACTCTCTTCCAAGATGTCACATTGACGTTGGGCGAAGTGCAAGTGGAGGGCGGCCGACAATGCTATCCCCACCTGGGCTACTTCCCCACTGTTATGCAGACGCATCCGGCGGCCCAGGACACCCACGTGCGCCCTTTGGGTTGGCAGAGAGATGAGGCGGGTAAGTTTGATGTTGCTGCGAACAAAGGCTTTGTGGAGCGAATGAAGTGGACCGATGCTAGTCGGGTGCACGAGCTGTATGGGCCGCTCTTTCTGGTCTCCCTGCGCCAGCCGCGCTATATCATCTCCCAGACGGACATGCGTATTCGCTTGATCCCGGCTAACCCGAAGTTTGCATTCAACTCGTTTGAGACAGCCCCGGACTACAAGATTGTTTTTGACAAAGTGGTTCTGGAGGTGCCCCGGGTGGAGATGAATCCGGCAGTCATCAACGGGCATACGCATGGCCTGCTGAAGCGGAACGCTCACTATCCACTGAACCACTCAAAGATCACTACCTTCTCGATTCCCGCAGGCCAGTTCAGCTTCGTCCAGGATAGGCTCTATCCCCTACAGGTACCAAAATTGCTACCAGTGGGGCTGGTGGAGAATGAGGCGTACACTGGGGCATACGTCAAAAACCCGTTCAACTTCCAACATTTCGACCTCCAAGAAATTGCGCTGCGCCGTGGCGGCATCAGCATCCCCGGTGCTCCGTTCACACCGGATTTTGGTAGTGCCCAGCAGTACAGCCGGAGTTATGTCAATACCATGCAAGTTTTCCACTATTACAACACTGATGACACAAATGGATTGACAATGGAGGAATTCGCTAATGGCTATGCCATCTACGCACTTCATCTAACTGCGGATAATGACGTCGGCGCCACTCACCGCCACGCCATCAGTACGACGAACCTACGCCTCGATCTGACCTTCCGAAAAGCACTCCCCGCCACGATCACAGTGTTGCTTTATGCCGTCTTTGATTCCTGCCTCGAGGTGACCCAAACACGTGACATTCAAACGAAGTATACGCGCCGAGGAGAAGAAACGCCCAATCATTATTATTATTATTATTATGAGCTGGCTTTCAGAAACCCGACTGGAACAGCTGATCCAGCGGCATGGTGATGCGGAGTGCAAGCTAGCTGTTCATGGTGTATACCCACGAGACTTTCTTGCCCTCGAAACTGTGCGCCGGCTACCAGTGTTGGTCATTTTCAACACCCAGAACCACAATTTAGGTGGCCAACATTGGAAATCAATTTACATTAATGCTGAGCGCATTGGTGACGTATTTGACTCTCTGGCAATGGCTCCCAGTAACACTGTCATCCGCTCCATGAATACCTACTGTCGAAAATGGGCCACTAACCCGCATGCCTACTAACACCCACTGTCCTCCTGGTGTGGTGTATACGTACTATATCATGTGTTGAAGCGGAGAAACTATGACTCTTTCCGCTCCTTCTATTCAAACAGTTTCTCACCCACAAATGTTAATCTGAATGAAGCGCGCATGCGCCACTTTAATTTTACCTCTGAACGAACGGTGAATAAAAGCATCATATGATGAAATATAACGTGTTTTTTATTTATTTTTGTACAGCAGCATCTTGAGGACGGTTTAACAGATCATTCTGTTTGAGATGGTTCAAGAGTCTTTCCAACACTTCCCGTAACTGTTCCCCGGTAGTCAGACCGGTAATGATGCACTTGCCGGTTTTGAAAACGGCTACATGAATAGAAAGCCATTTCTGTATTTGGATGGCCGGGAAGTGTTCACTTTCGTAGAAAACCTCATCGGAAGAGTGACGGAGGTTAGACAGCCGAAGAGTAGTTTAAAGTTGGGCACATGTCACCATATTCTTCCTTGTTATTCTCACTGGCTGCAGGGGCAGCCACAACAACCCGTGCTTAATTAGTTGGTCTTTTAGAGATCATGGAAAGCACGTCGGAATCAGAAACCCGGCCCATGATTTGCACTTTGCCGCAACGAAACATTTGTAAATTTCGCCTCTTTAGCCCTTTTCCCACACGCACTGCCGTTATGAGCATCTGCGGCCGCCCGCAGTACAGCCGTCCGCCGAGACATTGATCGAGGGCGGTGAGATTGAATTCGCAGTTGAGATCTGCTTCGTACATAGTATTGACAATCCGGCCGCTAGTCACGCTCATATTAATGATATTGGGGTTGAAATGAGCGCAATGAGGGGTGAAGGATGCTCTTATAATAATAATAATAACCACGCTCTTTTCCCCTTCTCGTTATTATTATTATTATATGTGGCGGCCCCGGAAATGGAGTATAACGAGGGTGGTGGATTCAGCAATTGTGATAGGGCGGTGCCATGTGTTGAGTAGACGGATGGTGATATGGTGGATACGCTGGGGAGCTACTGGAAGATAGCTGATAGGGTGAAACCGAAGCCCTACAATGCCGTAGTTGCGTTCTGATTGTTCGACAAAATGTTGCAGTAGCTGTTCTTTAGTGGCGCCGACGGACACTTGGCCGGTCAATGATGTCAGTTGTTAGCAAAAGTTCCAATTCCCGCTCATCCAGTCTTGCGGCAATGGAATCGCCAGTGTATTTGCCTTCAGCAAAATGCTCCTTCAACCCTGATGTATAACCGAGCATAGCATGGAGATTCTGGATGAGGTCAATGGTAATGTCCTGTGGGATGGTCAATTGTGTGAAATGGTTAGCTAGCTCCATCTTCAAATTTCCCGCAGCTCCCACTTTTTTGAGCAACTCGTTGCTCTTGCTCTTCATCTCTTTCAAACATTCCCCCACTGTGGCGAATTGGCGTGGCTTGAGCACAATCTTTTTCTTTTGTTCCACCAGGACGGTGGTCTTCTCCAGCTCTGTCAAGTAAATATCCACATACCATTCAACAGGGATGGGCCTTGTTTCCACATAATTAGCCGGGTTCCTTTACGAGTAGTTCGCCCAAAACTCGCCGCTGTAGAGCAATGTTTCGAAGTGCGGGACAGCGTGCCGAAGGCCGTCGCTCAGAACCAAGGCAGAGTTGAGAACCATTGACATCATTAGTGATGATAAATTTGTCCTTAGCAATTTTCGCGCGCGACTGTGACCGCATCTTCTCATTCCACACATTTACCATTTGTTCAATGGTATAGGGCTCCACATGGCGTTCTTTCAAGATCACGCGTCTATCCTGTTTGACCACATTGCGGTCAAATATCACACAGCGAAAGTCCTCCGCGGACAGTTTTTCCTTTGTCTTCAGCGGCCGCGTCAACCACAAGAGACGCTCCCACAACACATGCACAAAATAGAAGTAGCCAAGTAGTGTCGCTAATTTAACTGAGAGGCGTATAACCAGACTATCCAACTGGGTGGTATACTGCAGAGTATCTTTTTCAGAGGTCGCCTTCCACTGGAAGGCCGCCGGCCCTGCCTCCATTTCCCCAGCGATATTCTTCTTCGAGATGTAGGGGAAGCGGTGCCAGCTGCAGTCCCACTTCTGGCCGGCCAGCACCTTATACTTTACAGGGTAAATGTCATTGACTAATTTCAGCTGTTTCTTAACCCAGGTAATAATGATGCTCCCTCTTCCTTTTAGTCACCAATGTCACTGTCATAGAAGATGGACTCTACACCGACTTCCCAGCCGGCGCCGCCATTAGAGTCAATCTGGATGGGGTCAGTGAACGCAGTTGTGTACTGCGAGGGACTGTTACTTGGATACTTCTCCGCTGAAGCATTACTTGGTAGGTACAATTTGAATGAGTCGGGCATCAGTAGCAATATTATTCGGCCAATTTTCATTATTGCATAGCGCCCGCTGGTTCACGCCGCCGGAAATGCAGTCGGATGTTGGTCACCGCACCCGCGTGGAATGGGATCAGTTTTCCCGCACCATCATAAATCTCTATCTGGATATTATGCACTACCGGGGTGATCATCTTGATGTACATAGGATTTTTGAAGGGTCGTTCCACCATATTGGGGCTATACCTTTGTATTGTGTGGCAGCACAGCTAGCACGGGCGCGCGTGTATCACCAATCCGGAAGTACTCACCAAGGTTGGAGTAGAGATAGAGGAATTTGATCCGACGAGATAATGACATGACGCCGGAAGATGTGACCGTAATTTTTCCCTTGAAAGCGGTCTGATCAAAGGCCAAGATGTCACGTAGATCATTACTCAAGGTGACTGTTACGTTGGGCGAGAGGACGGACAGACTGACACGGTCTCCTGCCGCCGTCACGAAGTGCACTGTTGACTGACCCACTGTCTTCGTCAAATATTTGCACACATTTCCTATACTATGGTGTAGCACCGCTTCCAATTTGATGATTTCTACTGTCCGGTGTTCCACCTCGCCCGCATCAACGCGTGGTTGTAGTGGATACACTTGAACTGACCATTCGTCCTTGAACGAGCCCTTCAAATCGAATGTGGCGCCGAATGGATTTTTCGCTAGTGCAAACAGTCCGTTTTGTCGCATTTGGGCAGCTTCATTGAATGCTTTGTTGAATAGGAATAAATTTGTCGGTGTCCTGCCGGTGGAAACGCGCTCCAAAGTAAGCATCGTGCCAGCGTTCTTATTGCCACTCAACCTGGCGCTGCTAACAAGTTGACTAGACTCGCCATGTGGCAGTGTATCACTGCCACATTTCTCAAAAGCAGCGACCAGGGCATCAAGCGATGAATAGAGTGTATTTGCCGGTTTTACCACAAGCCGGTGAACAGGCACTCCAAGGCGTATCGCCATAATGTAACCCGCCTTGTAGGCGGCATCTTTACCCGCCATGGTGAACTTCTCAGCATTGGATGGATAATTATCCAGAGGAGTGAGTACGTCATGCAATTTCAGTATGGTAGCGAGATGCTTGTCGATGAGGACCACGAAATGATGATCCGTGAAGCGGTACTCGATGCGGCGCGTCTCTTTATTGACAAACTCCATCACCGCTGTCCCCCGGATGATAGTGTTCAATTTAGCAATGAGTTTCTTATAAAATGCGTCATCATTTGCCCCCGCTTCCTCAACGATCTGTTCCAAATTCACCTTCGTCCACGTTCGATTTGGCTCTTTAAGTAGCACTTGAGAAGCAGGCTGCGACTCCACCACAGTGATGGAATCTTCTGGCGTGAAAGTATAGATGCAACTTTGGTAGATGATATTCGCTACCACCACCTCCCATTCACCAATTAGCTGATAAGGCAATTTTATCGGTGTAATATTGGAGGAGGCGCAGTTCTTTGGATAGGTCTCTGGCGCGGCATTGCAGGGCAGTACGTGATAGAAACTCATTTGTTATTGTAAAACTAACGCCCCGGAAACTTTGCTTAAAAGCAAAACACGGAAATGAAAACAGCATACAGCTCTTTATTATTGTTATTTACACACCCGTTGAACCGAAACCCAGTTTACCACGCTTCGCATGGCCCATTATTACATCATCATCATCAGCAACTTCCTCAGTGTCATTCCCATCTGACGACACAGTCAACACTTCAAGTAATACAATCGCTGTTGGCAGCTAGAGGCAAGTCAGCAGTGAAATTGTGAATGTGTTTCGGGTAGTGGAGGTCCACTTCGAAAACGTAGCCCAACTCTCCGTCATCTGGCAGCGCCATGATATTATCTTTCAGCCCGAGTGCCTCCAATTCCGCCCCCTCCAACCATTCGAAATGTGAATGTGGCAAATACTGACATAGGGAACTACCGTAGAGGTTATTTTCGTCCACATACCCCAGCACAGTATCATCCCCAGCAGTCGCCAAAAGTTTATTCGTGTACTTCAAACCGCCACGAATGCCGCGCTCGAAGAAAGTGTACATCTCAGCCTCTGTGAGAAGATGTATTGTCTCCCCAGTCATTTTGAATGCTGACGAGTATGATATTGAGGGAAGACTGATAAATTGCGATGGTTCAAGAACATCCTCCTTCTGCGTCACCTCTCTGAACGCTTCGAACACATCAGCAAGAAAATTGACGTCCAACTCCGAATAACGTTTCATATAGTCCCCAAATGTTGTACAGCTGAGCTTGGACCATGCGGTCTGCGCATGTTCGTAGTCGGCGGCGGAAAAGTCGGCTCCGGTCAAGTCACACTTGAATGCCGCTATTGGGGGTAGGGACGTTTCCTGGAGTCGTTCCGAAGAGTCAAAATAAGAATACGGAAAAATGCCCTTCCGCCGCAGCAGGTCTTCACTCGCATTAGGAAGGTGGCGTAGCATAGTTTGGGTAATAGGCAGCCTCTCTAAATTGCTCGCCAGCTTGGCTAGTGAGGAGGATAGAAACTGATAGCTGTCGATAAACGAAATAGGGAAATAGATCCGTTTACCCCTGCTCGTCTCGTCCATGGGGATTTTTGCGCGTAGGTTCATGAATTTTTCCTTGGTTTGGGCTATACAGTCCAATCCAGTGAGCCATTTTCTTCATTCCTCGTTTCAAAATCATATGAGCATCATAATTCTTAAAATTATAAAATATCACCGGAAGAGTCATCCTCCGCTGGCGCAACCGGAAATTGCAGCCAGGACAGAGCGCTTGCCGGTATGCGCCTGTTAAGTGACAATGGTCACGCACTCGCCGGCGCGCATTTTCGCCAGTGAAGGGAAAGTTGCATTTGGCGCAATGCGTGCTACTGAAGAATATAATCTCATCTTCCGGTCGTATCCGCATCTTTTGCCGAGTCATATGAGAGAGTCTACCATGCTGTGCCCGCGCCAACTGGTCTAACGTCTGCAAAAACTTTATCACACAATCGTCGCCTTTCCATAATTCAACCACTTCACTCTCATTCCTGCTGCTATAGAATGAATGCCAAACCTGTCGGCACGCCACAGCGGCCGGATGATGCACCTTGAGAGTTCTGTCAATGAAACACTCTATATCTGCATAGATAATGCGTAGTGGTCGTAATTCACTACCAGATACTTCACATTTATATTTCCGCTTTTCCGGCATTAGCTCCATCTGGAGTTTTCCTCTCAGGCACCACACGTAATGTATGGCAAAATTCTCCTTAACCCTAAACGAGCGACAACATCTGTCACACACACTATACATAGGATGATGACCGTACAGAACTTTCAGTTTCGTTATTGCACAGTAATGCCATCCGCCGGAGTTATTAACCAGTAATAGATTTGCAACACGTTCCATATCTGTTTACCGGGAGCAGTGAAATCTTGCGGTCAAATAAGTAGACATTTACTTTGATTTTGTTGCGCCGCTCAAAATATGGTATGTTACGCACCTCTATGGCCGAGCAGTCGGCCAACATGGAGAAATCTAACTCGCCTTCCCATCTGGTATACCCCCCTCGGGCGTTCGCGGTAGTGCGGGATATCGTCATAATGCCAAGCAGCAAGTGCTGCATATTTGAAACAAAAACCGCTGGAACGCACATTAATGAGGCAATGCAACCGCGCTAACTCGCCAGGTAATTTCCAAAATGCTGCTCTACCCACCCTCACCGCAAATGGTGTTCGCAATGTGCGCACAACCAAGGAAACGACCCTATCGAATTCGAGAGCGCTGTCTCGCTCGTTAAATACTTCTAACTTCTTCAAAATGGACCAAGCATGCTGGCTATACTATTGCGGAAATATTGTTGTATTTGACGACGCCGCGGACCAAAATGAGAACGGAAGGTACCTATCTTCATCAACGCTCCTCCTCCTCCCACACCAAAGTCGTTCGTCTGTAACTACACAAAAGCACCAATCTGGCGTTGACAATCTGATTCTTACCCAACACAGCCAACAACATTTCCAGCAGTGTGCGGTATGAGTGGAGGAACTGTGCGGCTTCAATTAAAGGTGAAGCTAGTTCAGTGTAAATCCCGTATTCCCGTACAAGACCCTGTATAGCGCACCTAGCCAAACGGAAAGAGACATTATCGTCGTCCACCAAAATTACATGTGGATCTGTATGCATAAGATCATGCTCAATCAGACGATTTCTACTAACAAACACTGGCTGTGGCATCGTCTCACAAACCTGACAGAATAAAATCATTATTGACTTCTTCTATCCCTACTATGTCAGACCAATTATCTGCCTCCTCATTGTCTTCTTCTTCTTCTTCGGCGTTGGGAAAGGATGGAACACGGTGTAGAAACACGGTGTAAATGGACACCTCGCTGCAGCAGTTCCGCTAGCCGCTGCCTGAAATTTGAACGATCAAAACCTGCCGGTTGTTGAACCGGCTCATTTGCTACTGACGCTTGAGTGGAGTCAAACGGCAGCCATGGCGGCAAAAGAAAACGTAGATGCGCTGGAAGCCGAGTAACAACCGGATTTTCGAAAGCCCAGACTACAATTTCCCTCATTGCATCTGGATGTAAAGTCCAAATTGGCTGACAAGAGGCCTGGTGTTGCTTTATACATGTATAAATACAGCATGCATGTAATGAAGGTGTGATCAAGCCACAACGACACAAAATCACGGAAATTCGCTGACCAGAATGACATATCCGCTTCCGACGGCGGCCTCGTTCGAGCGTTGCGTTCAGACACGTCGAAAGACAGCACAGAGATACATTCATTTCGCCGTTTGAGAGAGAAACTGAGACCGGAAATCCAATTATATCGTGCAAATGAGTTCAATCTGCAAATGAAATACAAGCAACTTGGAATTACCCACAAAAGAATATGAGCAAGATAATAGTATCGACTTGCTTGACCTTTAATTTTAATCTGCATAATATATACATATTATAATTATAGCCAGGATCTAGACTCACCCGATAAAGACAGGAATTCCAGTTTAATTGGAATCACCTCCTACAAACCAAAATAGATAGGGGACATTAAGGAAATCCACACTAGAATCAATTTGTAAGACAGCAATATCAACGTTTGTGAACTGAAGATTTAAATTGACGTAATCCTAGATCTAATGCGTCGAAGGTCAATCACAAAATGATTATAGAACTTATAATTCAACTGCACACCCATATTGAAAGCAAAACTTCGACTTGAAAGAAAAGATATCAACGACTAAATAACAGATCTCGCGATTTACATTTTGATAAAATAAACCGGTATATTCCAGTATTCTCTAGTTGAGACAGGTGTTTCGTAGTAATTTATACAGTTGACCCCTATAGAAAACAAAATAATATTTCAACTGAGTCTTGTTTTGGTGGAAGAAATCGACAATAACATTGCGTAACTTTTGTTTCAGCAGTAAGCCCACATACAGTGGCATTTTGCCAACATGAGTTACTATTTTTGTTAAAGAATTGCTTTGAAATCATGATATTCAATTGATCTTGTTAATAAATATATATATATATATACATACGCAATTCGACGCGCTATTGTAATTGAAAAATAGAATATTATTTCACCGGTCAGGTCGTTTTCGCTGTTATAACAGATGAAGGGACCCGGATCGGCGAAATAATATTGTTTTTACAATTAGTTATTTTTAATTACAATAGCGCGTCGAATTGCTTATAAATTTAATAATTTGTATAATTCATAAATAATGATTTTTGATATTTTTAGTATTTGAATAATATTAATTCATAAATATTTTCAATAATTAATAATATCGTCTTTACTTATGTATTAATAATATTCTGTTTTACAATTATATCTATATTTAATTATATTAAATAGTTACAATAATTGATAATATTCTGTTTTTGCTTATGTATTTCTATGCAATAATTACATGTAATATTCTATTTTTACAATTAGCTTATATTGTATCCAATCATAAAAACATAATAATATTCTGTCTTTGCTTATATATATATATATATATATATATATATATATATATATATATATATATATATATATATATATATATGTAATTACAATAATATTCTTTTTACAATTAGTTATTTTCAATTACAATAGCGCGTCGAATTGCTTATATATTTATATGTAAATATCATGATTAATTAAAGTTTTCTCGTTTTACATTATGTGAAATTAAAAATGCCAAATTTCATATTACTAAAATATTTCTCGTTTCGTTTTACATTGTGTGAAAATTAAAATACCGCATATTGATTAGCAGCAAATCATTTATTACACATCAATTAAAAAGTCCATCCACCACAAAGGAATTGCAAATTATGCACACAAAATAATGGCCTTCAGATCAAAAACCGGGCCGCAATTGTTCCGGCTGTTGAATTGCCGGGGGCGGATCGAGAGTTGCCTGGGCACTGGACCGTTTTTTACTGGTCTTTGGTCTGCGTTTCGAAACACCAGAGACCACAGGTTCTCGCGGAGGCAAAAATTACGCCAACTTCGCAACACCAGAGGAGACAGACTCTGGAGGAGGCAAAAACTGCACCAGATCTAAATTCGAGTTCAGTGTCACAACACAGAGACCCTTGTGCCGCCAATTCTTCTTCTTCTTCTCTTTCGTCAGCGAGAAAGCGACAAGAATCACGGCCCGGGGACTGCTTGGTGTACATCACCTGAGTGATGACCAACTGTAGTGACTCGAATTTGTCAACTTTATCGCCGTGTGAGCCAATGTGCATGCCTCGCACAAGAATAATGCATGAATACACTCCATGCCCCAGTTGCTCCGGCGATATTGGATTGCGCTGGCCATCAAAGACAGAAACATCTTCGGCAATTTTCATAAAGAGCCTTTCCCGTGAATAATCGAATACGCGGAAGAGGAACTGTCCGTTACTGTACTTCTCATGCCAGATTTGCGGGGCATTGCCTGGCAACTCGAATGCCGCTTCAGCGAAAGCTTCGACTGTGAATATATCTTGGAGGGCAGCCTTTGGGATTAGATGGGATCGAGAATTGTCATAAAATGAACGAGTAGGATCACTGCCGACAAAATCCGGGATCTGCATCGCGAATCGTTCTCCTTTCAGGGAGATATATCGGTACCAAAAGGTGGTACCAATCTGCTTGATGGGAGAAATGGACAGGTCGTTGACACGGACGTTCTTGGTGACCGAATACATTATTAATGAAGGAACTTGCTAAAGCAAAATGCGGAGGATTGAAAAATCCTGTCAGAGCACCTTCTTATATAGCATTTAACTTGCATATTGAAATACTGAAACACTATTGGACGAGCCATCGACCAAGCAAATTTTTGTCGATTTGCGGACACGGTAAATTTTTCTAAGTTCTTTGACCAGTGAAAATTGAAAATTAGGGAGTTCGCCGAACCGCCGTGGGTCGCGGTGGAACATTCGGGTCCGACGACTCTTCAGCCCATTTTATTGCTTGCGCAGAAACTTTGGGAATGGACGGGAAAACATGCTTCAGAGGATGCACTTTCCCTCCCATGCCCTCCCCTCCGTGTCCGCGTGTCCTAGAATCACCAAAGTTGTCATTGGACGAGAGAACGGCCAATGCTAGACTTGGCGATTTGCGGACAAGACTCCCCTCCCTCTGTCCACGTGCCACGTGCCACGTGTCCACGTCCGCGCGTGTCCGCGAGTCCGCAATTATCACACTTGCTCACTACTCAAAGAAGAAAAAGCCAAAATTTCTTTTACTTATTCTGAATTTGAATTTGCTTATTCCGAATTTGAACTTGAAGAGGTGTAGACCGTGGGTGAATTTTCGTATTTTGAAATCTGTCTGCTGACATCAATTTTTATTACTTTTATCATTTCGAAATAGTTATTTAAGACTTTAAGGATAGACACGATTAAACGAACGATTGGAGGCTCTAATCGATAAACTTGATTTGTCCGTTCATGACTAACATTTATGCATTGCTACTTAAAAGTAAAATGAAAGCAGTACAACAAGTAGTTCATCGATGCTCCCTCAACGTCTTTGAGACAGCCATTGAGAAAAAGTTACAAGTAGAACCATAGAGCAAGGATATTAAGTAGAATAAGTAACGCAGTATTAACTAAATCCAAATGGTGAAAGTGGTTTCGATTAATGCATATTTGATGTGCATATATCAATGATCGAAATTCTATCTGTAAATGATAATAGTCCGGCAGACAGAACGCGTTTCTGCAGGGAACGAGACCGAAAATGAGGCTTTCACAGAATGATGTTGGGCACTACATTGCTGCGGCGAATTAGTGCGTCTGCCGATTTCTACCTGGCTCCTCTCCTTGTCGGATGGAATCGAAGAAAAGCACATGTCAATCCAATGGGACGCAGATTGCAGTTTCTTAAAAAATGGAATTTTCCATTTTTCTTTGATTTAATGAAAAGGACTATAGCCTACCCAGAGTCACAATTTTTGACACGGAAAGTCTTCAGGTCATTTCCCTTCATATTCATGAGCCCCTGTCTATGAAACTAAGCACATTCAGGTTTGTCAAGCATCCTAATGACCGGAAATACAAATATTTTGAGCAATTCAATCCACATTTAACCACATTCTCGCACATATTGCCAGAGGCATGATAATAACACATGCACGTCATAGGATATGACTCGAAGACATTCCATGTCAAAAATTATGGATCTAGACTTAGTTCCTTTCGCCTTATCAGAGAAAGCATAGAAAATATTATTTTACCCAAAAAATGCAATCTGTGTCTCATTGGATTACTGTGTTATTCATTAGTAATCCATGTAAAGTTCATCGAGAAAAAGTGTGCTCAACGCATGTACATTCTGAGGCGGGTCAGATCTGTCACTAGTATTGATGACTTCACTACCATTTATCAAGCATTGGTTCGGTCGCTGATAGAGTACTGCAGCCCAGCGTTTGTGGGAATCTCCTCAACAGACTCAAACCGACTGGAGAAGATTCAGAGGCGCTGTCTGAAAATCAAATCGCGTGATCTGAAGCTGGATGACATTGAAGCTAGAAGATGGTCGCAGGCTATCAACACCTTCAACAGCCTGGAAAGATTAGAGACTTCCATCAGAGAATTGTTCCCCAGTTATTTACCAAGTGGCCGTCTCGCCGTACCATTCTGTAGAACTTTGTATCGTCAAAATTCTTTTGTTCCACGCATTTGTAGCACCCTTTCAAGGTCATCTACGAGACACTAAATGCACGTGACTATTAGTTTTATACTTGCTTTTGTACGCGTATACGAACGTGTTCTTAGTTTCGACTAAACAAAACTGTCATTCTGCTACTTTTATCTGTGTATTCTATTTTTGATTTCTATTCGACGATACAATATAAACATTTCTTTCTCTCTCTCTCTCTCTCTCATTAATTGTGTCTGACAAGAAAGAGGAGAGGAAGCAGGTAGGACTCGCAGACACAGACATTTGTAGGAGGCATGGTAAATTCGCTCTAACTGCCGAACTAATAGAATCAGTGCACAGTAAGGAATAACACACTTGTAGGATGGGGCGTCGCAAAATCAAGTCAATTGCTTCATCACCTTAGAAATGGATGTCATACACTTTTTCTTGTCTAAAATAGACAATTTGAATAATCAGTGGCAACTGCACGAACTAGAAAAGCGGGCCAAGTTCCAAGGTAAAATGCATTCAAGAGATAGGGAATTGAGACCAAAAGTAGAACCAGATTACTGTAGTTTCTGTTAAGATTGGCCATTCAATCAATTCTTTTGTATGCATGAAAATTCAGATTTTTTACAATAGTTCATCTTGATCATGTTTTGTTGTTCAATCAGTATCGAAGTTAATAAGAGACCGAAAATTACTATCATGAAAACTACACACTACATGCATTGACAGACTTCACTAGCTAGCGATATATTGTCGGTGCAACATAAAACCGCCGAGCAACTGATGACGGTCAAAACCAGGACGACCGAGGCTTAGCGCAGCGCACCATAGTTTTGTATAATAGACAACTAATAATAAACAAAAATGTACATTATGCAAGTTCACATAGGTAAATGCGCGTTTTAAAAAAATTGAGATGAACTTGATAACAATTTTAAGGCTCAACCATGTTAATAAGTGCATGACTCTGCGTTTAATCATTTCACAAATTCTTGACGCGGTAGGACTAAATCTCATAATAAAAGACATAACTACATGTATCTATACACAAGCAAAGGTCGACAATAATAGTCACAAAAAAGGCAATGCTTGCTTTAGTGAATAATAAAGTCATCCCTAAGAAAATTGAATCAATCCAAATGTATGTTGAATTATTTCCACATAGAGCATATTGATGATTCTATTAACTAATTATACTAACTCAATTCCACAGGATGATATTTATTGTTGGTCTGTTGGTTAACAATTCATCAAAATGTTTTCAAACTGTATCCATTTAACCTGTTGGAAAAGGCTATTAGCTAAATTTACTAAGTTAACAAGCTGGAAAGTTGAGCCAAGAAACAGAATAAGTATTCAATTTTTTGCATAAAGTCCTAAATTATCTATAATGCTGTATTAAAATTACTTTGATAATCAACCTAATTTCCTTTTAATTAAGCTTCTTATCAGGTAATACATCTAATAAGTTTAACACTGCCTAACCTCTTCAATCATATTGTGTCCATTTGAGCGGATCTTTTGGGACAACATTGTTGATCCCAAAACGGCAATAATTTATAACCAAAATATAGAGGAGATCAGTGCGATTCTATCGGCAAATCTCCCGACTTTGTATGATCCTTAGAACGCTCGCATATTGCATTTGAAAAAATACTTTAATTTTGAAAATAATTTGAGTATGAAAGGGATAATTATCATGATATTAAGAATCAACTCGTTGCTATGTAAAAGCAGGAATGATTTATAACTTTATGGAATTTTTTTTTGACATTAGGAGCATAATCTCCGCAAAAAACTCAATCCTTTGATATAAAATTTTCATGCTATGCTGACATTTTTCTGAGGCAACATTATACTGTACCTGTGCTTACCTATATTTATGAGTAGAACAGTCATCAGATGAACGTCATCCCTTGACCGCGAAACATGCGCATAATTGTAGCGCAGGGGTCGGCAACCTTTCAAAACAAATTTTAACCTTTCCATCTCAAAATGTCATGTGTGACCCGCGAAATACATAGTACTTTCCTTTGTAGTTGATCGGCATTATAATCATTGTTCAGAACTACACAGCTGTTCAGTCGCATTAAGCGAGCTAAATGTGAAATTTGAGCTCAAGTCACAGGCGCTCATTTTCAATATATTCCCCCTCTAACATCCTCTTCAAGCAAGCTTGGCATCATTATCTGATACGATTTAACAAATAGAGAGCCAATATGATGACCAGTGACTCCTTTACATATAATTGCTTCTTTTATCGCATAGTCTGTGCACGTCGTGCTGTTTTTTACAACGTCTTCTAGTTTGTTATGATCATGCTTTGATCGTATTATAATCATGCTTATATTACGTTCATTATTGTCTTTTCAGTTGTCTCATACTAACTTGATTTTTCTGTTCATTTTGTACCATTTTGTTTTGTAGACAACTTCTCTACTGAACATAATCCATGTACATGATATTGCTGCTAATGGTACAAACCGGAGTTAGGAAATCATGAAAGATTTATGACTTCTCCATTAACAGAAATGCAAAGAGAAATTTTCACTGTATTGCTATTACAATTAAACTTGCTTAGTTAATGTAGTTAATTAGTTAGTTGCCGCGCGATGTTTCGCGAAGTGAATGAATGAACTAGCGTTTATCGAAAAATAACAAATTGCTTATAGAAGCAATAATGAAGATTCATTTGTGTTGATTAACTCCTAGAGGGTTTTACATTTCATGGTCTGAATTGTGTGTTCGATTCTCCGAAGTCGACTGGACGCAGTTGCTATTGTTGTATAAACAAGCCAGGGAAGATGAAGTTATAATGTACGTTTACAGCTATCTGTGCCTGTTCGAGGACTCGGCTCGATTCTCACTTCCCAGCAGGCAACCGATTTTTCATGGTGGTGCCAGGAACATATACTTGTACATTATATTTGCAGTCTACCATGTGGTAGATCACGCACAATATAAATAGGAAAGTAAGAAACAAAGTCAAAGAGAGCTGCAAAGTCAGTGCTCAAATGTTCGTCACAATTTTCTTCCATTTTCCTTTATCTTCACACAGACGCTTCAATTCTCCATATGAATCCATCCCCAGGCACTTGGCTCGTTTTCTTCCTCTTGTTCTCTTACTTATTGGTCTTTACTTCAACTTTCAAGGATGTTGGTAAGGATGCCATCGTGTCGGAGTTGGTGACCCACGTAGTTGCCTTTTCGACTAGTGATAGTGTTTAGTAGGCATCGTTCTTCATTTGCTCTCATCAGAATTTCATCATTTGTTACTCTGTCAGCCCACTTGATGTTCATAGTTCTTCTACAGAACCAGATCTCTGCTGCCTCTAGATATTTCACGTCACGATGTCGAAGTGTCTAGCTCTAGAAACCGTAAAGAAGGGTGCTCCATCCCAGCAATAGGTTTTCACCAGACGCTTCTTGAATTCAGTGCTGTTTGCTGTTGTCGTCACTTCATGTATTTTCGTGAAATAGGACTGCTTCGCTTGAGAGATTCTTGACCCTATTTCCTTCGTACATCGTCCATCACTTGCTAGGATCGAGCCTAAATACTCGAAATTGTCAACTTTCTCCAGAGCTTCATTTCCTTCACGAATTGTGAAAGGAGAAGACGAATTTGTTTTTTAAAATATCATAACTTTTGTTTTCTTCGCATTCATTTTTATGCCTTACTTTTATGCAGCGTCATACAGGCTGTTCATTATAATTTGAAGTCCTCTGAGGCTCGGAGGTAACATGGTCTGGTCATGTGCATATCTAATCCCTGTTGCTCTCTTTCCATACAAATTGACTCCGTGATTTGCCACTTTTGCATTCACTTCGTTAACTAAGAATTGTATATACACATTAAATAGCATTGGTGATATAATGCATCATTGTCGAACTCCGCGCAGAGTGAGGACTTCACAACTAAGGTCATCACCTATTTTTAAGACCACTTTCTGATGCTCGTATAACTGCACAATATAGTTTGTTTCCGCTTCATTTATCCAAATGCTGACGAGAATGTTGATTGCTATTATTACATCTCACGTTCCTCGCTTCGATCTGAAACCGAACTGCTCTTCGGTAAGATGTTCTTCTATTCCGGTCGCGATTCTTCTTTCAATAATGTTGAGAAGAGCTTTTGATGTGTGTGAAATCAGTGTGATTGTTCTACAGTGCTTGCAGTCAGTAGCACGCACAGTTTTGGGAATGGGAATCAAAACAATTTTCGTGAAATCTTCAGGTCAGATTCCCGTTTCAAGGATTTTGTTACACATCTGAGTTATCATTTTCGTTCCAACTTGCTCAAGCCCTTTGATCAATTCAGCTAGGGTCTGGTCAATCCCAGGGCTTTTGCTGGCTTTCAGTCTTTTTATCGCCATCTCTACTTTGGAATTGAGTTTACTCTCTGTACAACATTCGTGGAGATGGGTCTCTGACTGTAATTGGGGTCCCCATATACTTCACCAATATACTCATCCCTTCTGATTTTCACTTGATCAGGTTCTCTCAGGTTTTCTCCAGCATTTGACTTTGTCATTGTTGATCTGTATGATGCTTTCCGTAAATGATTTTTGATGTTTTAATAAGCTTGATCGGTCTTATTCTCTTTAATCAGTTGTTTAATTTCTTCACAGTTTTTGGTCCACTATTACTGCATATCTGATCTGTGATGGTCGTACCGTCTCTGTCTCTCGTCGTTCTCCGGATTTATGCTTCATTCTCAGTGAATATCATTACCACATCCGATATTTTTTTACATCGTTGTGTGCGTCTGGTGATCACGCGTCTACTTGCGGTCTTCGTATTTTTTGCGTCGCTTCGCTATCCTGTGATTCCCATTTTCCTGATCCTTTGGTGTGATCTGTGTTCATTTTGCTGAAGAATCGTGTATTGTCATCTGTCTGTATTTCCAAGGTCATTGCTTTCAATAGATACAAGATATCTGTGGTTTCATACTATTCTCAGTCCATGTACAACGTGACAACCCGGGGTAACTGCTGTTCCGGTAGCCGAGTGTTGAAACGGGTTTTTCGTGCCAAAAGTCCACCTGTCGAGTCCCCAAATTATTTTTCTACTCTGAGTTCTAATGGCCTCTTCAAATGATATTTTGTCTATGACAGTTGAAGATCTTTAGCTCCGAAAGGGATCGATCAGGAAGGATGAGCTTGTGTCTGTCTTGGTAAAGTTAAAGAGGGAAAGTCAGTGAAAGAACGAGAACTCGATTGCTGCTATTATCAATCAGCAATTGCAACCGGTCGTAGAACAGATGAAACTCCTTCTAGACAAATATCATGCACTAGAGAGAAGATTTGAATGTCTGCAAAACGAGCGACTGAACAATGCGGACCCAACAGACATTGAATTCTTCATTAATGAAGCAAGGTTAAGGCGTGAAAAAGAGGACTGTTTGATAATAAGCGAAGTAGCCGAAAATAATGATGGAACAGTTGCTCAAAGAAGCAACTCTGACAAAGCGATAATTGTGATATGGTGAATGAAATCGGAGGCTCAAACTTTGAAATCAAGGAAAGAAATCGCATTGGGAAAATCAGTACAAAGCAACCTCGACTGATTCGCATCAAATGCGCTTCAATTGAAAATAGGAGACATATTTTGAAAAATTTTCGTAAATTGCGTGAATCAGTGAGGTTCAAACATGTGTACATCAATTCTGACTTGACTCAACTTCAGCTTCATAAGCAAAAGGAGTTAAGAGATATAGTGAAGCAACGTAGAAGTGATGGTGACGATGTTGTTATATTCAGAGGGCAGGTGGTTCCGCGGAATCATAAGCAAAACCTCTCGAATTTTCAGTAAAGCTATTACCTCGCCGTATTGATTTCCCTTCGATGGTTCTTGCAAATATTCAATCCCTCGTACCTAAGCTGGATGAGATTAAGATTTTCCTGTCGTCAATCCAGCCTGAAATCATTTGCCTGACCGAAACATGGCTAAATGACCTAATTGATCATAATCAAGTCACAATTACTGGCTCAACCTATTCCGCTCTGACAGACGAGACAGACGTGGAGGCGATGTATGTTCTTACGTTCGAAATGGCTTGCCTCGCATTGATGTCTCATCTCATTTCCTAACCTCACCCAAGTGCATTGAACATCTCTGGATGAGATTTCCAAGACACCGACTCCTAGTTTTGCTTCTTTACGTTCCACCGAGCCTTGTCGTCGCTCAGCATGCAGAAATCACTGAATTCATCATTAGTTCAACGGACATGGCTTTCGACCACGTCCGAAGGCAATATTATTATCCTTGGTGACTTAAACAATCTTCCTACTGATGAAATTGAGAACGCGCTTGATCTACAGCAAATTGTGAACCAGCCAACACGCAAATCTTCGACTCTCGATAAAATCCTTATAAACAAAAACTTACGAGACCATTACTATTCTCCTACTATAGGGTGCAACATCGGTAGCTCTGATCATTACTCAATTCATCTGAGTCCTAAGTCGAAAGCTTCTCATTCAGACTCTGTAACTGTCGAAGTTCGCAAGGTGCATGACTTACGTTTCAAACACGTGGCCAAATTTCGTGATGAGATTCAATCCATCCCTTGGCATGCATTTTATAGACTGGAGAAAAATGAAAGAAAGAGAAATGTGACTTGTTCTACAAATTCATCCATAACGCCCTTAAGAATATTCCTTGTACCTTCGTCGAAATGAAGTCTTCTGATAAAGAATGGATAACTCCAACAACACTGAAACATCTCATAAATATGAAACATCAAGCCTTCCGTGCCAGAAACTTTCCAGCTTTGAGCACTACAAAGAACAGTTAAAGATATTAATTCCTCAAGCAAAGAATAATTGGCTAGTGAGATTGAAGAATAAACCAAATTATATGTGGAAGATAACGAAGAATATCAATAATTCAAAGAAGCACAGCGGTGTTTTGAGTTCACTGATTTCTGCATTCCATCAGTAAGCGATGCTATTGAAGCTATAAGTTCTGAATTTGCGAAGTCATTCTCTGATGTCCCTGACTGGCTCGACATTGAAAGAAATCTCAAAATTTCTAAGACTGACAACTGTCATATAAATACAAGCGTTGCTGATGTCTACGAAATATTGATAAATCTTGACATCAAAAAAGCCGGTGGAGGTGACGAATTAACCCCACGCTTGTTGCGCGATAATGCGGATATACTTGCCCAGCCAATCACTCACCTTTTTTCTCTATCGGTCTCAACGACAACTGTCCCTAGTCAATGGAAAACATGTGACATTAGACCAATCCCAAAAAAGCAATACAAATCAATAAAAGACCTCCGCCCACTTACCATGATCCCGGTGCTGGCCAAAAGCCTTGAACGTCTGATATTAAAGTCGGTTAAAGTCAAATTAGTCAAATTGATTCAAACATATGGTGACCATAAATATGGTTTCCGTCCCAGATGCTCAACATTATGTGCTCACATTGCACTTATCGACGCCATAGCTAAACATCTGAACTCCCCTAATATCGACAGAGTTGTATTATTAGCTTTTGATCTCAGCAAGGCCTTCGATCGCTTACCTTACGATAAATTGATCCAGTCCTTGACGGAAAACGAGCTTCCACCTGATTTCATTCGCTGGTGTTTTAGCTATTTTCACAGAAGAAGACGAAGAGTAACACTACGTGGTTTGGCCTCAATGGAGAAAGTCACTTCATCCGGTGTACCACAAGGATCCGTTATCTCGCCTTATCTGTTCGCCTCTTTTATGGGTTTTTTATCTCCTGAACATCCAGACACAAAAATTTTCAAATACGCTGACGACTTCTACAGTGCGTTCATAAAGTCACTGTGCACCTAATAATTCAATCCCTGCTTAGTATTTCGTTGCTTAGAAATAGATTGCCAGGGCATTATGAATAGTAAAGTTCCTTTGTAAAAACATCAATTACTACGTGATAACAAAATATATATTTATATCTTACAAAAACTGTTGAAAATGTCCACCTTGCTCACGAATACAGAGGTCTATTCGACGTCTCATATTCTCAAACACTCGGTGAATTTCTTCGAGACTGATAGCGGCAATTTGTTGTCGGATGCTATCTCTTAACTCATGTAGATCTTGTGGCTTGCATCGGTAGACCTTCTGCTTTACCGCTCCCCACAAGTAAAAGTCCAAGACACTCAAGTCCGGGGATCTTGGAGGCCAAATTCCTTTGGAGATTATTCTGGTTTGGAATATTTCACCCAAGCATCGAAGTGAGGAATTGGCGGTATGCGCAGTTGCTCCATCTTGTTGGAAGTAAGCAGTTGTTTTTTCATCGTCAGTTAATTCGTTGACAAACGAAGCAATGATTTCATTAAAAATATCTTTCTGCTGTAACAGTCTCGGTAAAAAATATTGGTCCATCTATTCGCCTTCTTGACATGGCGCACCATACCCCAACTTTGAGAGAATGTAATGGCTTCTCAACAAATTCGTGCGGGTTTTCGCTAGACCGTATTCGGGAGTTCTGGCTACTGACATACCCTGAAAGATGAAACCAAGCTTCATCAGAAAAGAAAGTTTTATCGAGTACATCATTTCCATTCAGATTTTCTTTGAAAAAGAAGCAGTACTGAAGACGCCTATCATGATCGGCATCCTTCAATTCATGCTGGCAAGGGATGCGGTATGGATATAGGCCTATGTTCTTTCTCACAGCAGTATGAGCCGCCCCGAGAGATAGACCCACTTCTTGAGATAAGCGACGCATCGACTTGCTTGGGCTATGAGTCATAGCTTCGGAAATGACATTGACCTTCTGCTCAGTTAAGACTGTTGGTCGACCTGAACGTGTTGCATCGTGCACGGAGCCAGTTTCTCTGAACTTGTTGATCAGATTCCTAACAGTGTTTCGATGAGGCAAATCAGTTGTAGGAAATCTCTCTAAAAACTCATTCTTCACATCATCAGTGTATTCACCATTGGCTCGGAAAACATGTTCGACCAAGAAGATTCTCTCTTGTATTGACAACACCATACTTAGCTTGGAAGTGCAATGTCAAGCTCTCGGGTGCTTCGAAGTGACTGATATTCAACTCGCTGGTCACTATGTTGAATGTCATAAACCAGTCAACTGCGCCTCTTGAAACATGTAAATGGCTCTGTGCAGATGCCAGATATCTATGACCAATTATTACGAGCGTTTGCTTTGACAAAATGTTGTTCAGAACAGGTGCACAGTGACTTTATGAACGCACTGTACTTGTTGCTTCCGTCGTGCAAGAACTCAAATATAAATGACAATATTCACTCTGAAATTAATAATGTTGCACACTGGTGTCACACACACGGTCTGGCGATTAATGTGGACAAAACACGTCTCATGATGTTTGGTAAGTCAGGATGCTCAGTCAGCCTTTCCTGTGATCTCACGATAGTACCAGAAATCAAAATACTTGGAGTGACTTTCCAACAGAATCTAAAGTGGGATTCACACATCGACAACATTATTAAGAAAGCTTCTCAACGCATATTCCTTTTAAAGCAACTGAAAAAGATCCCTGGCATAATCAAAAGCGATCTTTTGTGTGTGTACAAGGCATATATTTCAAGCATACTTGAATACAATTGCCCTTTTTTTATCAATATGTCCAGAAAATCAAAAAGAAAGGTTGAAAGGGTTAGAAAACGCTGCCATCTTGTCATATGTGGTTGTTGTGACATTAATTGCAATTCACTGCCTTCCTTCTTTGAGCGGGCAGACAAGATTGCTCTTCGTACGTTTTCAGATATTCTGAAATCGGACAACTTTTTGTAACATTTGGCTCCACGCCGAGTTACCGTTTCGGGTCATATCGAAATTCCACTTTGTGACTCTGTGCGACGGTCCTCTACTTTCGTTCCTTATTGCTCAAGGCTATTCAACAAAACTGTTTTTTCTTTTACTTCTTTGCCTTCTTTTCCTTAAAGATGTTGTGATATTCGCATGAACTGGTTTACAAAACTTATGTGAAAATGTTTGTATGATTTCGATTTATCAATATACAAAGATTATTATTATTATTATTCTTTCGCTCTTTTGGCATTTCTTCTGATTTGGTTGTGCAGTCCTCGGCATCGTTTCTTTGGTTCATCATCTTTCCCGTTTTTGAGTGATCGTCTTTCTTCCATTTTCATTATGATTTCATTCTTGATGTACGGCTTGCGAGGAATAAATTTCTGGGTACCGGTACAGGCGGTTGCACTTGCGATCACAGCTGATTAAGCGTCTTGCTATTCAAAAAAACTGTTTTGAAGTTGCTGTTCGCATTCTGATTGGAAATTCTTTCTCACTTCGATGTTCTTGATGGCTTCGAGATTCCATCTTGGTTTAGAAGGTTTTCTTCTTACCCTTTTCAGTGCCGTTTTGCAGTCCATTACCAAAAGTGTGTGGTTGCTACATATATTTGCTTCAGGATAGGTGCGATCATTCTTGACTACGTTTTTAAAGCGCGTGCGGCAGATGATGTAGTCGATTTGATTTCTTGTCTTCCCATCAGGGTTTATTCAAGTATAAAGTATTCTAGGGTGGTATTCGAAGAGAGTGGTCGTAATTTTCAAGTCTAGCTCTTGACAGAATTCGAGTAACCGGGTGCCGCCATCGTTTGTGACTCCTAAACTGAAATTTCCTATTTCTTCTTTGGGGGCGGTGAAGAGTGAATACAGAGCGCTTAGCGTGGCTTACGGGAGATGAGTAAATTGTTAAGTCTTGATATATGAGGCGAAGTTTGTGTAAAGGCGGATTACATATTTATCACACAGCGATTACATCTTTATGGGATTCGAGGATGAACAGGATCTGTTTACTTGTGGGAATCGAAAAGGCAAAGATTGATGTACAGGATTTGTTTACATGTGCGGATCGCAAAAAGCATAGGGCCTACTGTATTTATTGATGGGATGAATTTAATGACGGGATGAGTTTACATGTGGGAAACGTAACAATTGAATGATGTCTGACTTATCTTTGTGGCATATCTTTCAAGACATATCATTATATCATTTTATCATAATATAAGCATATTACTCTTTCCCTAGCGCTGCTAGGCGGCGGTCGTCTCGCGTCTGTTGTCCTGCGCGTTCCACCCATCTTGCTGCAACGTTTTTCTGCTCCGCCATTTCCGAGCAATTTTTAATCATCGTTGTGTCATTTATCATCTTCTACGTTTAAAGTATCCCAAAGTGTCTTTGTAAAGTCCTCAAAATTGCCTTATATCCTCGAATGTTCGAAAAATTCAACAATCGGCCCCACTTGTTGCTTGTCCGCTCTTCCTCCAACGTGCATGACTTCATCCATCTGCTTCCCTGTGCCAACTGCATCCTATGTCTGTGACCCATAGTGTTGAATACGTCTGCGCGAGTCGATCAATCTGATACCATCAGGATATCTTCCCCATCTACTCGCAATGGCAACAATGGCAAAGACTGTTAATGACTTGGGATCTCCTGTCGTTCCTATCTCTTGTACACCTGATGCAGAAAGGAAAGTGGCTCATGAACTGATGACATCACATCATCGCACATACAATCGCAGTGACCTTCTGAAGTGCAGGGAAAGTGTAACATGGAAACCATCGCGACGAGTTAGGGGCGCGATTTGGTATTTCGGAATTTCCAGGTCCCGTTCAGATGATGAGTCTCCAAACCAAAATATTCGTAAGTTATCGGAACCGGTCAGCGTTTCCCTTACATGCACAAACTGTGACATTATCCCAAGACCTATTCCTGTAAGGATATCTAAACATCGTTCGCCATCTACCCAAGGTCAGTCAGGCTGTAACCTGAATAACCTTATATCCTTAATTCCGGCTACCATCTCCAGTCATCAAATGAAAGCGGAACCACGTGCAAATTATCCACCTAATATTACCTACTGTAATGCTCGTTCCCTACGCTACAAGACAGCTGAACTTCACGCTTGTGCATTAGTAAATCGAGCCGACATCATTGCGGTAACAGAAACCTGGTTCACTGATGACATTGACGACAGAGCTATTTCCATTCCTGGCTATAGTGCGGTAAGAAGTAATCGTCGGGATCGCCTCGGTGGTGGATGCTGCTTCTACGTATTATCTGACATGAATTTCACAGTGTTGAGTGAACTCGCAACAAACACGATATCGATACTTACAATTGCGTTATCTTACGTTTCTTCTCCAGACATAATCCTATCTGTTGTCTATCATCCACCGAACGCCAATGTCTCACTCACTCAAGACTACCTCTACGAAGAAGTGGCAACATCTTTGAACGCTTCCCCATCCGCGCAAATTATCATCCTCGGTGACTTTAACTCCATGGACTGCTCAGAACTCTCAGACACATTCGGGCTGTCTCAGATCGTTAACTTTCCAACCAGAGACAACGCGTACTTGGACCATGTCTTCACGAACTTTTCCCTTGACACCTGGTCCGTAAAGAAGTTAAGCCCTATTGCAAATGGTGACCATGCTTGTATTGGTTTGATGAGAAACGCTCAGACTCACAGACGACGTCCGTCAACCACGTCGAAACTTCGCACAAACGTTCCCGAAGCCCTGAACAAATTAAACGATGTGGAATGGTCTGGTGTCATAGCGGAACCTGATCTCAACGAAAAAATCAAAATTTTCAATGAAATTTTAATCGAAGTGATAAACTCTTCTTCAACTCATATCCACGTTAAGCATCGTCGAAATCCACCATGGATAGACCGCACGGTATGCAAATGGTGCTGGGCCAAAACAAAAGCCTATCGTCAAAACAAAATTGAGAAAGTCGCTTTCTTTGACAGAATAATCAATCTTCGTATCGCTACTAAGAAGCAAATGTCTGTCAATGATAGGCTTAACCAAGAACTTAGCCCTAAGCAATGGTGGTCTAATGTCAAGTTTCTCACCAACCGGCACCCCGCTTCTACTGCAACTCCGACTTCTCTGCTTCTCGACAGTGAATGGCTCAGTAACGCAGCAGCTTCCAATAAACTTTGCAATTTTTTACGTCAATTACTAATATGAAAGCTACAGACGAACCTGAAATATTCCTTCCTTCAGGTACTTTCTTCCCTCCTCCTGAAGATAAAGTGATTCTCGAGCTTCTAGGTTCAATCAAGGAGCACACGGCAGCAGGACCTTCTGGCGTCCCGAACT